>JAJGOT010000485.1:387500-646017 GCA_022457155.1 Cladopsammia gracilis
CACCTGCTTTTTTTCGTAGCTACTTGCATAGTTCTTGAATGTTTGTTACAACGCATTTCAATCCCATGATGCTGCACGCCAATTCTATTTTTAGAATCTGGGCGGAACGCTATTCCTCCGTTGGCAATTTTGACAGTCTAGCGACTGTTATGTTTAAATTATGCCACTATCTGATTTCATTCAGGCAAAACCATGGTAACAGTTCTCCTCACGAACCTCATCAGTTGCTACGTTTGTATTTGCTAGTTGCTACCTTTAGAGAAACGCACATTTTTGTTGAGAACGGTTCAAAATCATCCTTACGCAAGCAAGAGAGTTTATCGATAGATTATATCACATTATTCAAACAAAAACTTACACTTTACATGTATCAGCTTTGCTCAACTCTATTTCTGATAAAATAACGGCGAAAAAATCGCCATTCTTTTCCTAAAATCGAAGGTTTTGACGAAGAAACAACTTTACACCGTACATTTCCTTCTAGCGACTTGCAATGTTTGCCCCCTTGCGATCCCAGAATTCTTTGCGGATAACACAGTAGCAGGGTATTAGGAAGGTCGAATTATTTTTACAATAAACCCACAATGTTAAGGGTCCTGGCGAGATATCTTCCCTCCTCTATGCCTACAAACCTGTTCGTTCTCTTCGCCCTTCGGACCGCTCTTTTTTTTTTCTCACAAATATCCGACGTTTCTTTATTAAAAATAGCAATAATAATTTACAATAACCATAAATTGATATTTGAAAACAAATGAGAAGTGATTGTTGTTATTATTTTTATTATTATTATTATTATTATTATTATTATTATACAAATACAAGCTTTTACATTTACATTTCCATAGAAAGAACAAATTGATAAGGTAACGGAAAAAATAACAAGGTAATAGCTATAAACAAAGGCGATAAAGTAAACAAGTAAAGTATAATTAAAGAGCGTTGAATTGATTCTCAAACATGATCCTCAAACTCAAACATAAAAGGAAAAAAGTGTCAGGCATATACCGGTACTAACTGCTTGGACATGTCAAGATACAAGGTGAATCTACGAAAAGAGACTGAGAGATATGGTTAAAAAAACAACTATAGAAAAAGCTAGAGATGAACAGAGCAGTGATGTTGTATCAAAGAAATTATTTTAAAAAAATCATCAAGAAGTGACCATTTTTTTGGAAAAACGCTGCCTTGTTTTGTTTCTATATCATATATAGATTTCACATGTCGAAGAAAGCCCGTCATACGAGGTAAAAGTTCTTTTGATTTGCAGAGCCAGATATAGTGTCCAACTAGAAGGAAACAAAGATTCAGATTTGTCTCTGGTGTTTTGAAGTGCAGCAGTGCTTTCTATTAAGAGTAATTTTCGGGAATAATTTTATAACGTTTTAACCTCTTCCAAAAAAAGATTGTTTTAGAACAAAGCCAGAAAAGAGGAAAAAGCGTCTCGGTTTCTTCTTTACAGAACGAGTATCGTGGATCATCTTTTATACCAATTTTTGTCAGGAAGTCGTTTGTTGGAATTCGTCTGTGCAGGAGTTTGAATTGAAATTATATGCGTCTAACATTTTTTGTACATTTGGAGGCCAATAAATACATGTAGGCAGCATCCCACTGGTAATTATGATTGCTTCTTACGTTGCAATCTTTAAGCCATTTTTGCTGGCTTTGGAATGGAGCAGAGCTTTTTATTGTAATACGTTTGTTACACACAAATATATTTGCATTTGATAATTTTAGTAACTTTGTCGAGAGGCTTTCATATTCAGAGACGTTGTTAGGTTGGGAATTAAGGTTGCATTTTTTTCCGGAGAGTGTTTAGTGCAGAAACTATTCCATGGTAGGCTAAAGGCCTTACGTTTAGGTTGTATTTTGTCTTGACTTCAGATAGTTTAACGAAATTATTGTTGCAATCTTTTAAGTGTTTGACCTTTCTTATACCTTTCAGCTGCCATTCTTTATAGAAAATAGGGCGTCCAATTCTGATGAGGGAGTTGCGCCATAAGCTTAACTCTTGAAACTGGCTTTCGGAGATTACGCACTCTTCAAAATTGATTTCTGACCAGATTGAGAAGATTTATAAAACTGTCCGACATCTTAAAAATCTTGTCTGTGTCTTCCTTGTTGAGATTGCCTTTGAAAGTTAAACTGTTGCCAAACTTTTCAAGTTTTAGGTCAAAAAAGAGTTTCCATTTCCCTTTGTTTTCTAAATCCAAGTACTTCTTAATCCACGTGGTCTTGAGCGATTTGTTAAAAGACTGGATGTCAATAATTTCGAGACCCCCGTCTGAATAGTCATTAACCCGTATGTTTCGTTTGATTTTGTTTCCTTTTCCATTCCAAATAAATTTATAAAAAGGTTTGTTTATCTCTTTAATAATATCATCGTTTGTACACAAAGGTGTCAGAATGTAGACGAGTTGGGAGGCGACTAAGTTTTTCAAAACTGTTAATGTTTTTCCAATAAGAGTTAGTCTACGGAATTTCCAGCAGCTCAATATATTCTGAACTTTTTCTAGTTTTTCTTTATCATTTAAGCTTATCGTTGTTTTAGGATCTAAAGAAAGCCATTAACCTAGAGTTTTAACTTAAGTTGTTTGCCATTTAAAATTTCTTTCCAGAAGTAGAAGTTCATCTTTTCTGCTATTTTTTCCAATCCATATAGTGCTTCTGTTTTCTTGTTATTGAGTCTGAGACCAGAAACTTCGCTGAAATTCATTAGTAAGTCTATAGAGGCCGTTAGAGATTCTTTTGATCCATCTAATATTAGGGTCGTATCATCTGCATATATTGACTTAACTTAAGTTCTTGTTGGTTTACATGTATGCCTTTTGTTCCTCCGGATTTCTTTGGCTAGAATTTCAACTGAGAGGACGAAAAGATACGGTGATAAGGGGCAGCCTTGCCTAACTCCTTTTTTTTTATAAAAAAAGTTGCTTACCCAGCCATTGTTTAAAACACAACTTTCTGCATTGCTGTAAAAGCATTTTACCCACTTCATAATACTCGGGCCAAAACCGAAATACTGGAGAGTTTTTAACATAAGAGGCCATTCATCAGTATAGTTGCTCAATCAGCAATGTATGACCCTTTTGTAAAACTACTGAGCCACTTCTTATCTCGTGTTGTTTTGTCATGCAATCCTCTCTCATTAAAGGAACATCTGTATTTTATATAATGTAAACAACGTTCATAGTTCAAGCAATGCAATACACCACATGGCTTCTTAGAGGGTTCTTCTTATGTACTACAATATCATGATCCTTTTCCCATGAGCAAAGTCCAATGTAATCGGACCTCGCACAACAAAAACAAACAAGCAAACAAGTCCATCATTAACAATCACTGGGCATTCTTTTCAGGACCGCTATGCTGACGCAAGAAGTTTGCCACCAAAGGACAAAGAGCAAAATTACGTCTTGACTGGCTTCGAGGAGAGTGACAAAAAAACTGTGTTGAGATTTAATAGAAAATTTGAGACTTGCGATCCCAGGGACAGAAAGATAGAGGTGAAACAGCAACAACAGATAATTATTTTTTACTATTATTTTTAAATTAACTCTATATTGTATTTTTAGGTTTAACCAATGCGTCGGGACCTGTGATTTTTTTTTTTCAGTCTCAAATTGCAACTCCTTCAGTTGCTTTGTAACTGCGATAATCTCTTTCTCTTTCATTCGTATTTTATTGTCAACTATTTGTTTTTGTGTTTTATTTTACAGGAAGGCACCACAAAGGTTGTGTTTGCATATCACACTGAGGACCCCACGTCAGAAAACGATTTTAAACATCACACGTTCAGAGGGTCAAGAAGCATACTACTTCTCAACAACATGGACAAGAAACAACTCAACGAGACAGGATGGAAGACGTTTGTACTACAAAATAAAAATGTGAGATCAAATACCTGCGTCAATAATTATAATCAGCTGTATGATATAAGTATAATAATTATCTGCTTAGCTGCTTTTTCCTCATGCTGGATGAATGAATGAATGAATGAATGAATGAATGAGTGAGTGAGTGAATGAATGAATGAGTGAGTGAGTGAATGAATGAATGAATGAACGACAAATATAGTGCACATATCACATGTCTCATGGCGCTTTACATACACTTCGGTCATGAAGGCTCCTAGGGCATCTCACCCGACCCATCCATGAACAATGTATGGCACTGAGGGTATGCGCGGTTTTGTTATGTCTTTGGTGGTTCTTCAGTTTCCCCATCGTAAGCAGTGTCGTAAACGGTCTAACCATTTGCAGATGTCATAGCAAAGGCAGCACGTTCATCATCAGTTATTTTGCTCTGCAGACTGGGGCTCTACCAACTGAGCTAACCAGGCGGCGGTTGAAGACGGTAGTGACGATTATGAAGCCAGCCATTGACGAAGATAATGACGATAACATAACGGTGACGACGACGATGGGCATGACGATATGATCTTTTTTGATATTCTCCTTCATTGCCTTTGTATCATCCGCCTCCATCCTCTCCTAAAATATCACTCTTGGGCAACGATTTGATTATGTCATCTCCAGGAAGGGCCATTAACTCCTCACTTTGGATTACTTTCCCTTTTCTATATTTAAGATTGCATACTTTGATATTCCAAACTCTATCTGAATATATTCGCTAACCAACTGATTGGACCAGAGAGTCATCAACTTGTTTTTTTTTTTCCTTCCTAAAAGTTTTAATTGCGATCAGGTATAAAAAGCAAGTGTTGACCACTCAATTGCCATTACCAAGATCATAACGTGACTTTACTTTCCTTAACACCAGAGTAAAAAGATCTTTATAGCACTAACAGCAGTTATTATTGTTTTTACAGATAACGATACCTAAGAAGCACACAACCTACTGGTGCGCTCTGCTAAAGGCACCTAAAATCAGCACAAAGCACCACATAACGAAGGTGAATGTTTTTATTGCTAAAACAAGTTTATGCGAAGTTTGCAAAACACTATCAGTTTTAATTTTAGGAACAATACTGTGCTCCTCCGGAAGATAATTTCCTAAAGGACGGCGGTTTGTACTTGAATATCATTGACCCCTTGTGTTTTCTTCGTTAACTCTTTGATAAAACTCTAGGATCTATTAGCCTTGACGATCGTAAAAAAATGAATACTTGTGCCTTCCGTTTTTAAAACTACAAACGCTCAATGCAAGTTGCCTAATTTTAAAGTTAATGGTTGGTCTTTTCTGTCATAATTACATTGCGTATGCATTTTCTTTCACATGTTTTACTGGGGAACAATGATTCATAAATTGCTATTTCCGTTCTTTCTAACTCATCATTTTTTTGTACTCTTCGCAGGTCGAGCCATATGTTCAAAAAGGAAATGAAGGTTTTGTGCATCACTTTCTTGTGTACGAGTGCCATGGCGACTACAATGACAGCCATTATGGCCCTGGTTTCGATTGTATAGACATCGCCAACATGCCCTTTTTAACATGCTTTCTTAGTAATGTCTTGGCTGTTTGGGGAGTTGGTGGCGAGGTAATTATAAAGACTTGTGAATTAGTACTTTCATGGTGTATGCATGTATGTGTATGTGCATGTGTGACATCATTCAGCCAATTTGACATCATTCTGTTAACCCTCGGACATGCAGGGGCGGATGGATGCCACCCTGCTTAAGGCTTTTCTCCGATTTTTTAAGGACTAGCATTTGTTTTCAACACTTGCTTTTTTTTGTAGCTGTTCATTTATTGCTGAGACACGTTTTAGTAAAGGTAGTATGACCAAAAATGCGTGTTTTTATCATTTTTGGTGCAAACGTTATGTGAAATGATACCAACAAACAGCAATATTTTTAATTATATCATATTTTACAACTCTAGCATAAAAAAATGTTTTCCAGGTTTCTTTTTTGATAAATTTGAATTTTGAGTAAAATCCAAGAAGAGACTGCCCATCTTGGATGGCATTTTGGATGACGTCACAGACCCTCGGCAGCGCTATATATAAATCGTAACATTTGCCTCAATAGACCAATATCACGCTAGCATGGCACAAAAATATATTTAGTTTATTGGGGAAAAAAGCCCAGCGTCAAATTCATATAAATCGTAATATTTGCCTCAATAGACCAATATCACGCTAGCATGCACAAAAATATGTTTAGTTTATTGGGGAAAAGAGCCCAACGTCAAATTCATATAAATCGTAATATTTGCCTCAATAGACCAATATCACGCTAGCATGGCACAAAAATATATTTAGTTTATTGGGGAAAAGAGCCCAGCGTGAAATTCAGCATATCGATATTAGTAAAACTACAAAGTTTTGTAAAGATTGCTAGCAAACTGACGAAGATATGAAATTTTGAAACTGAGCATTTTTACAAAGAAATGTATGGTAGACTGGCATAGATTGCCCGTCCAGCCTCGTTTTCGTGTTTTCCCCATACATTTCTTTGTAAAAATTTGGCCAGAGTACTAAGTTTCAAAAGTTCATATCTCTGTCAGTGTACGAGCAATCTTTACGAAACTTTACAGTTTTACTAATATTGATACTAGACTCTTTTCCTCATTAAATTAAATATATTTTCATGCCATGCTAGCGTGATATTGGTCTATTATCTTGTATAGCACATCATAGGCTATATATTAAATATAAAATATTTTAAAAATATTGTTACACCGCAAACTTGTACCCCACAGTCACTTTTATTTTCATTTCAGTGGCTTTTATCAATTAGCTTTGATACAAGTAAACACATTCTGTGACCGTTCAAACGAGGTTGCTCGCACTCAAAGGCATCTCATTTTACATCACATGAAAGTGTTGTTTGATGACCTTATAATAGTACTTTATTCAAATAATGGAGTACAAAATATTTGAAAAGGTAGATATTGAGGCTAATATCCCTTTTTATTACACGACTGAGACAGTCAGAGGGCTAATAACTAAAATCAACCAATCAGAATGCTCGATTGGCGCCGGTCCAATATTCTCTAAGTATTGGACCGGGCATTGTCCCGAATGATCCCGCGCAATCCTCCCACCGGCAGGAGTCGTGTAATAAATATTTTATTAACCAAGCTTGCTCGTGACCGTACTGGGAGAATATCGGCCCTTTGTCTTTTCTGTACGGAGACCTCGGGCCAATATTCTCCCAGTACGGCCCTCGCGCTTGGTCAATAAGATATATATTTTACCATGTTACCATCCAGGCATTTTATTACCCGACAAAAGCTGGTTTGCCAATTGGAACAGCGGATTCACCTAATAGTTATTTGCTTGAGATGCACTACGACAATCCGGACGGGATTGAAGGTCAGTATTGCAATGTTTTCTATAATATTCGTTTGTGAAACACTGTTATCAAGGAGGCTCGACTCAGTTTTTGTTTTACTTGCCGTGGAGTGTTTGTTTTGAAATCCAAATTTTCGTAGGGAAGACATGTTTATGAAATATGTTAAACGTTTTATGTGTCACTGGTTTCAAAGCGACGGTGGTTACTATAGCGACGCTTGATTATCGCCCTTTGTTTTAAATAATGTCGTTTTTCTCAAAATCTAGTCAGACACTTCATAATTGAACTTTCCAATTTTGTAGTCCTGACGTATCAATACCTACAGACGAAGTTTCAAGAAAATTAATAAGACGGTTTTCGAGTAAATCAAAAATCATTTTTAGGGCATGGTAAGCAAAGCAGTAATAATGCAAATAATGTGAATAAAGAATATTTTTTCTTTCTTTTTTTTATTGCTAATAGAAACAAAGACATACAAACAACTTTAATACAAGTACAGTAAAAAAAGAAATTAAATGAAATTAAACAATTACTACACATTACGGGAACAAGGTTCTTCTTGACGCTGTAACTTCTGCTTTACACTCTATTGACATCGCTACTTACTATTAACTATTATAACCCTATCCAGAACGGGCTTTTTTTGACAGTCTGGGACTGGTGGGGGGGGGGGGGGCTCCAGAAGCCCCCCCCCCCCCCCATGTAACTTTGAAACCGCTTATGCTATGGCCACTAAATTTACACAGGATAATGTTGTCATGAATTCTAGTAACTACAGATACTTTGGTGTCATAATGACGTAACGTGACGTCATTATGACGTCATATAGTCGATTTTACTGGCTAAAACAGTCTTTCATCAATATTTTCTCAATTTTGAACACATAACAACAAGACTTTAACAGCTACCTATTTGATAAAAGTCTTAAGTTTACTAACACTGTTGGTGTTGTGACGTTATATACAATGAAATAACCAACTGAAACGTTCTATAAGGCATATCTCTGAAACAAACTAGTCCAGTCATCTAATTAAATTTTTATAGTCGAAGTCAAACTAATTGCAACAGAATTTCTGTCACTGCCAAATGATAGATAGTGGTCAACTTACTAACATACTAAAAGTTCCCCAAAATTCGTGTGGTGGAACATGCTAAGATTAAGTATTTTAATATTTCGAGCGTGTGCCACAGGATACCAACTTCGAGAAAGGTAATAATAAATCAAAACACACAAAATAAAGTTGTTTTAAGCGGTTCTCAACCATCTTGAACTACAATAAATGTTTATCATGAAGAAAAATGTTATTAACAGATAATGAACAAAATGTTATTAATAGATGAAAATATTATATTTCGAGCATGTACCACAGGGTACCCACTTCGAGAAAGATGTTTTTTTTAATTTAAAATTTAACTTTAATTGCAAGAAAGGCTCTAATATTGTTACTAGCTAACAAAAATGTATTTTTGTCTATTACTTACATAACACGTTTGGTGGATGTGAAAAAGACTGCGCAACATTTCAAGCATCTAGTGATGTTTGACATAACAGGCTCAGGGTTTGGTCCACCATTCAACAGGTCATAAAAATGCATATCATTTTCTTGGCTTGTCTGGTAACGTTTACATAATGATCGAATTAAACTGATCAAACTGGATGCTAAGGGGGGATTTTGATGGGAATTGAGGGGGGCTAATCTACCCGTTTGTCGCGTATTCATGAGGGGTATTAATGTTTATTCATTGTCTTCGCTGAGGTCTGGTGAGGCGTAATTCCTGCAACTCTGTCCTCTACAGGTACCATATGCAGCCGAGCAATCCAGTCCATGTTTTCTGCATGAACATCTCTGGGAGCCACAGTCAGATTTACAATTGCACCTAACAATCTCTAACAAAGACACGTGAGCTGCTGGTAGGTCAGTTCTTACGGGTCTGAGTCTTCCATCTACTAGTTTCCAACCCCAGTCTTGTGGCGGGAGCGCAGCACCTCTCCACTGCTGTGCCTTGTGGTAAATCCTGAGGCTGTGGTAGACAGCGGCTGCAGAAGTACATGTAGGAGGGAGACATTCGGGCTGTACAAACGGAGTCCATGTTGTGATATTTTGGCAGAATCTTGAATATTATAACGAATCCAGACTTTCGTCAGACCGGCCGTTGTATAGACAAACAAGGGACTTTTCTCCAGCTGCAATAATATCACTCTTTGTGGCATATCAAAGAGTGATATTATTGCAGCTGGAGAGAAGTCCCTTGTTTGTCTATACAATGGCCGGTCTGACAAAAGCCTGGATTCGTTACGATATTCGAGATTCTGCCAAAATATCACAACAGGGACTTCGTTTGTACAGTCCGAATGTCTCCCTTCTACTTCTGCAGTCGCTGTCTACCACAGCCTCAGGATTTACCACCAGGTACAGCAGTGGAGAGGTGCTGCGCTCCCGCCACTAGACTGGGGTTGGAAACTAGTAGATGGAAGACTCAGACCCGTAAGAACTGACCTACCAGCAGCTCACGCATCTTTGTTAGAGATTGTTAGGTGCAATTGTAAATCTGACTGTGGCTCCCAGAGATGTTCATGCAGAAAACATGGACTGGATTGCTCGGCTGCATATGGTACCTATAGAGGACAGAGTTGCAGGAATTACTCCTCACCAGGCCTCAGCAAAGACGATGAATAAACATTAATACCCCTCCTGAATATGCGACAAACGGGTAGATTAGCCCCCCTCAATTCCCATCAAAATCCCCCCTTAGCATCCAGTTTGATCAGTTTAATTCGATCATTATGTAAACGTTACCAGACAAGCCAAGAAAATGATATGCATTTTTATGACCTGTTGAATGGTGGACCCCTGAAACCCTGAGCCTGTTATGTCAAACATCACTAGATGCTTGAAATGTTGCGCAGTCTTTTTCACATCCACCAAATGTGTTATGTAAGTAATAGACAAAAATACATTTGTGTTAGCTTGTAACAATATTAGAGCCTTTCTTGCAATTAAAGTTAAATTTTAAATTAAAAAAAACATCTTTTCTCGAAGTGGGTAGCATGTGGTACATGCTCGAAATATAATATTTTCATCTATTAATAACATTTTGTTCAATATATGTTAATAACATTTTTCTTCGTTATAAACATTTATTGTAGTTCAAGATGGTTTAGAACCAGGCTTAAAACAACTTTATTTTGTGTTTTGATTTGTTATTACCTTTCTCGAAGTTGGTATCCTGTGGCACACGCTCGAAATATTAAAATGCTTAATCTAAGTATGTTCCACCACACGAATTTTGGGGAACTTTTAGTATGTTAGTAAGTTGACCACTATCTATCATTTAGCAGTGACTTAAATTCTGTTGCAATTAGTTTGACTTCAAACCAGAGGATGACTGGAGTAAACGGTAGTGTTCATACCAAACGTTTATATATTGATGCAAGAGTAAAAGTTAATGAATTCGTACACTTTGTTGCTATGTTAACAGCATGTGACGTCATAGAAGTGATGTGTACATTTTCTTAAAAACTGGAAGAGTTAACTTCGCAAATTATGACTTTTCATGTACGTAATGAATTAAAAAATCTTTCTCAAGTGTAAAGGGCATTTTTTATGATATTTTGACAATAATTGTTTAAAGATAATGGAATTACACAGACACGTAACATATTAGAAATAAATTTCCCATTTTATTGTCCGCCATCTTGGATCCGCCATCTTGAATTAGTTCAAACGGGGTTATTTCGGTAAAAAAACACCGAAAAATAAAGCAAATGAACTGCTAAAGCTTAGTTTATTGTGGGCAAATGTTTTACAATCCAAAATATGAACCAAAAATAATATTATAGAGAGAAACGACCTTTAGTAAAACTTCGATCCGCCATCCTGGATTTTGACATTTCATATTCCACATTTCCGAAAATTACCGTTAATTAACCTTAATTAATAAACAATTATACATAATTTGATCAATTATCGCTAAATAAAGTGAAAAGTGTTAATTCAATAAGAAAACTTTGAAATAATCTTGATTAAAGCGAAAAATGCTAATTTGGTGAAAACATAGGTGTCAAAAAGCGGTTGCTATGGAAACTTCAATGTCGGTGGACAAAGGACGCTATTGTGAAAATGTCTCCAGATAAATTTTAGGAAAAGTCACCAAATTTGGTGGTCATTGCATCGACCGTTTTGAAACGACACAACTTCAACCCCCCCCCCCCCCCCCCCCCCTTCCCCGGTCAAAATAGGGTTCATTGCATAAAGAATAATATTTCCAATATGCCCTTAAATATTATTTTAAAACAGCCTGCCGTTAAAATAATGATTGCAAAGTAAAGGCAATCGCCATGTTAACCCTTATTTTCAAAACATGCAAATTAAGGCAAAAAACAATGAGTCTAGCCTCCTTAAGAGCGAACATTTGTTGGTTACTATCCTTGATCTTTTAAATATGAAGAAACTCTGCAAATATATTATATTCCATAGTTATAACACCTATTTTGTCATCATAGTGGTTTTATGGATAAGAGACTTCTGTAAGCCACGACGTATTAGGAAACCTTGGAGGGATTTAAATATTGGACTCTTGCGAATAGGGTTTTACACATTATTTTGAGCATAATAGTGAGGCAAAATCATTGAGCATTATGCTGGAATAATAGTGACGAAATTCACGAAAACTGGCTGGCGGTTGGGGTCTGGGCCCTGGACAGGCCGAGAGAAATCTGGGCACCAGTCACCTGACAACACAACACATGCCAACATGGCGGAATCGACTTTTTTCATTACTAGAAAATTCATTTCGTAATAACCAAGCCAGAGCAATGGAGGATTACATTGAGGTGTCGCTCATGCTCCAAAAAAAAACAAGCGTTAATTGATTTTTTTGGCTATTTAAGGGTATATATTAGCTTTTCTATGTGAGCATAATGAAGCATAATAGTGACGCCTTTCGAGCATAATAGTGAGATTTTTTGAGCATCGAGCATTAGCATAATAGTGAAAAATTGGAGCATAATATTTAAAACCCTACTTGCGAATCTTCGCATCTATAACACAGTGACTTCAAAATGGTGACAAATAAAATACCAAGGGTTTTTACAAATTGTCTTCCTAGCCAGGTCAGATCTAACTGGAAGAATATGTTTGAATATTGTTCGTCTGTATTCCTTTAAGGACAAAAGGATAGTTCTGGAGTGCGTTTTTATTACACTCCAAATCTCCGCCAGTACGATGCTGGTATATTTGCTGTCGGCAGCAGGATCACTCCATATATGGTCATTCCTCCAAAACAAGAATCCTGGATAACTACTGGTTATTGTCCCAAAGAATGTAATCAGGTAAACATGAAACACTTTATCAACTGAAATACAAGTGGCGTACTTAACAGCTCAGAGGCAAATCTGATAAAAATATGCATACAAAAGACGTTTATACTGCGACGGGAAGAGGATATTTGCCTTAGAGTATTATACAATTTAAACGACCATAATAAACAAGATTTGCCGAAACTGGTCCCGAGGGGTCGGTCCCGTTTATATAATACCACTTAAATAATCTCTGTCACATGTTGTCACGCGTTCTACCCCTTTTTCAGAAAGCTTTTAACTCATCAAAACTGCCAGGGAAAGGTATTATGGCGTTCGCTGCATTTCTGCACACCCACCTGCAAGGTACAGTGAAAGTATGACAGGTCATTAGAAGGGGCAGTGTCATGGTATGAGGACTTCAACCTTTTTGTAAATTTTAGTGAAAACCTTGCTACAATACCTGCACTTATTTACACAATAACACCAAAACACCAAAAGTAAAAAAAAAAAATCAACCAATTAGTAAAAGAGAAAAACAAAACATGGTCTGTTTGTCTGTTCTAGCCAATTTTGAAAATAAAGATTTGAGAACTTTCTCAAGTTGCAATTCATTCAGTCCGTGTATGACTAGATTAGTGACACTCGTCAACACTTTCACTGAGCTAGGGTGGTAATTTATATAAACATAAAAAAACGGACGATATTTTTCTGTTGATGCAAAAAAAAAAAAAAACATTTTTTGTTTTTGTTTTTGAAATGACACCAAATCCCTTTGGCACTGCTCCTTAAGCAATCAATTGAAAATGTATGCGAGACGTTTGACTTTTATTTATTTTTCCCATTTCTTTATTTGAATTTTTGAATTTCATACTTTGGTATCAGCCGTCATCCGTTCTAATTGCGCAAGAGTTTTAGTGGATGATACTTTTATTTGTTTTTTTGTCTCATGATGTTATGAAAATGTAATTACTTTATATGTAGATCCACAGGTGTAGTGACTACATCGTGAGGAAAACAATGAATTACCACATTTTTCTGACAGTTGGAACGGACACTTTTCAGTTCAATACTTATCGGTGTTTGTCACAGTCAAACAACAATATCATCGCTTATCTTCCTTCATCCATTATGGGAAGGATAAGGCGGGGGTATACCTAAATGCCATTTTCAGCCACTTGACTTGAGTTTAATGGAAATATCTCGTTCACGTTTCAAGCATCCAAAAACTCTATGCTCATTCACTTATTTTTGGGTGATTTTTGGGCATGTTTGGGAGGAAATAGTTTGTAGTTAAGAATTAATAGACGGACACCAAGTTAGTCCACTAGCAACCTGGGGTATACCCTTGCGTGGATATCAACTGTCTGTTGGTGTTCCAAAAATCATTTTCTTTTTTTATCCGATCTTTAAACCTCTTTAAATTCCACTAAAATTCAGGTTTAACCCCGCCTTAAAATGGCCTTTTTATTATATCTACTTGCTAATAAGTATTTATCGAAATTTACCAGGCCGAGCAACATGGACCAAACACTACCGAAATGGAGTTGAATTACCAGAGATTGCGCGAGATGACAATTATGATTTTAACTTCCAGGTAATGTCTAATCTCATTTTTCTTTGCACAAGTCCTCCACTCTATTAATTAGGTCATTTGTGGTGTACTTGTGTCAAAAGGACGCATATGGGCTAGTTGTGTGTTGCTGTTTCACAACCTTAGGAAGAGCTTAATTCACTTATGTTGGAGTAATCCATTATCTAGTTGTCGCATGCTATTTCCGTTACCATTGCCATTAGTATTGTATTGGAAAAGGTTTGAAAACCCGAGAGTATCAGTAGTCTGTCGAGTGTGATCGTCCGGGTTAGTGTAGTTCTATATGAATGGAACTGTTGTTGTTGAAAATGACTCGCGTTTCAACAACCTGAGCGGAAGTCGTCTTCAGACTCATTTGAATTGTGAACCGTCTGTCAGTTAATGGTATTAATGTCTGGCTTTTGCTGTAGTTGGTCAGTGTTGCCATGATATTATTGCATTTCGAGATTCGTGTTAGTGATTAGTGCGTTTCTCTCCGTGTATTGCATGTTGTTGCAATTTTGTTCGGTGTATTGTTAGTTTAAAAATGTTGTGGTATTATATAAATTAAGTGTCGAGAGCTCATGTTTTCGTTGATGCCTTTTTGAAAGGATATTCAAGTGTTGAAGAAAGAAGTTCATATTAAACCGGTAAGAATTTAACATTCCACTCAGACTCAATCTCCTGGAACTGTGTTGGGATTAACAGGCACTTATAAGTTTTGTTTGTATTCAGATTATTCCATGAAGTGGCTACTTGTTAAATGTCTGCAGAAAATTTTCTGGGTGGTGCCATGGCCGCCAAAAATGATCGTGATCGTTCCCTGAATTCTGATCTCTAAGGGAATACGCTATAGATTTTGATAACATTGAAATCGTAAACAAAGCCACAAACGACTCTTTTTAGAAGCCTGGTTTTCCCTTAGAGATCAGAATTCAGGGAACGATCACGTGGAAATTCCGGATGTTTACACCTCTATTCACTAATTGAGTTCTCAAGTCGTCACGTCGCCATGGTGCCAATATACCAGCATATCTGCATAATTTGTTGACTATATATATTTGCATGTTATGTGTTAATTGTCATCACTGATGAAGACTCGAGTTTTTGTAGTCGAAACGTCTATTTTTACAAACAGAAAACGAGTTAGTTCTTAGCAGCTTTTACGTTTTTTATTCAAGCCAGTGTCAACTCCTTTCCAGTTTATAGTTGAAGTAGATATCACAACTGATTTTCTATGCTCGAATACGAACAAATATAGGTTTGTGGTGTTTCAAATCTTGCGTGAATAAGATGTTGTTGTATATTCCGCTATCATATATGATTTATGAACACCGATATATATATATATATATATATATATATATATATATATATATATATATATATATACATATATATATATATACATATATATATATATATATATATATATATATATATATATATATATATATATATATATATATATAACTTCATGAGAGTTCAGACTTCAGGAGTAATCATCGTTTTATTGCGACAGCTCTGTTTCGTATGGTCCAAAATTAAAAGGACCACACTTATCAGGCAACTTGAAGGAATGACCGGTAAAATGGAATACAAGCAGTAAAATACGAAAATTCAAAAATGGTTGCTAGGTAGCAAATGCGTGCCGTTTGACAAAATAAGATGTAAAAGTGTATCCGGTTTTGCCTTTTACAAACCGTCTTCTGCGTCAATAAAATTGTGGTACATCACTGACTAAAATCCTGTAATTAAGCAATTAAATTGTGATTTTCCAAAAATTAATGTAATAAAGTGGTAATTGAATCGAGCGGAGCGCCATTTCGATCCGAAATCCGCGATATCACGCTATGCGCTCGTTCCCGAAACCTCGCGTGCAACCCCATACGCACTCGGCTCAATTACCATTAAATTACGTTATTCGGCTAAAGTTCTGAAACATTCCATTACTACGGTTTAATAAGCGCCATTCCACGAAACTGGAGACGCGAAATTAAAAGAACAAAAATCCCGATCGAAAATGACAATGTGTTACAACAACGTCCACTGCCCAAAGATTTCACCACCCGTGTTGTCTATGCAGCAATTAGAGACCACCAGTTTCAACCTCCCACTGCTGAACAAAAATTATTACGATATGGCTTCTCGAAAGAATGCTTAAAGAGTGTTTATAACCTCCCCTTTGCTACCACGCTCGAAACAGAACTTAATATTTTTCAATATAAAATTATTCACAATATACTTCCAACTAGATATTCGCTTTTCCGCATGAAGATATGTGACTCTGAAACCTGTCAGCTATGCAAAATGCAACCACAAACGCTGCCTCACCTATTCTACCGTTGTCCTGTTACCACCAAATTTTGGTCCGCGTTTCAAAATTGGTGGCTAGAAAAACACAAGAAAGCAATAACTCTCACAGAACGGAATATCCTATTTGGTTGGCATGATAACAACACAGAATCAAAAGACATTTTAAACTATGTCACTCTGGTGGCCAAGTATAATATCTTTTGTACTACCCAAGACAGCGATGATGTTCCCTTTGACTGCTTCCCTTCTCTACTTAAAAGCAAACTCGAAATTTTACAACAAATAGCATACAAAAACAAAACCATTCACAATTTTAATAGGAATTGGAAACATTTTATTTAACATTAATTGTCTTCTACATAGTTACGCTTGCAATTTTTAATCTCTTTTCATATTATAATTTCTGTAATAATCTAGTTCCTAGTTCCTAGTTCCTTTTTTTTTGTTTTTGTTTTTTTTTTGTTTGTTGTTTTTACTTACTTTCAAATACTTAACACCACTTGCACTGTATTTACTTGTTGGAATCGAAATTGTACTTTTAATATTTATCAGTATGAATATTGTAAATAAAATAAGTGGTGAATAAAAAAATAAAAATAAATAAATAAAAATATATATGATTTATTAAAATCCGGATTTCTTTACCCGTTAAAGACGAATTATCTTGCAGTTAAGATATGTATTCCTTTCTTTCTTACTGCTTTTTTCTGTTCATTTAATTTTCCCATTATATTTCATTTAGGGAGACACCTTGGTTCACTACTGTAAATACGAAACTATGGACCGTGAAAGGCTCGTAGTGGTAGGTGCATTTTCAACCACAATCTTTAGGGTTGTGTTTAGTGCTACACTTTTTTCTTTCACTTCGTAGCTGGCGAAATTCAAACTCACATGAAGCAATGGTTGCTTTTAGTAATAGACAGTGATGGATCTAGGAGGCCCTACCCCACACCCCACTCCATCAATTATCTTACAAAACTTCATTTTACCTTACATTTACCTTACATTTCCCTTATAACAATGGAGTTTGGATCCGCCTCTTTGAAATGAATATTATTTTATTATTTAATTTTTATTTTTACTGATTCATTTGCTGTGTTGAAGTATAGTAATTCTCTTTACGTCGCATCCTAGACCTATACCGCCTCCCTTTTTTTAGACTTTTGGACCCCGATTTTCACCAGGGATACAAGAATAATTCAAGAGCAAACACAATCACAGACTGAGATTCACGTGAAGTGAAAATCCACCCGGCGTCGCGTGCGTCGGGCCAGTTTTAATGAAACGCCTGTGCTTGCGTCGCTACCGAAAACCATGACAAAAGTTATAAGGAAATTACGAATAGTAAGCTAGCTTCTACATTGTAATAACAGTGCTTCATTCCTCGCTTAAAGTTTTTAATTTTTTATTAACGAGCGCAGGGCTTATACTATTAATTTGAAGCATTCTCATTGACTTATTATACATACAGGGTGGTAGCTCCACATCGCAAGAGATGTGCCTCGATTTTTTATTTTACTACCCGCTGGTGAATTCGCTCATGACGTCATGTACAAGTACACAGTTCAAACCAGTTTACGACTTCATTGACAAGTATTTGTAAGTAAAATGTTTTCTCAGCACCTTCCCAGAACAGGTCATGTGGTAATTCACTTCGCATACGCATATAAAAACACTACAACAAAGAATGCAATTCAGGACATTTTTGAACTGGTTTCTGTTTTATACATACCTGTTGTTGAAAATTTAGTAGTATTGTCATTTCATTTTTTTAATTTTATTTCTGTTTGTAGATTGTTATGTATCTATTTTAAATTTGAAGTTTTTTTTTTCATGGTTGTAAATGTAACAGTGTGTTACACAGTGTTACAGGGTGTTACACGGTGCCAAAGGGTGATACACAGTGTTAGGCGGTGTTACAGGGTGATAAACAGTATCATGCGGTATAACAGGGTATTACAGGGTGTTACACAGTGTTACAGGGTGTTACACGGTGTTACAGAGTGTTACACGGTGTTACAGGGTGTTACACAGTGTTACACAGCGTTACACGGTGTTACACTGTGTTACACGGTGTAACACAGTGTCACACGGTGTTACACCGTGTTACACGGTGTCACCGAGTGTTACACAGTGTTACGCGGTGTTACAGGGTGATACACAGTATTATACGGTGTAACAGGGTGTTACGCATAGTGTTACACAGTGTTACACAGTGTTACACGGTGTTACACGGTGTTACACAGTGTAACAAGGTGTTACACAGTGTTACAGGATGTTACACAGTGTCACACGGTGTTACACGCTGTTACACAGTGTTACACGATGTTATACCCTGTAACACTGTGTAACACAGTGTGACACCGTGTAACACCCTGTAACACCGCGTAACACCCTGTAACACTGTGTAACACCCTGTAACACCGTTACAGCTCCAAATATTGCAAAACCGCGCGGCTCGTATTCTAACCTTTTCTAGTTACGATTCTAGTTCTGGCCCCTTATTTGAACAGCTAGGCTGGAAAAGGTTGGATACGCAACGTCAAATTCAAGTGGCCTTTTTGGTCTATAAGTCGTTACATGGCCTTGCTCCTAATTATCTTAGCTCTCTTTTCACTCAAATAAATATCTCTTATAATTTGAGGGACAATGAGAGCAAACTGGCTATCCCACTGCCTCGCACTAATTTCCTTAAAAACAGTTTTAGATACAATGGTGCGGTCATTTGGAATAACCTCCCCCTGCAACTGCGGCAAGCGGAAACTATCAGTAGTTTTCGAAGGGGCTGTCACAATTATTTTGCTTGATCTTCTATACACGGCATTCTTGTAAAGCAGGTTTATTATTTTTCGAGGGTGGGGTTAATTTTTACATATTTTAATTTTTTAGCATTATTTTCTATGAATTAATTATGATACTTTTAGATACACATATATATATATATATATATACATACATACATACATACATACATACATACACACATACATACACACATACATACATACATACATACATACATACATATATATATATATATATATATATATATATATATATATATATATATACACCCGTTTGCAAAAAAAAAAGACATTTTTAAAAAATAGAAATATATATATATAGCTATTGTGTTCGCATCACAAATGTGGTGACAGACGGTAGATACCTTTTCACAGTGACTACAATACCCTTTGCCAAGTGTTCATTACAGCCGGCGTCCGTTAATCTGCACCATTGTTCACTGAAAACATTATTGAATAATTTTACAGATTAAATTATTCAATGCCTGAATATAAACAAATGAGCCACAGACAATTTATTGACTATAGCCTATGCTTTTTTTGAGGCATTGCGGATAGCAACGATCTTCGTTGGAGACTATCCAGCAAAAAAGTAGTGGAAAATAGACGTCCTTGGATACAAATATCACAACAGTTCATAAAGCATAGTACAAAGATGATATATTTGTTCTCTTTTCAGCACCTATTGAGAGTATGTGTCAATAAGTAACTTAATCATTTCGTCGACGGACTCCATAGTTTGGGTAATCCACATCAAACGTCTTAAGTGTACGCTTATTTTTGGGGTGGTTCACGACCCTTACCGTTATTTTACAAATCCTTTGATTGCAATTAAAAAAGGGGGAATCAATGGTGGCAAATTTAGCGACCTTTTATGTAAAAAATATTTCCTCTGTTCGACGAACTTGCCGCTAAATTGGTGGCTTTTGATATATATATATATTTTTTAAATTCATTATATCAAGGCGGCAGTACAACAACCTCAATGTTATGTACAAATCCTTTAATCTTGGTTAAAAAGAAACATGAAAAAACGCCAATAAAGCGGTAAAGGCTACAATAAGCCCCCAATATGTTCTGAAAAAAGAGAACAAATATATATTCTTTGTCCTTTGTATCCAAGGACGTCTATTTTCCACTACTTTTTGCTTCACAGTCTCCAACGAAGATCGTTGCTATCCGCAATGCCTCAAAAGAAGCAAAGGCTCGAGTTGATAAATTGTCTGTGGCTTATTTGTTTATATTCAGGCATTGAATAATTTAATCTGTTAAATTATTCAATAATGTTTTCCGTGAACAATGGTGCAGATTAACGGACGCCGGCTGTAATGAACACTTGGCAAAGGGTATTGTTGTTACTGTGAAAAGGTATCTACCGCCTGTGCAACACCGCCTGTGCACACCGTGCAACACCGTATAACACCCTATAACACGTTGTAACACCCTGTAACACTGTGTAACACAGTGTGACACTGTGTAAGATCCTGTAACACCGCGTAACACCCTGTAATACTGTGTAACATCCTGTAACACCCTGTAACACCGTGTAAAACACTGTGTAACATCCTGTAACACCCTGTAACACTGTGTAACATCCTGTAACACCCTGCAACACCTGTAACACTGTGTAATACCGCGTAACACCTGTAACACCGTATAACACCCTGTAACACCGTGAAACACCACGTAACACCTTGTAACACCGTGTAACACCGCGTAACACCCTGTAACACTGTGTAACACCGTGTAACACCCTGTAACACGGTGTAACACCCTGTAACACTGTGTTACACCGTGTAACACTGTTACACCCTGTAACACACAGTAACATGTCCTTGCGCAAATTGCATCGTGAATTGTATGACATAATCTGCACTTTTATCTGTTTCATTTGCAGCCACCCTCACCAGCACAACCACTTTATATTACGGACAGCAGACTATTTTAGATGTTTATTTTGTGTAACACGTAACACTGTTACACGAAAATCCTTAAAATTTTGGTCCCTAAATCGTGCATGGCATTTGAAAGGTACATCACCTTTCAAATGCTATATCCGATTTCAGACTACATTTGGACTACATCCACCTACATAGCTAAACTACATTCTTTGGACCACATCCACATCCACCTACGTATACCTTCACCATATCCTTTGGGTCACACATAATCCTACACAGCTGATATATAAGGCAATACTCCCCGGGGATCTAGGAGTCCAAAGACCTGTTTGTTTTCATTTCTTTCGTCCAGTCCGTCACTGAATGTGTCAAAGTACAATCCTCTTGTCGAGATGGATATTACATGGACCAAAGAAATGGTGTCAGACTTAAGAAGAGGATACGATGAAGACAAAACCTTTACCCCGACATGCTACATGGTGAGTGAACTTTAAAACTTAATGTCCTGTTTCAGCCTTTCTGATCAAACATAATATTAGCCTCGAAGCACCCGAAGCAGCGAAAATAATTTCAACAAAAAAAATGAATTTATGGTTCGTATTTCTTATTAGGTTTGGCGAGGAAAATGTCAACGCGGCACAGGACTCCTAACTGTCGCAGTTATTTACTAACTATTCATCCAAAACGCTTTTTATAAATCTTTATTCTCCCTAATCGATCGTTGTCGCCCCCTGGTGAAGAATAAAGTAGCACGTTATTTAGCGGATGCGCTTTTAAAAAACCCGCGAGCCCTGATCTTCAAAACTCAGCAAACAGTCTCGCTTTTTTACTTTGGAAGCGGACGTCTCAGGAAACAACGTAGTCTCCTACGCAGCCGATATTTGTGTCGTTCCTCCCCACTAACACTGCGTAGGAGACTACAAACGCAATATGGTTGAAAGGTCATTTTTGTGGGTTGCGATTGGTTCCAATGTTTGTCGCCATTTATTATGATTGACGGCAGCGTAAAACGTAAACCTTAGGCTTTCAACTTCAGAGTTCCCGTGTTAATGTAAGGCGCAGTAATGATTTTCAACAACAAAAAAATTATACACTTATCCTTTATCTTCACGCTTGTGACATTTACTTAAATATAATTTGATGAAATTTTGAAAGTGTCCACTCCAGAACTATGAACAGCCAGGGCACAAGACAGAAATTGCTGGAGCAGGAATCTTAACAATAGTGGCAGATGCATATGAAATAATTGTAAACTAAACATTGTTTTGACCAACGCAGATATACTCGGAGTTAGGCTGCCAAAAGGCTACCGTTGAAGAATGTACTGCGCACCTCAGCTAAGGTGTTCCTCGTTCCTGCTTATCTTCCGTCCTCCCTCGTTTTAGCATTAGTTTTTAGTGTCATTTATTTTTTTTTTCAGCTTCGATTGAAAATTCGTTAACATTCCAGCTCAGCTGTGTCACTGAAGCTATTATGTCAGCCTAAAACAATGCAACGTCAGTGCCTTGGCGTTCTACCGCTATTTTTGTTTTTAGAATCAAAGCCCCTGACTGGTTAGGGCTCAGGTTCCCCATAGTTTCTATAGTGGGGAGTTAGAATCGACGTTAACTCCTACGCGGACACCCGAGTATCCGCATTTTAGTATATAATGAAACAGTGGATAGCATTGTTGGCGCGCTCTGTTTGGCTACTGAAACTCAGAATAGCAAGTGCTATTTTTTTCGCGGCTCGGTAAATATCCACCACTTCCCACCTACACTGAGGTGAATAGTTGTTAACTATTCCTTTCTTCAGAGAACTATTCCTTAATACTGATTTTAAACTTCTTAACAAAGAAGCTACAGTATTAAAAACTAATTTTCAGTTTTCCTATTTCAATACTTTCAGTAGCCTTTCATAATTAAAGTATATATTTCAACTTTAAATTACCCTGCAGTTCAGGCGGTTTTTTGGCGGGCGAGTGCTGAATTTAGAGTTTGTTGGTCGTCATGTTGGTTTTTGCAAAAGGCCGGGGCTTTCCAGCCTGACTTCCACGCCCTTAAATAAATAACTTGATTTAACGAGTGTAACACTTAATAGTCTCACACTAACAAACCTGTGGCCCTCAAATTCCGGATCGAATTGGAATTTGGAAATGTTGGTCGACCCTTGGTCGTGTGATACAGAGGTTATGGGATAACGAAGACAAAGTAAAGAAATTTGTTTTATTTTTTTTTTTTCAGATAGGAAAAAAAGCCACCATTCAAAACGTTGACGATTCCAAAGATCACCAAGCCCCTCCCTCCAGTGGAGTCAAAATGTTCTCACCCCACCCCTGAGGATCCTGACCCCACCTCTGACCCCACCCCTGACCCCACCCCTGAGGATCCTGAAAGCAAGTCGTCCTTGGTGTGTGCCTCTCGCACCCTTGTTCTATTTCTGTTTGCCATTTGCTACTTGATTTAGCACTGGAGATTCTGAATTAAAGTCGTATTTCAAAAGGCTATTGACTTTTATTTTGTTTCCTTTATATTTTTATTTAAATTGATCAGGACTCATTTTATAAACATATCTGGCGGCTCATGGTTTGAGAATAGGCCATTTCCGAGTTGCCTTTAGCCTCTCTATCAAAGCGAGATTTCATTCACATGCAAATAAAACTTATTTGCATGTGAACGAAAAGTCATTTTCAGGATATTACATGGACCAAAGAAATGGTGTCAGACTTAAGAAGAGGATACGATGAAGACAAAATCTTTACCCCGACATGCCACATGGTGAGTGAACTTTAAAACTTAATGTCCTGTTTCAGCCTTTCTGATCAAACATAATATTTGCCTTGAAGCACCCGAAGCAGCGAAAATAATTTTAACGAAAAAAATGAATTATGGTTCGTATTCCTTATTAAGTTTGGCGGGAAAAATGTCAACGCGGCACCGGACTCCTAACTGTCGCAGTTATTTACTAACTATTCATCCAAAACGCTTTTTATAAATCTTTATTCTCCTTAACCGATCGTTGTCGCCCCCTTGGTGAAGAATAAAGTAGCACGTTATTTACCGGCTGCGTTTTTAAAAAACCCGCGAGATTTCATTCACATGCAAATAAAACTTATTTGCATGTGAACGAAAACTCATTTTCATATGAAAGGTTTCTCAGTGTAGGTGGGTAGTGGTGGATATTTACCTCGCCGCTTCGCGGCTCGGTAAATATCGACCACTACCCACCTCCACGTCGGAGAATAGTTGTTAACTATTCCTTTCTTCAGAGAACTATTCCTTAATACTGATTTTAAACTTCTTAACAAAGAAGCTACAGTATTAAAAACTAATTTTCAGTTTTCATATTTCAATACTTTCAGTAGCCTTTTATAATTAAAGTATATATTTCAACTTTAAATTACCCTGCAGTTCAGGCGGTTTTTTTGGCGGGCGAGTGCTGAATTAAGAGTTTGTTGGTCGTCATGTTGGTTTTTGCAAAAGGTCGGGGCTTTCCAGCCTGACTTCCACGCCCTTAAGCAAATAAATAAATAAATAAATAAATAAATAAATTGATTTAACGAGGGTAACACTTAATAGTCTCACACTAACAAACCTGTGGCCCTCAAATTCCGGATCGAATTGGAATTTGGAAATGTTGGTCGACCCTTGGTCGTGTGATACAGAAGTTATGGGATAACGGAAGACAAAGTAAAGAAATTTGTTTTATTTTTTTTTCAGATAGGAAAAAAGCCACCCATTCAAAACGTTGACGATTCCAAAGATCACCAAGCCCCTCCCTCCAGTGGAGTCAAAATGTTCTCACCCCACCCCTGAGGATCTAGACCCCACCCCCTGACCCCACCCCTGAGGATCCTGAAAGCAAGTCGTCCTTGGTGTGTGCCTCTCGCACCCTTGTTTTATTTCTGTTTGCCATTTGCTACTTGATTTAGCACTGGAGATTCTGAATTAAAGTCGTATTTCAAAAGGCTATTGACCTTTATTTTGTTTACTTTATATTTTTATTTAAATTGATCAGGACTCATTTATAAACATATCTGGCGGCTCATGGTTTGAGAATAGGCCATTTCCGAGTTGCCTTTAGCCTCTCTATCAAAGCGAGGCTAGTTGAGAAACCTTTCATATGAAAATGAGTTTTCGTTCACATGCAAATAAGTTTTATTTGCATGTGAATGAAATCTCGCTTTGATAGAGAGGCTAAAGGCAACTCGGAAATGGCCTATTCCCCTCAAACTAAAAAAATAAGTTTGAAGGAACACGTTTTTTCGAACAATATTGAATATTTTTGCGTTGCTTGCTGCATGCATTCACAGTGTTTAGAGGTCTTCAAAGTATGGTTGGTTTTATTCGTTTTAATTCAGTTTGACCAGTTATAATCAACAAGGTAGTGTCAATTACTTCAGTGGTCATGAGGTATGCGTGGACTGCAAAGGAAACTGTCCGAACGGGCTGATTTCTTAGATTTTCTAGTACAGTCAAGTCTTACAAAGCGGACATACCTTGCTTGTCCCTTGCGTGTATATATGAGAGATTTTTCATTGTCGTTTCCGACTATATTTCTGAGTTTACCGTCAGACATTCAGAAAGACTTGACCATGCATGTTAAAAAAAAATAATAAAAGTACAAAGTCAGTCTCAAAATCTAACTGTCAGAGTTACGACGAAAGCTTTTAACGCTTTCATCCTGGCGGGGGCCGGAGGGACTCCATATAAAAATGACGGGGTTGTTCGTCTGAGATTTGCGAAAACACCCTAGAAGGTACCAGAATCTCGTTTCATAGGCGTGGCTCAAAAGAATTTATACCCCTAAGAGGTAGCAATTCTAAACCAGCAAATGTTATATAATCTGTCATATTTTCTTGCTTCGATACCTAAAAGGTACCGCGACAATTCTAACCGTGGCCGTTCTAGAATTTAGTACCCTAAGGGGTAGCAATGTACAAATTTTGACCCCTGAAAGGTACGACGAGCACTCCTGTCATTTTTTATGTGGGAATCCTGGGGAGTTCCCTCCCGGATCTTTCATACTATCAGGTATATTTCCTTTTGTGCAATAGATGTCGTGTCTGCAATCTCTTATCTGTCTATTCCGGGAGTAAGCTTTGTATGTAATTAAAACATTAATATATTTCTATTTTTATAGTAGCCTTTGTAAACGTTTCTGCTGTTTATTTTTGTTAACCAATCATATTTAATCTTTTCATTTGAATCATTTTATATCTTGTAACCGTTTTATTCCATTTTTACTCAGCTCTTTGCAGCCCCTGATGAAGGTTAAGGTTAACCGAAATATTGGGCAATAAAATACCCTTCATAGCTGCCCGATCAGCCTTGCATTTAGTTTTAAGTTTTCTATTTTACTTAGCCCATTTGATTTCGATCTGCGACCAAAATGTAATTCATTTTCTATTCTCAATTTCCCACTAAAACAGCCAAAAGACAATCTTTAAGACACTTTTAGCGCAGATAATAATGGAGAGACACCCCCACCCCTCCCAAACGCCGGTTTCATTCATCGACATCCGCTAAATAAGTCTTGGAATGGGTCGTTAGCAATGTTATTTCATCGATATTAATTAAAGTTGCGAGCACAATTAAATTGCTTTCGTCTGGAATTTTAATTTTTAAGCTCTTGGGAGAATTAGCAATTTCAGTATATTTTACATAGCACGTGATAGATAAAATCTCATATCTAGATAGGCGGATGTTTTGGCAGGTGTTTCCGTACGCCGATGAATACATTGTATTCATCGTGTGACATTCGGAGCTTTCTCGTCTTCAAAAACTGGTAAAACCACAGCGACAAACCGATGAAGAGTGCGGATCTGTAAATGTAAACATCCACGCTACCTAACCTGCCCTTTCATACAGCTGGTCAAAATAAATATACACTTTCTCTGCTACAAACGAAGAACGACATATCAATGACACTTTAAGTTTTAAATCTAAAAACTTAATGTACCTAACTGAATGCAAGAAATGCGCAAAACGGTACATTGGGGGAACCAAACGACAACTAAATTAACGCTTTTTGGGGAACATCGCCGCTCCATCCTCAATCACCACAATCTTATCAATTCCACTCCTGTTTCAATACATTTTAACCAACCTGGCCAATCTATCAACGACATCCTCCTCAAGCCCTTGGAACTCATCCACAACAACCGCGACTCAGTCGGAAAAGCACACGAGGCCCATCTTTATATAGATAAAGCGATGACTCTTGATCCTCATGGTATAAATAGACGTGATGAACTTAATTAGTAACGTTTAGCTTCTTTCTTACCAATCATTTTCTGTTATTCTGTTATGTCGTATTTCAAAAGTTTTATATGTAACAGTCCTTTATATCTGCATTCATTTCTTAGCCCCCCTGGGAGAAGGTCTGTTTTGCAATTTCACTTTCAATCTCCTCTCCTTGCCGTTAGGATCAGTTTTCCGTTTTTACTATACTGTCTCGTTTTTCTAGGTAAAGTGCCGGTCTCGTTTTCCGTAAAAAAGGGAAAATTTAAAATAGATCGTGTCCACGGCCTTCACCAGTTTTTTAATCTTCTTGTATTTTGATTGTTTGTATCTGATATCTGGGTTTATGATAAAATATCTTAATTGTAGTTTTAATAGCTGCCAGCGTTATGATGAGATAAAAATCCATGCTTTTATCAGCACTGGCATGGAATATCACTTTGTGACAAATCTATAGTGAGATCTTGGCAGGCATTTTGGTGTTTATATACTGCGGAAAAACGTCCAGTAAACTGTATGAAAAAGTAGATTAGAATTATCATTGGGATCAAACAGAAGATTCTCCATTTTAAAGATTCCCCGTTTCCCTTTTTGATAGAAATTCCCTACGTTCCCTGTTTTCTGTAGCCGTAGCATTGGGATTAACCGCAGCCGGCAAACAAATAGTTTTAATAACAATGACAAATGATGGGATTCATTTTACAATCAACCTTCAAATGTTGGTTTATCCGTTGGATGGAGTATTAACCGCTATCATCATCATTGAAAATGCTACCTTTTTAAACCATATCCCATCAACATCCTTATAGAGTTAAAAGCTTTGTAAAAAATATTACATATAAAATTATCCTGCTTAATATTTCAATAGATTTCAATCAGTCGCGGCGTTAAAGAATCCTTAAATAAACAAATAATTTTCTTGACAGTTACTGACGTCGGTAACTCAAGATAATGTAACATTTCGCAATGATTGCTGAATGTCACTCAGTTCAAGCCCCGGGGTTCAAGCAACAACTGGGAGCATGTTTTCCTCGCTGTTAGTTGTGTTTTTAGCTTTAATCTCCTCTAATGCCGCTCATCTATCTTCTGAGTATGCACATCACGCGGTGTTGGATCCAGAAGAGTTGATGAAGCTGTACTGGACAGTTGACTGGGTCAATGAAACCGTATCGTTCGCTGTTGAGGCGGCAACTACAGGATGGGTCGGGTTCGGCTTCTCTTCAGGTAACGGGATGATGGTCGGTAGCGATGTAGTTGTCGGCTGGGTGAAGGACTCTAAAGGATACCTTACGGTAAGTTAATTAAGCTTTCATGTATAGAATTCAATTTATTATTCTCAATGTATATAGGTTAAACACTCACATTAATATGCTGAATTGTCTGTACACGTACAACAAAAGATATACATTAGGCAACAGATAAACAACTGAGCTACAAGACGAATGTCATAAAGACGTATTTATTTTATGATATTATCCATCGGAGACTATCCGGAGTCCATTTCTTCAACGCGCTCGGCATTTATGCGTGGTTCAATTTAAGCTGTCACCTGCCCCCCCCCCCCCCCCCCCCCCCCTCAACCTCGCGCGCCCGGCACACCCCCGGGAATTTGCCAATTAGTTCTTCCAGTTCTATTTCCCACCCCTGGGCAGAGTAAAAGAGACAATTCCCCATCCCGGGACTCTTGACATCACCTAAATATAAACAGCTTCGTTTTACAAGAAGATTACAATATATATATATATTTTTCTGTAATTTCACAAAACCTCACGGTGTACAACAGTTAAAAACGCTTCTTAAGTAGAGCGAATAAACTCTATTAAAAGACAAACACTAATTTTCCTAAATGCCCTGTAAAGAATGCCGACTTAACGCGCCACCAAGTGATCGTTTGTAGACGCTATTGTGTTCAATAACCCACAAATCCTTGCGCGAGTAGTTAGTTTGATTTGTCCCGGCCCCTTACCCACCACCGGGCCAGGGGGTGTGAATTTTTTTTTCAGTTCTAGCTGTTATCATACAAACAACTAAGAAAGAAATTTATTTTGGGATAAGAAAATAAAACACCTCAATGAAGATTGTGTAGCAAGAAAACACAAGAGGGAAATTTCCCTCCTGTTCATCCCCTCCCCCCCCCCCCCCCCCCTCCCTTCACCCCTTTCACCAAAAGATAAAGAATAACCAATACATCCACTTCTCCCTTCAATAGTACCGTAATCTAGTGCTGTAGGTCAAGAGGTTTAAAACTCGATGGGCGATCGCCCGATTTGCTCGCCCGCTCGACTTAATTCTGAGAGACAGCCAGCCAAAACTTGTTACGGCGGGTCTACGGATAAGAAAAACAAACTTGACTTAGGCCCCGTCCACACGTATCCGGATATTTTTGAATCCGCAACTTTTTTGTTACGGATTAGAAAATATTCGCGTCCACACGTAGCGTATTCGAATCGTATTCGCCCGAATTCGCCGGATACGTGTGGACGGAAGGCCAATCCGCAACAAAGAAGTTGCGGATTCAAAAATATCCGGATACGTGTGGACGGGGGTCTTAATCGGGCGGTCGCCATAATGACACGCAATAATATATGAATGCACGGGACTTACATCATCCAAATCAGTAATTTCATTTCAAAGCAAAGCGTATCCTGACACGCTATGACGTGTGTTTGCATTCATCGCTACAAATTGGTATATTTTGAACTTTTACAAAACAGTGGGTGTTTCTTGGTGTTGCTGAAGCCATTGTTGGTTAGCTTTTGTGTTGTGGTGTGGGTATTGTTCAGTGTCTTTTGAATCTTTTGTTTTACGCCATTTGGTGATCACACCATCCGCAAAACCAAGAAATTACCAAAATAGTGTGAGAAAAAGAAATGCTTTATGCATATATCATGCGAGAGCAGCGTTCAAAAGCCGACGGTAAACGTTTTCAAAACTCAGTCAAGTTATCTATTCTTTTACCTTTGTAAATCAGAAAATATTCTCTACATTATGATACTGACTGAGATGTTTTTGTACCTCTCAAATGAACCTATATATATGTGCCTTTTAGCCTAGTAGGTCTTAGATAAACGTATAACGAGAAAGTCTTCTCAATAAAGAAAACATGGATTGAATATTCTCACTTTTTTAATGAAAGATTCGCCTTACTTGATCTTTTAATTAGTAGATAATAGAAATACTAGTATTTTACAGGATCGTATGGCCAAAAATATTTTTTCACATACAGTGGAACGTCCATTAAGGGATACCCTCGGGACAAGAAGAATTGTCTACGAATTTTTTTTTAAATGGTCTCATAGAATTGTTTCAAACTTTGCAGACTTGAAGTACTTCATTGGAGTTATAAGCGAAATTAGGTGGTTTTGAAAGTTACTAGGCCTAGATGTCAAGAAATTTGAAATATAAAAGAAATAATTTTAATCAGCAGAAATTTAAATCAAACCTGCCTTTTAGAATGTTTTATTGAATAATAAGTAGTTAAATGGCTGAATAATAAATGACTGAAGTAGCTAGAACGACCACACTCTGATAGCGACATATATCAACTGTTGGAAGTTGTGTTGCTGTGTGTACTCATGAAAACGTAACTTGAGCCGGCTTATACTGTATGGAAATATATGGAATAAAAATATATTAAAAAATAATCACCAGTTTGAATTTGTTCTCAGGACCGCTATGCTGACGCAAAAAGTTTGCCACCAAAGGACAAGGAACAAAATTACATCTTGACTGGTTTCGAAGAGAGTGGCAGAAAAACTGTGTTGAGATTTAACAGGAAATTTGACACCTGCGATCCCAGAGACAGAAAGATGAAGGTAGCATCGCTTGCTCAAAGGGGTTTATAGCTCTTTTATTCTGTTCGATTTATTGAATTTAACAGTTTACAATGCTTTTAGTTATTATTTTTAACAGGAAGGCACCACGAAGGTGGTGTTTGCATATCACACTGAGGATCCAACATCTGAAAACGATTTTAAACAACACACGTTCAGAGGGTCAAGAAGCATACTACTTCTCAACAACATGGACAAGAAACAACTCAACGAGACAGGATGGAAGACTTTTGTTTTCCGAACTCGAAATGTGAGTTATAACTGCTTCCTTAGAACTATATCTGACGCGTGTTTTATTTCTTCTAATTTAAGATTGAATACCACTCTACGGACGTGCAGTTAAATAAACGGACTATTACAGAAGCCCAGACATTTGATTAAAAAACACGTGCGGACACCCGTTATTGTTGACAACTGACACTCCCCATTTTCTCTTCGCTATAATGGACATAGTTTCTTCATAATATTTTACAGATAACAACTTGTACATGTATTATTGGCGACTGAGACTAGAGACGACTGTGGACATTCATTTGAACAAACGTATACTGAAGCTTCGTAATTACAGGCATTGCTTTCTTATTTAATCTGGATAGTGTCCGTAATCTGAGCTGCTTTCCATTGTTAACTTAAGATTATGATGACAATAATGAGTATTACTTTATCGTCTCAATTATTGAACATGTCAATAGACCAATTTGCATTTGTCTACTTAGTAATTTGGCCTTTGTATTGAAATATATGTAATTAATATTGTTGTTCTTATGTTAACTAACAAGACTTACATGTGAAAAGCAGGCAAACATGCAGCGTACGACTTTTAGTTTTCGTTCACTGTTCGTTTCCATATCCAAACTGGAAAGTCTTTTCTAAGAATTGAACTACTGCTATCATTACTACTACTGGACAGTTCGGTCATTTAAGAAAAATTAAACGAGTAGTAATAGTAATGACAAACATTCAGTAACTGACGTTTTCCTTGGTGTTGAAGCTATCGTGTTTGCTTGCGGTCTCTGGAAATGAAGTGATGACGATGATGGTAATGTTAGGGATAATGATGATGACGACGACGAGCAATTCAGCTCGATGCTTTATCTGAACATGGCACACAATGAGCTATTTTGTTCATTTATTCATTTATAAAGCCTTTGTGGTGGCCGCAGTCGGAAAAGTATTTACAAGATCTTTGTATTTAAAATTGTCTTGCAGGTCACAATTCCTAAGAAACACACAACATACTGGTGTTCTCTGTTCAAGGCCCCTGAAATCAACACAAAGCACCACATAATAAAGGTGAGCACTACATAATACTGTTTTAATGGGAACCCATCGAATCTGATACTACATATATATCTCGCCTTTATCGAATAAAATGATCTGGGATTATTGGAAACTTTAGATATAAAAAGATTACATCGAAAGCTTACAGCCATTCATGGAGTTATATAATGTTTAACAGTTATAGTGCGAAAGTGTCGATATCGTCCGATACTAAGTCGTCGAGGCCGTATAATTCATTACATTAGTAAAAAAAATCACAGTTTTGAGCAAAATGTATGATATATTGCGATTAAAACTATAAACCAGCTTTCATTCAGCTTCGCCAAGAAACATTGCGACACAACACGAAAATTTCGCGCATTTTTCCCAATCATTCCAATCATTTGATCAAAAATTTTATCTTTTCTTTTCTTCTTTCTTTTTTTTTCTTTCCCCTTTTTATATCTAATAGATCGTGCATTTTTTTTCCCAAAGATACCAAATTGCAAAAAGCAGTTATTTTCGATTTCCTTTAAAATGCGAAATTTACCACCATCGCTGGATATATGTCATAGAGAGCAACCGATATCGAGAGCGCTATGACCATATTTGGGCAGCTAGTCGATCAGTGTGTGTTGAATTATAAATACATTTAAATATGGAGCAGGCAGTTACTTATTGACGTGCTTTTTATTTTTATTTACTGACTATTTCTCTTCGCAGTTCGAGCCATTTGTCCAAAAAGGAAACGAAGGTTTTGTGCATCACGTTCTTGTATACGAGTGCCATGGGAACTTTAGTGACAGCGATTACGGTCCCGGGTTCGATTGCGCGGGCAATCCTAACATGCCAATCTCAAGATGCAGAGACAACAATTTAGTGGGTGCTTGGGCTGTCGGTGGCGAGGTAGGAAGATGAACTTGTCAGCTGGCTGTACTTAAGTCGTATGTAAACTGTATTGATGAGTCTGTCACTATTGTGGAACGCTCCCTTCGTGCCGGGAGTCGAACTAACAACTTCTGTGTAATCAAGTAACCACGTCTGGGGTACGTACAGAACTACTCATGGGGAGTTTAATGTATATTTATTTACTATACAAAGTTTACTTAGCGACAATATTCAACAAAAATTAATCCATTTCCTTATAATAAGGAATTGCTTTGTAGTAATTTAATGCTGGAGCCGATTACCCGATGCTATTTATTTTGTTTCATGTACCACCTTTCCAGGCAGTCTATCTCCCAGCAAAAGCAGGTTTTCCAATCGGAACAGCGGATTCTCCAAACAGCTACTTTTTAGAGATGCACTATGATAACTCAGACAACACTGAAGGTCAGTCAACTTCTCTGGAGGCAAGAAATGTTTAGCCGTGCGTGGGAAAAAGCAGTTCAACCTTCTTAGTTCTTCAGTTTAGATAGAATCGTCCTTCGTATTTTTTATTCTTTTTGAACATGCATGCTTTGATTTTATACAGAAGCTACTATATAAATCAATCAAATTTGTAGTTGAAGAAAGATTTATCTAGGTTATTTAGCGGAGAGGGCTAATTAATTGGCTGAGATCCCAACATTGGAAAGGGGGAGTGGGAGCGACTCTGAAGATTGATACATGTAGATGATCATTATTTAACGTTAACAAAGCATCGATGCCATTCAGCACTTATGCTATTCATTTTTAAAAACTACTTCTGTCTGCAATTGTTGATATTACAAATTTCTAATATTGATGATAACGAAAAAACTATCTTGATAAGTTCTTCATTGGGCCACCGTTGAAGAACAGCACAACAACACAACAACAGAACAGCACAAGTGGAAAAAGAAGAAGAAGAGGAGAAGATGTTTAAACGAAAAAAACTGGCCATGGTTAATGTACTGAAAACAAGTAAAATGAAAAAAGTTTCTAATGGATAAAATTTTTAAAGTAAAAACTTTAAGAATCGAAAAGATAAAAAAATCTATCCTTGATGCGTAATTTGGACCGCCCAGGTTTAATTAAGAGAATAAAGGTGTTAGCTTCTAAAGAAACTGTGGTACTGTTGGTGGGAGAGTAAAACAATAATAATATGTCGTGAAAGTCATCTAGGTGACTTTAACGGTACTGCATATCTTCTAAAAATAGGACGCAAGGACAGTTCAGGATTTCGTTTTTACTACACTTCCGATCTCCGTCAGTACGATGCTGGTGTAGTTGCCGTCGGAGACTCGAATTCTCCATTTTTGGTCATCCCACCAAAACAAAAATCCTGGTTGACTGTCGGGTATTGCACCAAGGAATGCTACCAGGTAAGACATCGACAATATGTATAGGTGATAGGACTGCCTGCTGTCCAATTTTCAAATAATTGGATGGAAAAAATTCCGAGGACTCGACCGAGTCCAATTTGGCAGTCAGAGGAATTTTTTGAATTCAATTATTTACAAATTGGACAGACATGTAGTCCTGTAACTTGTTTATTATATTTTTCTCACTTCTGCGTAGAATTTAGAATGTTCAGCCTCGAGCTCTCCAACGAGTATATCTTCCATGCTAAAAGCCACTCTTTAAATACATTTAGTCATGTTGATGTGCTTTTCTTTGTGTTTTTGTTTGGTTTCCTTCCATCATGGCGTTTTTAAAAATCTGTCTCCGCTATCTCGGGAAGCCTGCTATCTTCTTGCCGATTCCCTGCTAGCTGTTTGTTCGCAAACACCTTGTCAAATAAATCGCTTGAAACAAACACTCCCTCCCATTTTGCGAAACACTTGCTGTTCTGCTGCGTTACGCTACGGCTGAGTCTGCTGTACGGCTGCGCGCTGATTGGTTAAAATTTAATTTTGTTTTTCTTGAGCTTTGATTGGCTCAAAGAAACTATCCAATTTCTGAGTAATTGGATAGTTTCAACTTTCTTTAGAAAAGTTCACATGGAAACTATCCAAATTAATCTTTAATTTTCACAGTTCGAGAAATATGAAAAAATACCACAGGTGCTTGTATGGAATTATAGATAGATGTTAGAATTAGATTAGATGTTAGATTAGAATAAGTTAAACCAAGAAATTAATCGCAGAACAAATATAAATATTTATTGTCCACGTAGAGACAAGGAAAGGTAGTTGACTGAATGACAAATTCCGAAAACGGAGTTGCAGGTGCCACCTCTCCCTTTCGCGCGTCCCCTCTCTTATTTAACTTACTTATGCTTGTATCTAATTAGGTTATTAACTTATTAGCAGTTTTTATTTTTAATTAATCCTACTTTAATATATTGTAATGCGCAGGCGAACATATATACGTGGTGCCTGCGCAATCAAAATGCCTACTTAATTGTAATTATTATTATTATTATTATTATTATTATTATTGCTAAATTAAAAAATCTACACGTTTAAAAATTAAAAATGCGCGTTATCCTACATGTTGAGTCAAAATCATTCATTTAATTTGTTATCTTTCTTTTTTTTTTTTCTTTTTTTTTTTTTTAATAGGGATTTTTAAAATCAACAAAACTACCAGGGGGAGGAATTAAAGTATTTGCCGCACTTCTGCATACCCACCTACAAGGCATGTTTTGAATGATTTAACATTACAAAGTGATATATTACTACCAAATATAAATATAAATACATTGTAATGTTATTGCTAACCAAATACAGACTACGGTGCAATCATTGCAGAGCTTTTTTTCGTCTGACAAAGATCGCTGTTTGTTCTATGATTTACTTTTTTATTATTACAACGTACTGACTAATCCACGCGAAGTGTTATATATTTTCTCCTTGTTGTCTACTGTTTTTAATCTACCAGGGCGTGGTCAATGGACAAAACACTACCGTGATGGAGTGGAATTACCAGAAATTGCACGAGATGACAATTATGATTTTAATTTTCAGGTACTGAAGTAAAGTAAAGTAACCTTTATTAATGCAGGGTAGCCCATTAACTCCAAGTCGACTTTCACTAGTTACAAACTACTTACGTAAAGCAAGTAACGTCCTTGGACCATTTTTATCTTTGTAACAAAGCCGGCGATGTTCTTATCAGTCTCTGAATATTGCCTCACTCCCTGAGAGGTGCACGGGAAAGGCATGGCAAATGATGTCAGGCATGTATATGCGAGTGAATTAACAACAAAAAAAGATCAACCTGTGAATTGAACCTTTTCTTGTCCGCGTTAACCTCGAAATTTTAATAGAGAACACAAACATTTTGTCTCCTTTTTATTTGTTTGTTAATTTGTTTGTTTTGATTTTTGAATTTATTGTTTCCTTGTATTTTTTTTCCTATTTTTGTAGGATATACAAGTTTTGAAAAAGGAAGTACACATTAAGCCGGTAAGTAAACAATCAAATTCAAATAGGAGAATTGTCCAAATCATACAGGAAAAACGTCTTTTTCAAGATATATTTTATTGTTATCTTTCGTTGCAAACTATCCCAAGAGGTATATGAAGGGCATATTATGTGGTATCAGTTAACACGAGCACGAGAACGGGGTGTTTAGGTTATCTCCATCAACTTTCCTGGATAATTTAAGTGTATTTACAAAATATAAGAAAACACTGCAAGGACTGGTCAAACAACGTGTAAGGGCGTGATTTGGATATTTCGGCTGGCCAACACCAACCTTCTTCAGGTTTTTTTTTTAACCTGAAGAAGGCTGGTGTTGGCCAGCCGAAATATCGAAATCACGCCCTTACACGTTGTTTGACCAGTCCTTGCAGTATTTTCTTATATTTTCTTATATTTTGACTGGTCACGATCTACTGTGATCAAACGTAGCGCAAGTTTGATCGTACACGGTTCTTACAGTGGTTTTCATAACCTTAAAAAGTTGTATTTACAAAGTTCAAATAAAACACACCTCTCCTTCAATGTTTCAGCCGTTGACATTATGTTGACATTCAATTAAGTTCATTTTTGTTGTTTGTATTTAGGGAGACGACTTGGTTCACTACTGCAGATACGAAACTATGGATCGTGACAAACTGGTGGTGGTAGGCATACTTATAAAGACTGTAAATTGTTTTCTAACATCTCTTTTGCTATATTTGTTTGTAGGATAAAACGTTGACGGTACTTTCCTTGCTTAAGCGTTAGGGACGGACCATTATTTTTCTGGAAAGGGGGCGGGGGGGGGGGGGGGGGGGGGGGGGGGGGGGGGGGGGGGTGAAATATTAAAAAAAAAAGTTTGCAGGATTTAGGACCTGAAAAAAAAAACAAATTGTTTGCAAACACGATATGCATAAAACAATGTTTGCAGAGTTAAGTCAAATATTGCTCAGTGATGCGAAAGCAAATACAGCTAAAAATGGCTTCAAGACTGATGTCTCTTACCCTTTAACTGCACAAGACAACTCCTTCACCTAGCCTTCGCAAAAAGCAGCCAAAATGCTCTTCGTTGTACCGGGGCTCAGAATCTCAACGGGTTTTAATTCAAGGAATGCCGCTTACCTTGCCGTCATTCTGGACATCCTGTCAAGTAATGGGCGAGTTTCAGAAGTTTGTCTTCTTCCTGACGATATCACCATCAATGCTAATGGGCCACTAATTGCCCTTTCATTCGCACCAGTAGCTGCGTAGGAATTAAAACGGTGAGTGATGTATAAAGGAAGAACAAACTGTAAATTAATAGGAGCATATGTAGCCAAAATAATTGATTATATCACTATTAATTTTTTTCGAAAAATAGCTTAAGCTTAATGTTAAATATTTTTAGCACCAGAGAAGAAAGCAAAAAATAAAAATAAAAAAAATGTTTGCAGGAAGATGCTTTTGGAAAAAAAAATTATTGCAGAGGGGCATAAATTAAAAAAAAAATGTTTGCAGAGGAAAATTTGTCATCGCCCCCACCCGCTCCTCCCCCCCCCCCCCCCCCCCCCCCTCCCCTCCAGAAATATAATGGTCCGTCCCTTACTGAAGGATATTGAACTCAAGGTTGGCCGGAATTATTTCATTATTTTCGTGGATAACACGGGGATATTTCCTTTTAAACAAGGTGGAACTATATCTCAATGTTCTAACAAGGATCGTATGTTCTTGATCTTTTCTCTTTTGTATTGCTTTTGGACATGCAGGGTGGTTTGGCAACTTTTGAAGAGATGTGTGAAGACTTTTTGTTTTATTACCCGCTGATAAAGAATGCCCCAAATTTTTGCGGCAGTACATTGTACACACCAGTATACAGCTTCATTGCCAAGTACTTGTAAGTAAATAAATATTGCTATCGGTTTTATTACTTAACCAGGATTCCAAGTTTTAACCCTCGGACGTACACGCAAACTTATACCCCAACCGTGTTACAAGGGAGGGGGGTTGTTGCAACCCCCCTTGGGTTTTTGCGATGTTGCAATATTTCGGAAATATTTTACACCTAATAGATAGCCCGCGATGTGCTCTACAAGATAAGGTAAATATTATGGGTTGTGGCGCTGCTGGGGGTCCGTGACGTCATCCAAAAATCCAAAATTGTCGCCATCTTGGATTTAACTAAAACTTCAAATTTTTCGGGTAAATGCGGAAATTGCAAATATTGCTTGCTAGAGTTGCAAAATAACATACAATTAAACATTTTGATTCTTTTGGTAGCATTTTGTGTTTTTTCACTGAAAAAAGGTGAAAACACGCATTTTTCTTCAAAAATGGGTTGACCACATGTTACTTATGACGTCATATCTCGTTACCATGGCAAACGGTTGTCGCCAAACTTTACCAAAATGTGTCTCAACGATAAACGAACACCTACTGAAAACGGCATTTGCTAATCTTAAATGGTCTTGAAAATATCGGAGAGAAACCTTAAGCGGGTGTGGCAACCACCCCTCCCTCCCCCTCGCAAGTCCGAGGGATAACTTAAAACATCGTATACTCGCAAAAGAAAAAAACAACAACAACAATTTTAAATTTAGTCACATGTTTTCGCTATCCATTTACCGAATAGAATATGGTTTTTCACGTTCTCTAAGAAAATGTTGCACGCTTGAGGTCTACAAAAACTGCTAGAAGACGCACCGGTAGGCGATTGCATTCAGCAGTTTCTACAGATATCGAGAACGTGCATGGAAAGCCATCTTCTCTTTGGTAAATGGATAACGTACGATTACTGAATGTTCAGTGGAAACATGTCTTACAAACTTATACTTGTTTTTTTTTTTTTGCGAGTCTGCTTAGAGAAAATAGGAAAACTATCTTTTAATTGGTTTTCATGAGCACAAACTTCGACAACAATGGCGGTCTCGAAATCTATAGTTTACTTTCCTCAGCGGTGTACAGTATAAACGGAACTAACTTGTTATGAATAAAGGAAACACTTTTACTAATATTTCCAATTCTTTTTTATTACTTTTGACAATTAAAAATGGTTTTGAAAGTCCGGTTTTAATGATCGACAACAAAAATATTAAAGCTAACTGCGCAATTTTTGCTGAAATTTCTTCATGATTACGTTTTCCTCACTATTTTAATTCGCTTTAAACTTCGCTTTGAAAAACTAACACGAAATATTGAACTCTGTCGCAAGTCCTCCGTCTTCTTTTAACAGTGCAAGCATTTTTCTCTTACTTTTTAAAGAAAAGAAAACATTTTTAAAAACATATCTCGATTCCCGTTTGTTTTTCACTTTTGGTTTTACATTTATCGCCTACACCACTCAGAAGTGAATTTGCTATAAGGGAAAAGCTCCATTTCTTCGGAAGTCTAACTTTGTCCGATTCAAGTTTCAAGTGACCAATTCGATACATCCGGGATACCAGGGCTCTGTAATATGAAAAAAATAGAGCACGCTCAGATCCAATCGTTTGTTTACATTTTATTCGCGGTCTCCACGGCTGCACATTTTAAAACTAAGTACACCGAGCCATATCACCTTTCGTTACAGTTATGTTTGGAGCCATACAGCCTGTTTTTCGGTTGGTTTTGGTCGTGGACCATTATCTCTTATCTCCACCCACCCCCCCCCCCCCCCCCCCCCCACCGATTATGTAGGTGATAGATACAATATGAGCGGGAGATCTGTATGGGTATTTACAATGGCGAGCCGAAGGCGAGCCATTGTAAATCCCATACAGATCGGACGCGAATATTGTATCTGACTTGTGAAATGAATGTCATACAAAGTGTGAAGAATGTTGTTTACATTCAATTTGATTGGCTGTTATATGAATGAAGTTAATCCGATGAACGCAAAGGGATTAGCATAACATTTATTTCGTTTTAGAGGAGCGAAATGGCGTCCACGCGCTTTCGTCCTCCGAAAAGTTTATCGCAAGAAAGTTCACTGCTCAAGGATGTGACTTCCCAAAACACTAAAAACAACACGAAGTGGGCCGTTAAAATATTGTGGCAGTGGCAGCAGGCAAGGGCTAACAAAAAACCCGAAAATGAAACTGTAGCCTTGGATGCGAGAAACTGCAGGGTGGAAAACTTTCAAGAATTAAGCTGCAAGCTGGAGGTTGTGACAGCGGAAACAGTAAACTTCTGGCTTGGTAAATTTATTGGCGAAGTAACAAACCAATGCGGCGGTCGATATCCCCCGAAAACGCTCTATTTACTGGCCTGTGGCATAAATCGTTATTTAGTTATTTAGTGAAAAGTAAATAAATGGAAGGGGGCTCTTGTTGGTTGCTTTCCAAACAAGCTAGTGGCTGAGTTACATATACATAATTAGTATTCTGTATCAGTTACAGAATACTAATTAGCTTCATTAGTGTTCTGTATCTAGATACAGAATACTAATGAAGCTAATTAATATTCTGTATTCATTCATCAACCCCAACATTTCCCTGCTACCTATTCAAACCCTCCCCGTGCTTTCAGACAGTTTATATTTGTATTGGGATTTACAAAGGTATACATGTGACTTGAATACTGTTGTTGGATTGGTCATCACCCTCATGAATTATTAATGAATTTTACAAGAAGTTTTACAGCCCAGTAACACACGCGAATTTGTAGATAACCCGCGAAAAAAAAAATGCAGCTTTCAGAGCTTTCTTTTGATAGAGTCTTTGTGACTTTCTTGGAGCAGAAAATGCTCGCCTTATATCTGAATTGTAGACGAACTCGAGTTGCTGGCAGGCCCCGAAGAAACGCTGTCATATTTCAAGCTTTGAATCTCTTTGATTCTTTCTTTTTTACTTGTTTCAGTCCAGCTGTTAACGTCACTTCACCGAATTTTAATCCTCTTGTTGGTATGAATATAACTTGGACAGAAGAAATGGTGTCAGACTTGAGAAGAAGATATGACGAAGCCAACTCATTTACTCCTGAGTGTGGACAGTCGGTACGTACACGTGTCTACTACGTATTGCTTATTTGATGACGTTAAATTAAAATGGACTCTTCCGGTTGTGAGAATAGTTAACTGTATTGACTCGTTTTTGTGGGGGCTTGCCGCCCACTGTGCGATCGACAGATTTGTGGGTCGACGTTTGAGGGTTTATGTTTGTGGGTTCACGTGATCGTGTGTCGCATGGTCTTCTGGGAGGGGTTCGTAGAGAGAGGCTGGGAACGAGGTTGTGTGGGCTTGTGTCGAGTGGAAATCGGCCATGTTGGCGTGTCCCATTGGCGTGGTTTTCGTTTATAAAGCGTTTGGTCTGTTTTCATAGAATTTGACGGCGTCTATTTTCGTTGTAGTTTTCAAGGTAAGTTATTGCTTGTTCTGGTGTACTATACCGTATAAATTTGTTTTCATGCGTCGTAAATCGTGGTGCGTTTGCGTTAGAGATACAAAGGCTTGTTTTGTCGTTTTTGACATTTCAGCTGTTCCTGTAGTACTCATCGTTACAGCAGCTCTCGAGATCACACTACAGGCCAACATTTCGTTTGGATGGAAGTCTGTGCAGGTTGCACTTCCATTCAAGGGAAGCTAATGCGCTTACGCAAGCCAATATTCACTCGGCTTGATGCTCACTGAGGAAGCACTTGATATTACTTAAATAGCCACTGAAAAGCAATACTAATACAGCCTGATATAGACACTGGAAATCATACTGAGTCGCAGTTCACTTGCTCAGTCACCTATATTTTAAAAACCGTACCTGAAGATTCAAAAGATTATGGGGATGTCAGTTGAACAATATCGGTCCATGATCGGCAGTCACGTCTTATCACGTCTGAGAGGGCGATTTTGAAACATGATGTTAATGATGTTTAATTTGATTGTGTTTTACTTACCAAAGTTGAAACAAGTTGATGGACAGTATAAAATGTGGAACGAAGTGAAGTGTTGGTTCACACGAATGACGTTCTACAATATTTATATTCCATTCATTATAAGACAAGCGAATAACATGGAGGAAAATCCAGGCCCTACAATATTTGATGTCATTGACCCAACAACAACAGACTACAGTATGTGCTCACTCCAGTCATGGAAATAAATCGCCCTTTTGGAGAAAATGCTGGTAACCAATGTGTACCAATGTCACTTACTGCTATTATTTACCATCATCATATAGGAGATATTAATTTGACTAATCTGTGGACTTCTTCGCTTCCACTTTGAATATTTTGGTTATTGGAAATAACCTGTACACTTCTATAAGATATTCTGTGCGAACAAATGATTATTTGCTTTTAAGGCGCTGTTACACGATACAATTTTTTCCGCAACTTGTCTCGCAACGGCGTGAGGAAACAAGTTGCACGGACAATTGCAGTTGCGTGAGAGGGATGTTACACGCTGCAATTATTTTTTGCAACTTGATGTGTTTGTCTCTTTCGAATTCGCACCGTTGTTTTGGCGCCACTTTTGAATGTTTCAAACAAAAATGGCGGCCAGAAAACGGATCATTCAGGTTCCTCTACTTGCTGACATCTTATTAGATGAAAATGAACCAATTCAAAAGCGAAATACGTTAATTGGGTTAGAAAGTGGATAGGTCGGAGCGAAGAGAGGGGCGCTTATTATATGCTTGTCAAGGAACTCTCTCTCGAGTGTCCGAGGAGTGTCCGCCATCTTGGAGACCAGGTTATGTTATCAAGGCGCCTGTGCATAAACAGCCAGAGGGGGATTGTGGGAGATAAATTCTAAAAAAATTGCGAAACAAGTTGCAAAAGGGGTGTTACACACCGCAACACCGTGCAACGCCGAGACAAGTTGCATGAAATCGTTGCGGAAAGTAGAATCAAGTTCTACTTTTTGCAACGATTTCAGCAACTTGTCTCGCAACGATTTCGCGTGTTGCGGAGTATGTTACACGGTGCAATGGTCCGTGCAACTTGTTTCGCAACGCCGTTGCGAGACAAGTTGCAGAAAAAATTGCACCGTGTAACAGCGCCTTTAAGGTCGCGGGGGACAGGTTCCGCTCATCAGTATGCATTTATGAAAAGAGTATGCACGAAGTGCGACGGCTGATACCGAAAATGCGCGAAATATTCACGAACAGGCTCTGTCATGTTTCTGCATCAATAATTGCACGTGCAAAGCGCTGTCTTGTAAAATACACTATTTTTCAACGCATTGTTCTTTCAGCATGATTTGTTGACAATAGCCCGTGGATTAAAATTAGCAAAATTACCTAAATATATATTTTTGACGGTTTGCTCGGGAAGCCTTCGGAAGCGTAAAAACAAGCAATTTTGTGTCCAAGAATTAGCGCGGAAAGAGAATTTCATGAGTTGACACTGCAGGGATGTAAACTAGGTGTATTGTAGATTGTCATATCTGACTCAAAATTTTTAAATAGGCTTTCAAAGGGAAGATACGAGGCTTCAAATTCCAACATGGACGATTTTACTCCTTTAAAAGCTAATAACTTTTAATTAAAGTTGAAATCAAAAAATCGGAGTCAGATATGACACAATAGACGTTTTCACGGATCAGTGAGTGGTGAAATCAACTTGCCTTGTGTTCTTCTCGAGGAGCAAACTTGGACACAAAACCACGTTTTAAAAAATAATAACTTTAGTGGCTTACAGCATCGCCGCAAAGCGCGATCCCTTCAATAAAAAACAATCCTTATGCACTCCCATTATTCGTCAATATCTCTGTTAACTTTTATCTAAATCCGCTTTCAAACCTTCACGATATAACGTTTTTCAAAGTGACACCTCTGCCAAAATTTTGCCTTATGAATTTATTCATGGCAGGTATACCCCGCGACCTTAACTGATATGCCAGTTTACTTATTGTTTCAATTTTTGACAAAGTGCATACATTACAATACAGTGATTCATTAACAGGAAGTCTGTTTATGAAATCTAACAATGGCCCATTTATGTTTCTTCAAAATTCACTTCAAGAGGTTTTTCTCAGCTAAACTGCAATTGAACAACTTCAAACATGGTAAACAGACTAATTTTAATGTGATCTTGCTTGTGATGGCCTCCAATTTTTAATTGAATTAAGATTTAAAACATCGTCCCCAGTCTTCATATAAAGTTCGGAACGCCGATTCAAGATTGGCCCTTGCAAAATGTTTGCAAGAGAAAAACAACCGTAAAAGAAGCAATTTCATGAGCGTCTGCAGAACAACGTTATGCACCCCGGGAAGTTGAAATATTTCATCTACTTTTTTAGCCGAAGTTGGAATTGAACAAATAAAAACAGAAAAAATAACTTTAAACACCCAACTCCTAATGGCTATTTCACTGACACTCTTAATTCAGGACTGGTGAAGATGATGAGCTCTCTGTTAATTACTTTAACTATAATCAGTTTTTTACATCCACTTCAAGTTGTTCCCAACAATTTAACAACTCCTTTATGCACGATGATGTGCCTATTTGTTAGGTAATAAGCGCACATGGCTGTCCAATTACAGCTAAAGTGTATCCAATTACAACTTTTTGTAATTGAATAGTACAAAAAAACTCCACATAGACTTTTTAATCTCGAATTTTGTTATTGATGCGATTAATTAGTAATTGAACTTTGTGTCGTTCAAATCAGGGTAATCGTTATCGTAATTACAAATCGTCCTCGCACTAAGTGGTCGGCTGATTTGAAATTACTCGCCCGATTATTCCCTGAAGTCTACTCCACTCAGTCCAATTACTATTACTAAGTGTACAGTTGAATGTACTAAATGAATTTGCAAAAGCAATTCTAGTTATTTGAACAACACGTTCGCATCGCGGACCTATTTTATTTCACTTGCCAAAACTGCTTACATACTTTGATAACTTTACTCCCTAGATAGTTTGCACTAACGGGAAGTAGAGCGGTCTAATTACAAAGCCTGCGCAAATAACTAGGCGGCACTTGAAGTGCTCTAGCTATAAATTGCAGGCTGAGCAGCTGCTTAAAAATTGCTTAAAAAAGAAGCAACTTCTTCATAGAGAAGCAGATTCCTTACTCTTTAGTAGTTGTTGGGAAAAAAAATAGAATAACTATAGGCGAATACATTTACTTGAAAGTTTGTATATTTCTCCTTGTGGGCTTTAGATCTTTTGAAGGCAACTTGCTTAAGATAACCTTTTGAATGCGAAAAAAATAATTTGCAATCGCTTTTAACTCGAAGCCCGACAAATGCATAAAAGTGAACACCTCGCCAAATATTCCACCATGCATACTGGATATTAGTCTTCCCTTTTATCTGTCGCTTGACTATCATTGCAAATCGAATTTAAACTGTCGCAATTAATTCATCCAAACAGACAATGTGAGGTGGCTTGAAAAAACTATGGGACGAGAACTAAATTTTACTTGTTGCAAGTTTTTTTTGATGACTTCTTTATGTTAAGCCAGCTGCATTGCCATTGCTTGAACCTGTTTTTGGTAAAGCAGGTTCAAAATGGGCAACTTTAAAACTGATGTGGACCTACTACAAAATAAGATTACTGTATAATAATGAAAAGATTGATTTCAGTAATATTTTGTTCCTTTTGCCAGAGTTTGAAGTCGTTGCCAATTCCAAAGGTTACCCAGCCTCTACCTCCACTGGAATCAAAATGTCCAAAGCCTACCCCTGAGGATCCTAAAAGTAGCTCATCCTTGGTGGTTGCTTCTCGAAGCCTTGTCCTAGTGTTATTGTTTACCACTTGCTTGCAGGTGTTGTAAAGAAAACAAGATAATTGTGTGCTTTTGTCATACCTGTAGTCTTTAGAAGACGTCTGTGTGCAAGTATATTTTTGAATTACAAGTTTAGTGTTAGAAAAACTGTCAACAGTCGTTCCAAAACGTTAATTATTATGCTCTTATTCATATTAAGTAAAAAAAAAATCAGGAACGATATTTCATTGTAAAGAGTACAAATACAATAAAGTTCAATAAGGTTTCCTGGCACGAGTTGTTTTATTTTCAAATGTACCGCAATTACTCGATTTCGAAGAACTGGCTGCCAGAGTGTTCAGGTATTATTAAAACAAACGCTGACGATGATTCGGATCGCTGGGCCACGTACTCGTCATGGGGGATAGATCAGTGGCAAACGAAAAACCGGACCGCCAAAAACTATATTTCTAGAGTCGAACGGTCTTGGCTGAGCTCCATCAAGTACAGTAGAACCCCGCTATTTTTGAGTCATTTTTACTCGGATAACTCAAATTCCCGCTAACTCGAACTATTTTTCGTTTCCCTTGGCCCAAATTTACCCCAATAAGGCCCAGTTCAAACGTCGAACTTCACATGTGCCGAACCTAATGCAAATGAGGAAAATCTATTGTTCATGCTAATTTGCATTAGGTTCGGCACATGTGAAGTTCGACGTTTGATCGACCACGATCACGATCTCCTCATCTGTCTCCTTGCCATAACAGAACACAAAGCACACTTAAATCAAAACAAGAATTTCCAGGCTTGGTAAATTTTACTTTTTTCGGTTTATGTCCCTATTTTAAGCAGTAAGGATGATATTTCTTTTCGCCACGAATTAGGTTCGGCACATGTAAAGTTCGACCGTTTGAATCAGGCCTAACTCGAACTCTGTTGTTAGGACTTCTCCCAAAATACAGTATCAAGGAAATAGGCTGCTTGTTATCTGATTGTAATGACTGAATACGTATTTAACATTCATTTCACGATCTTAAAGTCCTTACCGCATGCGGTGTCTTTTGCCTCGGCAGTGAAAATGGGAAAACGGACATGTTTTATTTCTTTACTGGTAGTAATACACTACAAGCTTCGTTTATATTGCAAAGACATGTACCCAAATATTAATGTTACACTTAGCTCGAAGTCATAATCTTTGGAATTTCTTGCTACCATACGCAAATTGAGCGATGTTTATCACAGAAGTAGATAATAAAACTATGTTCACGCTGTATATCGTCACTAAACAAGCTTAACTAAGGTGAAAGGTCGGAAGCACAAGAATTAAAATTGACGACCGGGCTATTTTTCAGTTTTAGCAATTCTCAAAAACAGTAACTTAAGCTTAACGCTTATTACCCGACAGTCTGCACAGTACATTTAGACCGTACAACAGTTCACAAAAACAACTTTTATCTGTCTAGAATAACTAGTACGACTACTTTCCGAATAAAATACAGTTGTTGTTTGCCAAAAATTGCTCGAGAAACTGATTTGGAAATCAAAATTGCAAAAATACACAAAAAATATTTGCATAAGGCGACGCGAGTGAAGTCTAAGTTTTTTGTTTCCATAAAATCGCTTTTCAATCTCTGTAATGAATGAACAAATACATAAAAATGGACAACACAATCTTCTTTCGTTAAATTTGATTCAAATCTTCATTAGTTTATGTTTAAAAGCAAAACGCGTACCATTTTAATATAGCGCATCAAAGCTGCCTTCGATGAAATTCAAGAAATCGATACAACTGAAGTTAAGTTCGTTTTAATAGGCCATTTGCACGATGGCGTCATTTGACTACAACTACCCGAATTCATTTTGTTTTTCCTTTCTTATTTAAATTTTGTAATCCCAGTGAGGTTTAAATAACAATATTAATGGCCCTAATTTGCACTACAAAACAAAAAACTGAAGGATTGTGGTAGTTGTAGTCATATGACGTCATCGTGCAAATGGCCTATTAAAATAATTCTCCAAAACTACACAAGAACACAAAGAAAAAGTCAATCACAGATTGATATCAACATAAATTTCCATCGAAAAATGTAATCTGTTCAGTTTACCTTTGAGTCCCTCGCTTGCTTGTTAATTCTCTAAATCTCCGCTCCTTTGGTTCTGAAATCCGTAATAAAAACAAACATATCTCCCCGCATTGAAAAACATATATATGAAGTTCCTCGAAGCAAGATTTTATCCGAGAAAGCTCTTCTTTTTCCACTAAAGCGGCTTCTGAGTATCCCTTAATTAGTATCCCTGTCTTGAGTAGCAAACCGCGAAAAAATGCAGGGAATAACGACTTTACTTCTCCGCTAAACACTGACCAGCGAAAGATCCAAACTTTTTAAAACATGTTTACCGAGCTGACGGCTGTGTAGCCGCGCGAAAAACAAAGCCTCAAAGATCCCGGATATTGATGACGTCGTACGTGCATGTTTTGCGAAGTCATACGCGCCCGCGACCTAGCCCAAAGCGTACGGCGGGCGTTGGGTGACGGGTACACAACGCACCCGCGAAACATTCCGCTAGCCATGACCATGAAAAATGACGGGCATGGGTTCTATGAGTATGGGGCTGCGCAGCCGGGCCTTCGGCCCGGCGAGTGCTCCGCTATTAACAAAAATAAATATTTTTTCATCTATCCCGATTACTGGAACTCTAGCCTGCATGACAGGCGCTTTATGAGCCAAGCAGTGCGAAGGGAAGCACGTCGCGCGAAGCGCGAGAGCGCGAGACGAGGGGGAGGGAAAAAATAAAGCTTTATCTTTTTGCCCTCTCCCACGCGACGTGCTTCGCTCGCGCCGCTTGGCTCATAAAGCGCCCGTCATGCAGGCTACTCGAACCCCCGCTAACTCGAACCGATTTAAACAGCTATTTCAATTTACGTTGTCCGGCGGATGAAAGCTCAAAGCCAAGAACGCTAGGTAGCATGGGTAGTTGTAAATAGCCATCCTAGTTTTCGAGAATTTTCCGGTTTCCAGTGCGGGGGCGACGGAAAAATGGACGACAGTGCTATAGACGTTTGCCTCCATGTTCTAAAGAAGGGAAACAAAAACAGACACGAATCTTATTGCCTTCGAAGTGTTCCTTTATTTGACAATGTAGGGAAATTAAAGTATTGGGGAGCTTATAAGGGAAAACACGACGCGATGGCAGCAAGAACGGCACAAAACAATTGGTTTAATGAGGAAAAACAATGTCTCTGCACGTGCGTTTTACATTTTGGTACATTTTTGTGCTGTTCACTTCAAAACAAAAAAATTAAAATAGCATGAATTCTTTTTTCAAGTGACGTTTTCCCTGATATTGCCGTCGTTGTTGCTTGAGCTCCCTATTGTTGATTTTGGTGAATTTTGGCATGAAAATCCCACGCTACCTTGCGGTCTTGGCTTTAAAGGGGCAGTATCACGAGGTTCCACGCGCGGCACTGTTCACTATTCTTGCACCGGAATTTTGGACATTTCACTGTTAAAAGTGACTTTTTCTTTCTTCCGGCTATCAAAACGGATTTTTTGATTCAACAAATACCTCAACTTCTCGACGGCCTTTTTGAATTTGCGGAATCAAACTTGAAAACATGGGCCGACGTTTTCAAGTTTCGACCTCGTGATACTGCCCCTTTAAGCTTTCATCCGACAACGAATAGCTGTATATAGATAGGCTAAGCCTAACAGCGTCGCTCTCTGAACAGAAAGCCGTTGATAAACTTAACTGAGGTGAAAGGTTGGAAGCACAAGAATTAAGATTGACGACCGGGCTATTTTTCAATTTTAGACCGTACATAGTTCACAAAAACAACTTTTTCTCCGTCTAGAATAACTGATACACCTGCTATTGATACTGATACTGATACGGATACTGATACTGATACTGATACTGATACTGATACTGATACTGATACTGATACTGATACTGATACTGATACTGATACTGATACTGATACTGATACTGATACTGATACTGATACTGATACTGATACTGATACTGATACTGATACTGATACTGATACTGATATTCACTGAGGAAGGGACAGAAGTTCCGAAACGTCTGAACATTTAGTTTCAAAAGCGCTTTTATAACTTTTTTCAAACATATTCATTTGATACACCTGTTGCTTATCAAAAGTTGCCCGAGAAACTGATTTGGAAATCAAAATTGCAAAAAATACACAAACATATTTGCAAAAGGCCACGCGAGTGAAGTTAGAACTATAAAATCCAAGTCTTGTTTTGTTTACATAAAATCGCTTTCAACCTATGTAATGAATGAACAAACACATAAAAATGGACAACACAATCTTCTTCAGAAAAGGTTTATTCAAATCTCCATAAGTTTCTGTTTAAAAGCAAAACGCGAACCATTTATAGCGCATCGAGGCCGAGCTGTCTTCAATGTAAGAAATCATGAAACAACTGAATTTGAGCACGTTTATAAACAATTCTCCAAAACTAACAAGACACAAATAAAAAGTCAATCACAGATTGATATCAACATAAATTCCCATCGAAAAATGTAATTTGTTATACCTTCAAGAAATTCTTTACATCTCCGCTTCTTCAGTGAGAAACATCTCCCCGCATTGCTCCCGCATTGATTAAAACGTATGAAGTTCTTCGTAGCAAGATTTTATCCCTGAAAGCTCTTCTTTTTCCACTATAGCAGGTTCTGAGTATCCCTTGATTAGTATCCCTGTCTTGAGTAGCAAACCACAAAAAAAAAAAGGGAAATAACGACTTTAATTAGAATCGGTTTTCTCCGCTAAACACAGCAAAACATCAAAAGTGTTTTCCCAGCTGACGTGACATTTGGCCGTGTAGCCGCGCGAAAAACAAAGCCTCGCTTTGGTTTCAAACTTGCTAACATCCCGGATATTGTGTGGCTTCATACGCGCATGTTTTACGGCGTCATACGCGCCCGCGAGTTAGCCCTGCCCAACGCGTACGGCGGGCGGGCACACGGACCGACGCGCCCACGAAACATTCCGCTAGACATGACCATGAAAAATCAAAAATCAAAAACAGAATTACGCGACCGTCTGCCAATACATTTAGGCCCGGTTCAGACGCCGTACTACTCATGAGCCGAATCGAATTTAATGAATTAAGTTCATGTGAAGTACGGCGTCTGAATCAATTCAGAACGGCCGATCTAATTCGGGTCGGCTCAGCAATTTTTCCCGCCTGGCTCAGTCGGGAATAACGGCTGTTGACCGGCTTTGATTCAGACGCCGTACTTCACGTGAGCCGAATCGAATGCATAAATTATTATAATGTATTTTTCCAGCGGTTTTCCCTGAAAGCATGCGTAGAAGAGTGTTGAAGAAAAAAAAACATGGTGGCCTTGCGGGCAAAACTTTCTGCTACGAGTTCCAGCGAAGCTGACATGTGTAGTTCGTGTTTTAGCACAACGAAATATAAATGTTTAAAATGTAATATTCCTATTTGCAACAACTGTTCGGTTTTTGAGAAAGATATGAAGATGTCTCGGGTTGGATGGCTGGTAGAAGCGTAGAAGGGTATTGCGATCCTTGTCACGGTGCAAACGACGCCATGAAAGCAGAGAACGTGCACAACTGTAAACCCAAAGAAGGACACATGTAAGTTTTCAATTTAATCTAAATAGTCCTTTTGTACCACTTCTTCCTTCTTTCTTTGAAACTATCTTTGAAACTATCTTAATTGTATGCAAGAAAGTACAGTTCGGAATAGACCATTTTACAGTTGGGTGCTTGGTGACCTGGCCTTTGAACGGAAGCGAGGCTGGAGGTGACCTTGTTATGATACAGAACTTAGTGCTTTTCATATGCAAATTTAGCTAGTTAGCATGAGAAAAACATTATTAACATATGAAAAGCACTAACGTCTGTATCAAAACAAGGTCACCTCCAGCCTCGCTTCCATTCAAAATCCAGGTCACCAAAAACACAACTGTAAAAATAAATGGTCTATTGTGTGACTTTGACTTCCCTCGAAATTCAAAGTTATAAAGCCCCGTAAAGAGCATCATGTGCATTTTTAAAATCTTAATGTATCCATCAGAGATTTTACTAAGTAAATGGGAGTTTGTCTGTGTAAGGCTTGCATGAGAGATAATAGAGTGTTGTACTATTTTGTTAGTTATTAAGGGTGAGGGTGCCAACTGGGAAGGGTTCTTTTCAGCTTTAAATTGGCAGCACAGAAGTTTGGTAATGGAATTTTAGCTCATTTGAAACATGAATTTATAGGGGAGAGTGTCTTGAGATCTTTAAAAGTTTTTTAATAGGGGTACTGTTTAAATGGAGTGTGTCCCTCCCCATGCCCCCCCCCCCCCACCCCTATCAATAACTAATGAGTAGCCCCTGACAAATCTCTTGAGCTCTGGTGCATACCTCCAGTTGCTATAATGAGAAGGGATCAATAGTGTTTCCACATAGGATAGGACGATATTCCATTGGTGTCTACGCTTAAATAATTGGTTAACATTCATCAATGGAGTGTAGGTGGTCTTGTGTAAACCTGAATTCAGAGAGGCATGTAAAGAGAACAGGATCTTTGCTAAAATAAGAAAATATAATAATAATGTTAATGCTTAATATATGAATATATAATGCTTCAGTGGGGCCCTGCAAATAATGATTTACAAAGTAGATATAAATATAAACTTATAAACTTACTAGAAATCTAAGAAATTAAAAACAAGAAATTTAAAACTGAGAAACAACATTAAAAAAAGGATTAAATCATTCTACAAAGCCTGTGATTTTTGCTATAAAAAAGTGACAATGTTTTTTTCCACATTGTGCCAGTCGCGAGAAGCTTGAAATATTGGTTGCAATTCTCCCTGTTTTTTTTTTTTTTTTTTTTTTATAAAATGCTGAAGTGAACATTAGTCCATGAAGAATGAAAAACTAGCATATGCAGCATTGCACTATGATAGATGTCCCTATGGCCTAATCAATGGTTCGCAGCAAGGAGAACTGGAGTGCAGGGGCAGAGCCTCATACACATGACATAAGATGCTTATGCACCCTGCTCTTAAAGGATGCGACACCATTTACAGTGATGTTACCAACTACAACCAATTCCAGGACTTTATAAGTGTAGTGCTGCCAAGATGTCCTTCTGATTAGAAACATGATCTAAGTCACTGAGCACTAACAATGAGTGTAGTATTATGTACCACTTATACTCAACAGATTGCGAGGGAAGAGGTGCATGGGTTATATTATTACACCTTGTCTAGCTTGAACAGTTATTTACAAATATAATTATTTTATTTGCCTTAATTAAGAGCAAGTGCAACAAGTGAGAATGCCTTAAAAGATTTGGAAAATGATGACGATGATGATGAGGATGTGGTACTTGATGAGTCTGATGAAGAGTAAGAAAAAATCAACGAAAGGGCGCAAAAGTGCAGGAAGAAAATCATCCTGGTCACAGCAACAATTAAATGACTTTGTTGATATTATTGTGGAAAACAAAGAGCACAAGCAGAAACTCATTTTCAGAAACTGTAAATTTCAAAGAAATGGGGAGTTGTATGGAAGAATTAAAAGTGAGTTAGAGGAGAGATGTGCTGCAAGGGATGAAAGAGTGTCTTTCACAGTGGAGCAGTCACACTCAAAATTTAAGAAATGTGTTGGAGAATGCAAGAAAGTTGCCCTTACTATTAAAACAGCCACTGGAATCAAGAACTTCTTGCAGGACAGGGGCTATGGTGCATGATTCGATAAACTTTTTGCAATCATCAAAACCAGAGATTCCTGCCAACCGGAACGAGCTATAGAACCATCAGCCCTTGAATTTTCCAAAAAATGAGGACCAGGCTGCTAGCAGCAAAGATGACCCCGGCAGTGTGTAAAGCAATGAAGCTCATGAAACTGTTATTGAAAACGATCCAACAAAGGAAATTAACAACTTCATGAAAGAAGATGTGCAAAAAGCCCGTGAACACGAGCTGAAATTGCTTCAGATGATGCCTTCTCATGGAAACTGGCAGCAAAGTACCTGTGCCTTCCATGCTCCTGTGGCTTCTCATAATTATTTTCAGCCTGATACCTTCAGTGCTCCTCTTGGCAATCAGCATAGGAATCAAGATATGTCTCTAGAATACCTGTTTCAACCTGTTTCTCATGCAATGTCTCGACCAGCATCTGCACAATCAAATACTTCATCGTCAAGCTCTTCAACAACGCATGATACGGTTTTTTACCAGTCCTTGTAAACACAGTAGTAGGTTTTGGATAATGTCGAAAGTAATTGTTGTACTATTCTGTCATTTAAGTACAGGCATGTAGTATGGAGTGTCTTATTGCAAAAAAGTTGTTGTATTAGCAGACATTCCATTTACATTCCAACCGAAATTTCCGGATTTTTTGGGTAAATGGTAAACAACCCCTATCTCCGCGCACCCATGTATTATCTTCTACTTGTCTTTTAAACTTCCAGGACGTGCAACATGGACAAAACACTATCGTGATGGAGTTGAATTACCAGAAATTGCACGAGACGACAACTACGATTTTAATTTTCAGGTATTTATATAACAATGTTAAGTCGCAGATGAGTTGTACAGCCGTAGGTGGCCCACACGGCCGGTTTATATAGTACATATGAAGCAACAAGGAATATTACGCCCGTCCATGGGATGTCAGTCCATCGCAAAGTTGCAACTTTCACTTTGTCGCCGGTGGCCATGTATAATTTATATTGTAGTTCAATTTTATCATTGGTTTAATTTTCATCTTCCTTTGTTTTATATTTTATATTAATTATAATATATTAACATAGAAAAGAACAATAGAAAATAAAAATTGAACCAAGGATAAATTTAAACTACAACATATACACAGGGGTGGAAAGAAACAAATGGAGTTAAGTTTCTTGTCTCAGGAAATGAATTAGGTATATACCTATTCAATAAAGGTTGCTTTCGCAATTGGTCATTGGTAATTGGCCATTGGCATTTGGACATGCGGAACACAATGCAATGCTTTGCTTGAGTGACCGCCAAACAATAGCTTTCCAATGCCCAATTACAAGTGACCAAAGCAACCTTTATTGAATTAGGTATATTCCCCTCGCCATATTCCCCCTCGTCATAATACCCTCGTCGATCATATTCCCCCTCGCCTTAGTCCTCTAATAAGAAGGCAAAATACGGCTTAACAAGGAAAACACACTGGCATCAGACAATATTTTTAGTTTTTGCATTGATAGACGACTTCATCAATCTTATTCCTACATAGCTAACTTGCCGGGTCGCGACCAAAAAGCGAAATTGTGATACATTTATTCTATGGAATTGATAGCGGAGCACTTGCCGGGCCGAAGGCCTGGCTGCGCAGCACCATACTCATAGAACCTATGTCCGTCATTTGTCATGGTCATGGCTAGCGGAATGTTTCGCGGGCGCGCCTCCGTGACATGTGTGTCCGTTGGGCAGGGCTAATTCGCGGGCGCGTATGACGTCGCTAAACATGCGCGTATGACGCCACACGTGCGGCTACACAGCGGTCAGCTCGGTAAACACTTTAAAAGTTGGATCTTTCGCAGTGTTTAGTGCCGGGGTTTAGATGAGCAGTAAAGTCGTTATTTCCCTGCAATTTTTCGCGGTTTGCTACTCAAGGCAGGAATACAAAATAAGGGATACTCAAAAGCCGCTTTAGTGGAAAAAGAAGAGCTTTAAGGGATAAAATCTTGCTTCGAGGACCTTCATACGTTTATATTAATGTCTATTAAAGCATCACAGGGTTGTTGGATGTTGCTTTTTTCTCACACATAAATTTAACACTAATTTAAAAGCTACGGTTCAAGATTGAAAGAATTGCCGCTAAATATATGCACGGCATATATCTGTGAAGCTGCGCATTGCGTCACACGAACTGAATGGGGATGTAAGCCAGTAACATACTCAATCTGTTTCGGAGGTGAACAGAACAGAAGGGCCAAGAGGTACATATTTTGTGTGCATTGCATGTAGTTATTTTCTAATATATACATAGCCCAAGCCTAACAGCGTCGCACTTTGAACAAGCTTAACTAAGGTGAAACTTAACTAAGGTGAAACTTAACTAAGGTGAAAGGTTGGAAGCACAAGAATTAAGATTGACGAATGGGCTATTTTCAATTTTAGCAATATAACGCGACCGTCTGCACAGTACATTTTTATAGACCGTACAAAAGTTCACAAAAACAACTTTTCTCTGTCTAGAATAACTAGCACCACTAGTTTCCGAATAAAATACAGTTTATGTTTGTCAAAAATTGCCCGAGAAACTGATTTGAAAATCAACAATTGCAAAAATACACAAACATATTTGCATACGGCGATGCGAGTGAAGATAGAACTGTACTATAAAATCAGTCTTGTTTTGTTTATATAAAATCGTTTTTCAATCTATCTAATGAATGAACAAACACATAAAAATGAACAACACAATCTTCTTTCGAAAAAATTTATTCAAATCTCCATTAGTTTACGTTTAAAAGCAAAACGCGTACCATTTAATTAAGCTTATAGCTCATCGAGTTTAAGCTTTCTTCGATGAAATTCAAGAGATCGATACAACTGAATTTAAGCACGTTTTAAAATCAATTCTCCAAAACTAACAATAATACTAATAAAAATTCACTCACAGATTGATATCAATATAAATTCTCATCGAAAACTGTAATCTGTTTTACCTTTAAGTTCCTCGCTTGCTTGGAAATTCAAATCTCCGCTTCTGGTTTTGAAATCCGTAGAAAACAAAGATCTCCCGCATTGATAAAAACGTAATACATGAAGTTCCTCGAAGCAAGATTTTATCCCTGAAAGCTCGTCTTTTCCCACTAAAGCGGCTTCTGAGTATTCCTTAATTAGTATCCCTGTCTTGAGTAGCAAACCGCGAAAAAATGCAGGAAAATAACGACTTTAATTCTCCGCTAGACAACAAAACAACTGAAGTGTTTACCGAGCTCACGGCTGTGTGGCCGCGCGAAAAACAAAGCCTTGCTTTCAAGATCCCGGATGTTGTTCCAACACGGCGGGGTCACGGCGGGCGGACGGACACGCGCCCGCGAAACATTCCGCTAGCCATGACCATGAAAAATGACGGCGAAAGGTTCTATGAGTATGGAGCTGCGCAGCCAGGCCTTCAGCCTGGCAAGTGCTCCGCTAAAACGTAAAGACTGTGTCCTTATGTACATAAAGCTATCTACGAGTGTCTGCTTTCGCGGTTCCCTGATCTTGGAATCGAAATGACTATTTACCTACATGCCGATTGCACTGTTCAAACTCACACTTCGCTTTTGTTTAGTTCAAGCACAATAGGCCATTTCCGAGAGGCTAAAGGCAACTCGGAAATGGCCTATTAAAACCTTTAAAACCGAACCTTTTTTGCTAGAAATTTCTTGATATCATTTACTGTCCGCTTACGGGAGATTATTTCAGACTCTGTGGACCCCGAATAGGTGTCCGTGTCCGCTTACGGGAGGTGTCCGATAGTGGAGGTTCGACTGTACTGTATGTCATTATTATTCACAAGAAGCGGTAGCCATGGGTTACGAAAGTGATAATCAAAAGAAACATCATACGACATGGTTAGTTACGGACTATTTATAAAACATACAGCATACAACCCGCTATTCAAGCAACAACTGGGAGCATGTCAAGTTACGCGCTGTGTTTCTAACTTAACTACAATAATATCAATCAATCAATCAATCTTTATTTCACTCTATTGTTAGCCTTGGCACATCAATACATACATTGTGATATAAAAATAGAGTAGGGACTCTCGACAAACCCTTTTGGGCTTAACATGAAGGGCCCCTTTAACTTATGCGTATTTAACATATTCATGTATAATCAACATGTGAACGGCTAAAGGCTATACAATTACTCTAGTGCAGTTGGTCGAGATAATATTTTTTTTATTTTTTTCTTAAAAATACCAAATGATTTTGAATTTTTGATAAACGTGGGAATGTTGTTCCAAATTTCACATCCTTTAAATCTGATAGAATATTTTTTTTTTATAATTTGTGCGTGTGTGTTCTTTGTGAATTTTTGATGAGGACCTTGTATTATGGCTGTGGAAATAATTATTTGGTTTGAAAAAATGATTGAATGTTGCAGGAAGTGTTTTCGTGAAAAATCTATAGTAAATAATGCTATTGCTTCATTGTTCAAATCATCTATTGGTAGAATAGACAGATTTTTAAAAATAGGGCGCGAATGATCTCTAAAACCTGAAAATGAAATTATCCTTTCTATCTTCTTTTGTAATTTGGTATGTTGGAAAAGCAGGAATGGCGGAATACGGAATTCGGAATACGCAATACGGAATACGGAATACGGAATACGGAATACGGAATACGAAATACGGAATACGGAATACGGAATTCGGAATTCGGAATTCAGAATAACATAATGATATAAAATATAATTTTATAATTTTCACTGACAATAATAGCAACCACCCTAAACGTTAAACCGAGGTAGTTGCTTCTGAGAGTTTACACTGCAAGGGAGGTATAACAAGAAGCTGTACACAGCTCGAACTCGTGGCGTCTTTAACCCATTGCAGTATTGATTCCCGAGTGTTTTGAGTGCTTTTACGGAAAAACATGACGTGACGAACGCGGGTAAGGTCTATTAATTTTTGACCAATACGTACTATGGAATACAGAATGGTATCTTTTTTCTTTTTCAATGTAAAAAAAATTTCATCTAAAATAAAAATAAATAAATTATTAATGTGCACTCGGCACTCGAGTGCAAATTACCAGAGCACCAGGCGGTGTGCGTCACGACTTGCAATGCCCCGTGGGTTAATTTGTGGAGTGGCTCATTTTCCCTTCGTCTCGACGGAGTGAGCATCTCCTACGTTTGCGTTATTTAGCCTGAATTTAAATCTAGCGCCTTTTCTTTGGTAAAGTAATCAAATAGACAAGTCTACAAACGCAAAAATACTTCGTAAAGGCCGATTTTTCTATTCATTGACGTTGTTGTTTTGCAGGGAACGGCAAAGAAATGTATCAAAATGTAAAACGCACGTGCAACACGTGGAGAGGCATTGTTTTCGCTTATTAAACCTATTGTTAAATGTATTGTTACTCACCAGGAGACCTAGGCGAGTTGGTGAACTTATCAATTTTGAACGGCTTCAACCAAGAAAACTAAAAGGGGCAGACCCGGGTAGACCCCGAAATTCTCAAAGAAGAAAGGCTAAATTAACTGTATGCCCCAAATTATTGACGAAAAACAAGCGTGTAAAGGAATGAGAAGTCTAAGAAAAGGTGTGAAAGTTCAGTTTACGATAATGTGGCAACTGAACCGAGTAGGTTTACGTTGAGATCAGCTGAGGCAGTCATTGTGCTCGAATGTAACATTTAATTGTAGCCATAACAAAGAAGGAATATTTCTCTTTAAATCTGCCTGAAAATGTTTTAATTGACATCGCTGAAATCCTTTAAAAGGAACATTTTATTCAACTCCACGCGCTGAAATAGCTTCTTGTTTGCCGCGAGGACTATTGTTTAAACAACGGCTTTCTATTTGTCAAATCTCGTGACGCACACCGCCTGCCAGAGCACCTTTCACAGCCCTAATCTCGATTTAGCTTGCGAAGAAACAGGGAAACTTAAATGTTAAAGATTGTCATCTATTCTCGCATTAAGTGAATTTTTCCGTTATCACCTTTGCTATCTGACGCCGTTGCGCATTTCCCTTTCGTAAACGGTCGTTGCCATTTTAGCGACACTTAGAAAAATTTTCACCAATTTTAGAATTATTTTTTCTATCAGAAAAAGAAAAATGGAATATAATTACCTGGAATCGAACCCGGAACCTCTGCATGCTAACATCTCTCTCTTACCACTAGACCACTGGGTTGATCCGGCAAACCCAAGAAAAATTTAATTATAAAACATGCTTTTCTTAATATATATCAATAACGGGTCACCCTAACCCTAAATCTCACCTAACCGTGAATCTAGCTTAGATCTAATAATCGCTTTACCTAGGCCCAATTTGATCTAATAATGATAGCCTATTTTCGTCCCAATCCAGGCATAAACTAGAGAGAAATAGCATCGACCATTACAAGAAGGCTTGGTTACTAATGAATGCTAATGATGGCATCGACCGTTTAAAATGGCATCGACCGTTTGCTAATAATGGCATCGACCGTTAAAAATGGCATCGACCGTTTACGAAAGGGAAATCAGCGACGCCGTTTAAACAAACAAACTTCGATATGAAATCTAGACAGGTTACGAAATTTACAGTTCTTCGGTCGGGTAATTCAACCAGATATTTCTCTGGAGCTAGGAGTTGTTTCGTGTTCTAAAGCTTTCTACTTTGAAAATAGAATCAATGCCAAGCTATTATACGGAACAAAAAAAGAGAATTCACGCAGACGTTGTTTCTGGAGAAGGTAGGTTCTGTTTCTATTATTTACATTGCCTGATTATAACTTCACAAAGGTGGATAAGTCTAAGTGTTGGTTTACCCGGCCAGCGTGTTTGTTTTTAGATAGAGTTCTCTGTTTATCACTTTATCAAAACAGCACTCTTCCATTTTGTTCTAAGAGGGCGCTGTTTAAACTGTTGCATGATTTTGTACTAAAAAGTGGAACGTTTTATTGGAACGTCGCCTTATGCGTTTTGTGTCTAATTTAGGGATAGCTTCTTCAGAAGGGAGTAGTTCAGATATGGACATGGAAATTGTAACACAGGATAAAAACTACAATGGAACCCAGTATGACCACTAACGGGTTATTCAAGGTCGTACAAAATTAAAACGCACACGATTAACCAGAAAAAAATTATTAAAAATAAAATTAATAATAACAAAAAAGATAATCGCCTAAACGAATAGACCTTAAAGGCTGGTTCTCATATAATCGTCCCGGTCGTCCCGGTCGTCCGAGTCGTTTCAAAAAGTGCACGGACGACCGGGACGATTATATGAGAACACTTAGATGGATTAGATGGATTATATGAGAACACTTTAATGGACTTCTGAGACGACCCGGGACGATCGCAAACGACCCGGACGACTGGGACGATCGCGGCCACTTGGATAGAACTGTGTTCTATCCGGACGACTGGAACGATCGAGAATAATCGGGGACGATCATATGGGAACTACTCTCAGGCGACCGGGACGACTGAGGCGATCGAAGCGACCCGAATCTACCCCAGAATGCAGTATTATTGCCCAGAACATGTTGTCGGACACAGTTTACGACTGCGCTATTGACGTTCGAGACGACCGGGACGATCATATGAGAACCCAAATTGCTTGAGTCGTCCGGATCGTCTGAGTCGTTTGCAAAAAACTTTTGAAACGACTCGGTCGACCGGGACGACCAGGACGATTATGTGAGAACACTTCTGAGACGACCCAGGAGGATCGCAAACGACCCGGACGACTGGGACGATCGCGGTCGCTTGGATAGAACTGTGTTCTATCCGGACGACTGGGACGATCGTAAAAAATCGGGAACGATCATATGAGAACTACTCTCTGGCGAACGGAACGACTGAGGCGATCGAAGCGACTTAAATCTACCCCAGAATGCACTATTATTTCTCAGCCGCTGTTTTTTTTTTACGATTCTCGCGCCCAAAACATGTTGTCGGACCCAGTTTACGACCGCGCTATTGACGTTCGAGACGACCGGGACATACACATGAGAACCCAAATCGCTTGAGTCGTCCCGATCGTCTGAGTCGTTTGGAAAAAAAAAAAAAAAAAACTTTTGAAACAACTCGGACGACCGGGGCGACCGGGACGATTATATGAGAACCAGCCTTTACCCGCATTCGTCACGTTATGTTTTTCCGTAAAAGCACTCAAAACACTCGGGAATCAATACTGCAGTGGGTTAAAGACGCCACGAGTTCGAGCTGTGTACAGCTTCTTGTTATACCTCTCTTGCATTGTAAACTCTCGTAAGCAACTACTTCGGTTTAACGTTTAGCGTGGTTGCTATTACTGTCGGTGAAAATTATAAAATTATATTTTATATCATTATGTTATTCCGAATTCCGAATTCCTGCTTTTCCAACCTACCTTGTTATTTTCTACTTGATTGCAATCTAGAGGGGTATTCCCCCATATTATGTTGCCATAAAGTGTCTTGCTTTATAAAGAATACCAGTAGTTTTAGCTATTTTAGTTGCAATGTAGTTGATATATGTTTTCCATGTTAAGTTAGTGTCGATATTTATTCCTAAAAATTTAGTTGACTCCACTTGGCTTATCTCAGCATCGTTTATTTTTATTGTTTTTTTCTCTGCTTTCTTCTTTTTGGTTTTAAAAACAATGATATGTGTTTTTTGTTATGTTTAGAGAAAGTTTGTTTGCTTGTAGCCATAGGTTTACTTTCTTAAGTTCATCAAGTTTAGATGACGGAAACATTCAAAATTCTTTCAACTCCAAAGTTTTCTCAGTTGTAAACATCTCTCAAGATCAAAGCACAATCAAAAATAGAAAGAATTGACTCAAATTAATTGAAGTCGTCTTGTGAGTCAAACGTCGAACTTATTTCATTCGAACTCAACAGTGAAGCCGTGAACTTCAGCCGTGAAGATCAAGAACGGCAAGACAATCCAAATACAGTCAGTCGAACTTAATTAAGTCAAAAGCCCGCACTTTACATAATGATGTGAATTACGGCGTTTAGCCATGACAAGTAGACAAATAAGGTGACCTGAAACTTTATATGAGTAATTACGCAATGACAGTGCAGTGACAGGAATTAAAGACGTAATAATCCTACGTACGTTGCAATAAACTTCTGAACATATCCATAATTTTTCGACCAGCATTTTACTCTCGTCATGAGCATTTTTAAACATTGTTCCGTTCCCAACCTGTCAATCCGGTATGCTACACTGTAATACGCTCGCATATTTGCGCGTTGTCATTTATTTTATTCGCAACAACGGGTGGTAGCCATGGTCACGAAAGCGAAGGTCAAAAGAAACATATGACAGGATTAGTCAGGGACTATTAATAAAACATACAACATAAAACGCCGGTATTTGAAGTGGGAGTGCAATGCATTTCAAGTCACAACGTACTGGAAGCATGTTTTGCGCGCTGTTAGCTGTGTTTTTAGCTTTGATCTCGGCTGGCACCGCTGATCTATCTTCTGAGTATGCACATCACGCGGTGTTGGATCCAGAAGAGTTGATGAAGCTGTACTGGACAGTTGACTGGGTCAATGAAACCGTATCGTTCGCTGTTGAGGCGGCAACTACAGGATGGGTCGGGTTCGGCTTCTCTTCAGGTAACGGGATGATGGTCGGTAGCGATGTGGTTATCGGCTGGGTGAAGGACTCCAAAGGATATCTAACGGTAAGAAAAAGAAAAACGAAAAAGAGGAAAGCATTCTACCCTTCACTTTAGAAAAGCAAAATACAAGCCAGTCTGCGAAAGTTTCGTGTGACAAAACCATTTAGTGACGTCATATGTCAGATTTAACTACAGCGCAATTCAATTTTGTTTACACTCACAAATCAATTTAACGGCCGAAATTGAGAAGACTGCAGTGTAGTATACTAGCCTTGCATTTTCAGTTGTTTGACTGTATTTTAGTGACCTCTAGTTGGGGCTTCCCTTTCCGAGGAGGTTCGGAAAGATAATGACCAAGATTTGCACGTGCATTCCTGCTAATGAATGACAAAAGGCGAAACGTTTGTAACATTTGTTGCTGTTCCTCGGGTCATGGATTAGAACCCCAACATGTTAAGTGCATTGGCTCAAAGGCCACATTTCATAGCCACTTAGCAATACAAATAAGACGGAAACTAGCCTATATATCCCAGGATATATACATGTATGCATTTATAAATAGCTATATACTAATGCAAACTGTCATCGTTGGTGTTTGCTAAGAGGTCTAATATGTAGTATGATCCATACCAAAATATTGATCCCTCAGACGAGACATTTGCTCCGGGCGTGCGCGCTGTTGTTTTGTTTTGGATTTCTATTGTTTTGGCTTTTGTTTTAGTATTAAGAACGGTATGCATAGCTAATGAATGTATGGGATTATACGGAAATATTTCCGATATCAATACTATCTTACTTGTTTATTTAACCTTGAAGCGCGGGGTTTGCTTAATTGATAGCCGTGATTTCTGCTTTCTTTCTGATTTCCCTCGTTCTCACCGCAAGGCCATGCACTGACAGACGAGCAAGTGAACGTAAACACGATGTTGACCAAAGGAAACCATAATACACTCAGTCGAAGCATGCATCGTGCGGCTGAAAAGTGCAAAATGAAGGAGGTTTTTTCGCTCGAACCAAAGCAGATTTCCCACCAGAATATTTACTGGACTCCAATCTTTTCAAAACCGAGTGTGGATGTTAGGGCAAATTCGTTTTAATATATATATATATATAGATATATTTCATTGAATGCAGATCAGACTTCAGAAGATATTCATTCGTTTAATGCTACAGCACTGTTTCGTATGGTCAAAAGATGACCACACTCATCAGGCAATTTTAACGAATAACCCGTACATTTCAAAACTGGCGGTTATAAGCATTTAACACCGTTGCTATGCAATATATAAACAAAATTAACTACGAGGTATATAAATAGACGCAATAACATACTTAAGCGGAATAAGGGGTTGCGTTACCGTGTGACAGCTACGTTATGAAGTTCTTGAGTATAAATCTGTTCCTGTGAGGGCATGAACTTGCTAGTTCGTTGCGTTTGTCAAGGCTACATAATTCACCTATGACCCACTGAACAACCGCACAAACACACGAAACCGCAAGAGAGCTCGCCACCTCACATGGTACAACCCTCCTTGGAATTCAAGTGTCAAAACAAATTTAGGAAGAAAATTCCTCAACATCGTGGACAAATGCTTTCCAAAAAACCATCCCCTTCACAAGATCTTCAACAGACACACGCTTAAACTCAGCTACTCCTGCATGCCAAACATGAAATCCATCATCGCGTCACATAACAAAACAGTCCTCTCCAATTACACGTCATCCCCGGTAACGGAACCCGTGAAAGAATGCAACTGCAGAGAGAAAGAACAATGCCCCCTCGAAGGACAATGCCTCACAAACAACGTTGTGTACCAAGCGACTGTCACAACCGGCACTGCAACTGAAACTTACGTAGGACTGGCAACGAACTTCAAAGAACGATATAGAAATCACACAGCATCCTTCCGACACCACAAGAAAAGAAACGAGACTGAACTATCAAAACACATTTGGACCCTCAAAATGGCAAAGAAACCCTTCAATGTGAAATGGAGGATACTAAGAAAATGTAAACCATATAATAATATTAGCAAAAAATGTAACCTCTGCCTGAGTGAAAAATTTTTTATTATCTGTCAAAAAGAATTATGTAGCCTTAACAAACGCAACGAACTAGCAAGTTCATGCCCTCACAGGAACAGATTTATACTCAAGAACTTCATAACGTAGCTGTCACACGGTAACGCAACCCCTTATTCCGCTTAAGTATGTTATTGCGTCTATTTATATACCTCGTAGTTAATTTTGTTTATATATTGCATAGCAACGGTGTTAAATGCTTATAACCGCCAGTTTTGAAATGTACGGGTTATTCGTTAAAATTGCCTGATGAGTGTGGTCATCTTTTGACCATACGAAACAGTGCTGTAGCATTAAACGAATGAATATCTTCTGAAGTCTGATCTGCATTCAATGAAATTTGTCTTTGCTCCTCTAATGAATTAGAGTTGAGCGCTTTTGAAATCCATTCTACTGAACTGTCATAGAATTTATATATAGATATATATATATATAAATTTTGTTTTATTCTTTTATTTACTCCTTCATCGCCTTGCCGTAAGGATCAGTTTGCCGTTTTCTGATTTTGTGGATGTTAACATTGCCCCTACCTATTAACCCCTTTTCAGACTGGGCTTTTTTAGGCAATCTGTGACTGGGGGGGGGGGGGGGGCTCCTCGGACCCCCCCCCCTTCATATCTCTGGAACCAGCAAGGCTAGGACCATGAAATTTTCACACAATGTTCATCTCCATACAAGAAAACCTCACACCCAGTATTGACCTGCCACACACAATTATGACGTCACAATGACGTCATTTTTGTTTTTCCGACGTTTCTTTGATATTTTTCCATCCAGATACTTAAAATATCAAATATAACTGTAAAATCATCTCTTTAATATTAAAACATAATAAATACAAACAAGGACACACTTGTAAAGCGAGAAAAAGCAAAAAAAGGCGATAAAACTATAATTTTGAAATTATTGTCCGCCATCTTGGATCCGCCATCTTGGATCCGCCATCTTGGATTTCCTTTTTTTTCGTTTAAATTAAAATTTAAAAAATATCTAAAAGAGAAAAGGATCAGAATGTATAAAACACGTATCAAACTAATGTCTTTTATCCAAATAATGAACTTAGAAGCGCTATTTAATAAATAGTACAAAATTTTTCTCTATAAGTAAAAGAGAGCAAAAATTTGCCTACCCCTCGCCACCAAATATTTGATGTTAAAAATTTTTTGTCTTTCAAGAACTAGTCCGAAGAAAAAACTATTCTAACAAGAAAATGCATTATAAGTCAAAGAACAATATCTTAAAAATAAAAAAATCACCATATTTTAATATTTTGAAAACCTATGTGTCAAAAACTGGTTGCCATGGCAACATGGTTAATCACACTGACATGTTATGGATACCAAAATGTCCCTAGATAAATTCTAGGAAAAGTCAGAAAATTTCAGCCTCATAGCTATTTCGGTGTAAGAGTTATCACAATTTTACTGGAGGGGGGGTTCGAAAAGCCCCCCCCCCCCCCCCTCCCCCAGTCTGAATAGGGTTAAAAAGAGTTAGAACGCTTAAAGCGATGACCGCGCGGTCGAACTCCATACAAGCCTTTATACGAAATTTCTCACTTCAGGGTCAAAATGACGGGACTTTTTTTTTAAGTCAGTTAAAATATTTTAACGTTTCCAGATAGAATAAGAACCAAATTAATGGAATCCGAGTGTGGATTTCAGAAAAAGTAATTCACAAATTGCCAGGCCATGCATTGACAGAAGAGCATGCGAATAGATACAGACTAATAGAAGTCAAAACTGGCTCAGTCGAAGCATAGTGCACTGAAAAAATGGCAAAATGACGGGTTTTTTTCGCTCCAACTAAAACATATTTCCCACCAAAATGTTCACAAGATCCCAATCTCTTCAAAACCGAGTGTGGATGTCGACATTGCGCCTGTTAAAAATAATGAGTTAGAACAGGATAGAACGCTTAAAGCGATGACCGCGCGGTCGGACTCCATACAAGCCTTTATACGAAGTTGCTCACTTCAAGGTCAAAATGACGGGACTTCTTTTTTTAAGTTATTAAACTATTTTAACGGTTCCAGATAGAATAAGAACCAAATTACTGGAATCCGAGCGTGGATTTCAGAAAAGTAACTCATAATTGGGCGAAATTTTGATTTTCCCTTTAAAAAATGGCGTTTTCGCAGTGATTTTAAGGGTCAAATTGGGGGTCTGGGGACGAGTTAAAAAAAATTAGAGGCAAATGTCACCCAATTTTTTGCCATGCGGTACATATTTTTGTTATCTTGATTTGATGTTATTTATAAAACAAAACAGCTCTTTCGACATACTATTTCAGTTTTAAACTAAACATTTCTAAACATTTCACGGGAATTTTGATGTTTTTTTGGTCAAAGCCATTTCACAATATTTTTACTTATTTACAAAATAATGCTAAAACACCAAGAGAGTGAAATCAACCAATTCTTGAAAGAGTAACCAGACTAACAAATCGGGGTCTGTTCTAGTCCATTTAGGAGACGAAAATATGGAAACTTGAAAAAAAATTAGGCTAACTTTTTTCAAGTTGTAATTCATTCAAACCCACTCCATCAATGACTAGAGACACTCATCGACGGTTTGATATATTTTGTGATAATTTATCACACCACTGTAGCTTTATTTTTCGGTTTCTGATCATACGATATCATTTTTTGCTTTTTAAAATGACACGCAATCCCCGTGATACTTCCCCTCCGTCTAAAGTAATCTCACAACTGATTTTAAGATTAGCTAACTTATATACTTAGAGAAAGAAAGAATGGAACCAAAAATAATCAGCGTTTTATTTTTAATAGGACCGCTATGCTGATGCAAAAAGTTTGCCACCAAAGGACAAAGAACAAAATTACGTCTTGAAAGGATTCGAGGAGAGTGGCAAAAAAACTGTGCTAAGATTCGACAGAAAATTTGACACCTGTGACCCCAAGGACAGAAAGATAGAGGTAAACCGGCACTAACTCAAAAGGGCTTATGTAACCGTCACTTTTCAGGTAACAATCAAACACGAGGAAGAGTGTTTCATCAGGATATCCAAACACCGAGAAGTGGGTTGAAGAAAGGAGGTGCAGCCGAGATTTTTTTTATCCTCTTCGAGGTGTTTGAATGATATAGCTTCTCAAGATCATTAAATGCGGAGAAAACGAAGGAATAGATGGTTTTCACGTTACGTCACGGCGGCCATATTGGTGTACAACTACAAAAGAATTGTAATGAACTTCTTTTTTGTTATGTACACCAACATGGCCGCCATGGCCTTCGTCATTCGAGTCCCACAGGACTGAAGGTCACGTGAGTGAAAACCATCTATAAAATCGCCAAAATCTATGCAAATTGAGACCGGGTATATAAACCTCCTTTACATGCAGTAGTTATTTCCTTTGTGTTCTTGTCATGAATTATTAAAAATGAGTTTTAGAATAGGCCATTTTCGAGTTGCTTTTTGTCTCGTTATCAGAATGAGGCTTGGTGCACAACCTTTCATGTGAAAATTAGTTTTATTTACAAGTGAATGAAAACCAATTTCCATATGGTTGTGCACCAAGCCTCGCTTTGATAACGAGACAAAAAGCAACTCGGAAATGGCCTATTTATTTTTCCACATGTACAGCAGCCCAAGTTTGCGATATGTACCGTCAAAGGAATACTTCGCTACAGTTTACAGTACACAATCAGATGAAATAAAAATGTATGAAAAACGTTTAACCTTGCAATACATTTTATGTGTTGTTGGTGTGTTCTGCTCTGTCCTGGATACATGCGAGGCTATTTTCATGATTTACAGAACTTTTCAATTACTATTTGCTGCATCTTTTGTAAAAGAAACATCAAAGGCCGACTGGTTAGGCGGGTTTTAAACAAAGCTTGGTAATTGTAAAAAACGCTTGGACCTCCACCAAATTGGTTAAAGATTTCAACCAAAATATGCAAAGGGTCCCAAGAGTTCTGACCAAGATTGTAGTCCCGTGCGCGCACAGATTACTGGGGCAGCGTATGCCTGCCTGGTTTACTTCCCTTTGATTGGCTTGCTTCAGTCTGAGATTATAGTGATCTGTTGTTGTTGTTTTTCTTTTTAATGTAATATATTAATATATATTTAAATTGTCATTCGCAAGTGCTTGTTTTTATTTATAACAGGAAGGCACCACGAAAGTGGTGTTTGCATATGACACTGAGGACCCCACGTCAGAAAACGATTTTAAACAACACACGTTCAGAGGGTCAAGAAGCATACTACTTCTCAACAACATGGACAAGAAACAACTCAACGAGACAGGATGGAAGACTTTTGTTCTACAAAATCAAAATGTAAGATTATAAACTTAGAAATATCTACTTTACCGTTAGAAAGAATAATGGAGATTGCAATGCAGTTGACACGACAAAGCCGACAAGGACTAGCCCAAACAAGACTAAACGGCTTATTGTGACACGACAAGATCAGATGTTTTTGTTTATATAAATCGTCACTTTGAAAACAGTGAAAGGCATTATCGTCCTTTTTACAAAGGAATAGTGATGCAACAAAAATGATGAAAACAATTCTACAACAAAAAGCAATACGAATATATAATACACGGCTGCAGTCTGCAACAGTATAAGTCTGTCGTTTGGTTTACAGTTACTGAGAGCCTTCTAAATAACTACCTTACTTTTAATAATATTTGAACGGCAAGGCTAAAACATAGCTATATAAAGAGAAATCTTAATCACAAACATAATACTACCTGAGGTCAATTAAATAAAGAAAATTACACATTTTACACGTGTAAATTATTCGTTAGTATTAAGTCCGACGCCGAAAAAAAAATGTACTTCAGTACAACGAGAAATACGTCAGGAAAGAACTTTTATTTCTCTGCCGTGTAGGAAGTGAAGGTAAAGAGGTCGATTAATAGATCATCCTATGGCTTCTATGACTACTTGATATCTTTTGCTGTTTAGTCAGTAAAGAAGCGAAATGTTAGCTGACCCTATGCAATGCACGATATGGGAACAGAAAAACGTTTTTCCCTTAACAGTGTAGTTATAGCCTTTTGAATTAATTTATTGGTTTCTGAAATGATTTGCCTGTTTTCTGAGTTTTCCAGAGATTATGATAGATCTTTTAAAAGTTTACTTTTGTTTTCATTGCTTTTGAGGCAACTAGCTAATTTCCATTTATTTAATTTCTTGCAGATCACAATTCCTAAGAAGCATACAACATACTGGTGTTCTCTGATAAAGACCCCACCTGAAATCAATACAAAGCACCACATAACAAAGGTGAATGTCAGTAAATGCAAACATATTACGGATAAGAGTACGCTAAAAATATGTCGTCTGTATAAAATTAGATAAATATATTAGAATATTCGAATATAACATACTGTATATAACTAAAAATATCAGAATTTAAGCCGGTAGCCGTCCCAAAACGAAGCCCACCAAATCTCAGACAGAAACATTCTTTGAAAAATAAGCCCACCAAAATAAATCAATGGGTTTAAATTAGGCATTTTGTCTCGAACGTTTTTTTTTTTTGTTGAAAGCCCAGCCCATGTTGAAACGTACATGTGTAATATACCTTTAGTTCCCCGAAGATAATTCCCTGAAAAAGTGACAAAATCGTCCTTGTTTGTAAAAATAGTGTAAGCACACTCTAACGACACAGCAAGCGGTTAGTGAGACCGTCTGACATGTTTAGCGCTCAAAACTAGAAAGCACTCGCAGACAGCTGTTTCACTCTCCTTTGGGGCTTATCAGTGCGAGATAACTGGTCGAAATACACTTCACATTTCTCATATATGCTGCTATTCGATCTATTCGACCCTGTTTTGTGCTTTGTGGTGTTTTCTTCTTTGCAGTTCGAGCCATATACCCAAAAGGGTAACGAAGGTTTCATCCACTACCTCCTTCTGTACGAATGCTATGGGGACTTTAACGACAGCCATTTTGATGCTGGGTTTGACTGTTATGAAAACCCCAACATGGCAATCAGGAAATGCGTTTTTAACAGTATAGTGGCTGTTTGGGGATTTGGTGGTGAGGTAGGGAGATACACGCCTAGTTGCTTTGTAAGCTTTGCAAGTAAACTGTAAACTGTATCTGTCACTGGTTTCTTGAAGTGTTTTAGTGTTTTCCAGCATTGGGAAAATTCCCGTTCACTTCTAGCTGTCTACAGAGTTGTGGTTTTATTTGAATCCGTTCAGAGAAATCACTTCCAAGCCGACCACATGCATGATGAGGAAAATTAGAATCCGGATTCTTGAATCCATAAAAGGATTTTTGCGTTTTTTTCCTAGCATCCAAAAACGGATCATGAATTCGTTGAGTCTATATTTCGGTGAGATTCTTCAGATCAAACCTAAATCCGGATTTTAAGATTCGTGATCTTAGCGATTTTTTGGGTAGTTTCTTGGTGTTGCGGATGGTGTGGTCACCAAATGACGTAAAACAAAAGATTCAAAAGACACTGAACAATACCCACACCACAACACAAAAGCTAACCAACAATGGCTTCCGCAACACCAAGAAACACCCATTTTTTGGGACGATGGATTCGAAAGAAGTACATCTGATAAGCGCTCTTTCAATGCAACTTTACTCGTTCTGCTCGCTGTTTAGTTTCTTTCACGATTTCATATCATGGGCAATTCAGGTAAGATTTATTGCATGCATGTATTTTGAAAATTATTTGTTGAAGCAGAGGAAAAAGTACAAGCGAATCGAAATAGGTTTATTTGTATACCAACGGTTTTTTTACGTTAAGTGATCCGTTTTCGAATTATTCGTTTTTAACTTGTGAATACGCTAAGCTTTAAATGAGTTATAGCAGACGGAGACAAATATGCAAATTTTCACTCCTTCCATCTATCAGCTGTAAACTTTCCTTGGTAATCCGCTGACCAGTGCATACGGCTTGTGCATATATTTTGCCCGTTCCAAATGCGATAGGTAATGGTCACCTGTCTTACCCATGGGAAGGGCGTTGGAGGGTGGGAATGGTGGGGAGTTGGACATAAAAAGTGGTGGTTAGGCGGGGGGGGGGGGGGGGGGGGGGAGATTGCGAAGGCTTTTTCTTTCTACAAGTTGGCTCTTATTTATCATGAAGAATCCAGCATATGATCCGAGTTCACAAATCAAATTTCGGATTCTCCCAAAAAAAACGCAGCCTAAGGGCTCAGGAGTCCTCAGTTGTTCTTTTACGTCCCAGCTGGGGACGAGAAGAAAAACAGAAAGTCCCGGATACTGAGACATGACCTTCCAAACACAGCCTGAATACTCTTGCTAGTGAAACTCATGCGAGCTACAGGTTAACTACAGGCCATGCAACGATATAACTAGTTCTAAACTACGCTTATTGTATGTTACCATCCAGGCATTTTATTTCCCTCCTAAAGCTGGTTATCCGATTGGAACAGCGGATTCTCCCAAACAATATATGTTGGAGGTACACTATGATAATCCGGAGGGGATTGAAGGTCAGTACAAAGGTGCAACTTCTTGCGAGAAAGTCATCGTTAGTTTTGGGCTCATACAAATCATTTCTCTTTTCTGTTTTTGTGTGCTTCAGAGTAGTAGAATTTTTCTATTCGCAGTGTTAACCCTATCAAAGGTGGATAAACTTAGAAGCTTATATTGCAAGGCGTATCATTTTTAGAACATCGTGAAATTTAACGTGTTACCACAGTTTAAAAGTGTTTACAAGTTTATATTCAATGTTGCTTCTGTATCCAATTTGTCAAATTTGCAATCGCTAGCAATGTAAGCAGTTTACAGTTCCAGCACAAGGAAAGAGAAAAAAAAAATCAATTTATATCAATTAATTTGAAAAGGGAAGAAATAATCCATAATAGGCCAGTTTCTATATATTAAAGTTCGTACTTAAATCCGAGGCTTAGGGGAATAAAACAAAAGAAAACACATTGAGGTTCAGGCATCAAGTTAGAATTTTAACATATCGAAATTGGCTCATTAATGTGTCACAAAGGTTGTTTACCATTTACTTAAAATTTCCGGAAATTTCCGGGATTTTTGTTTGGAGAATTTCCATTCGGAACAAACGCGTTCCATTTACCTCCTTGTACTAGACACGTCCCCAGGGTCTTGAGTGCAGCCACGTGAGTGACTGCGAAGCACTTGGCCGTGACAACAAACTCGTGAATCGCCTGGAACTGGTAAGAATATGTAAATGGTATACGAATTTCCCGGAATTTCCATTTGGATTTTCGAAATGGAAAAAAAAAAAAGGACAACCTTTTCAGAATTCCCGTTCATTCCCGAAAATTTCCACCGGGAATAACCAAAACGGCGTGTTTCATTTACGTTCCAAATGGAATTTTCGGAAACTTTGTGTAAATGTTAAACAACCAAATTTGTCCCACCCATTCTTGTGCCTTTCATCAATTTAGCTGTCATTTAACAATTCGAGAAAGCAACTTATTTTAAATTGCGAGTCCGTCAATCGAGTCTAAGAAAGTTATGCAAGTTCTCGGTTGAGTTATTTGGATGAGTTGTGATGAAATATGTTCAACTCATACGAAACCAAAGTCGTATAAGGAAACTAACGTTAAACGGACATTCACGTGTGGGTTTCGTTCTAAAAACTCTGCTGGTATTCAGTGGAACGTTTGTCGTATTATTAAAGTGCACATGAAGTGGTTTTTCACAACCGTTTTGTTTTAGGGTTTTATGTTGTTCATATCACCTTCATTAAATTTTCAGTCATTTTCCTCTTTTGCACGAAGAGGATCCGTTATTTTTAGCGGTTTGAAAACTACTGCCTGGGCCTCAAATTTGCGTCATTTTGAGCGCGGTCAAAAAGGTATTTGTGATGTCATTCATGTGTTCGATCACAACAAAACCTGGCGGAGAAGGGGACAAACCCGGGGTTAAAATACGCGTCGCTTTCAAACATATTTAATCGAAAGAATCCTTCCACAAGTTGCCAAAACTCCACTGTAAAACAAGTGACGCGCTCAGTTGTAAACACACTAATGGCGTCACTAGAACCCAGGTCCTTGTCTAATATGCCCAACTTGCGTCGCTTGTTTAAATATGTTCCCGCCACTTCAAGTGACTTATTTACCTATCAAAATAATTCTTAAAACACCTATTTTCAGATTATCAAAACATGGGTGAAATTTCACTTTATGTGCACTTTAAGGTGGCTCGACTGGATTTTTTGAGGGCGATACTCCCCAAGTTTGAGCATTAACTACGACACCATTAACAATTAACAATGCTATGGAAAAACGGTCACCACAGCTGTATTAGATAAAGATGAAAATTTGTTAAGACCAGTGTTATATTAACATCGGAGTTGCCATAGCAACGTAATGACGCCATGACGTTTTTTACTTGCCGTCCTATTTCTCGGCACCAGGAGGTTTTTTTTTTCGGTAATCGCTTAAGGGAGCTTGTACCTCCCATAGCCGCTTCGATTATGGCAAAGATTGAACAAATGAAGTTTTGGAGTTAGTACAGTGAGAAACATACTATTGACATAATTAGATAATATCTAAAGATATAATGGATTTTACAGTTAAAGATAATATCCCCGGTTTGATGATTTTTATTGATTTTCAAAAGGCTTTCAATAGCCTGAAGTGGGATTATCTTCTAAATTGCTTGGAATTTTTTAATTTCGGTCCGGATTTCACTCGTTGGGTTAAGACTTTCTATAATAATATCAAAAGCTGTGTCATTTATAATGGGTTCACATCAGATTACTTCACGCTAGAACGTGGAGTTAAGCAAGGAGATCCACTCTCCCCATACCTATTTGTTATAGCGGTCGAAACCTTAGCAATTGCAGTCTGGAAAAATGCAGCAATAAAAGGGCTCACGATTGGGAAAGACGAAACCAAGATTCTCCAATATGCAGGTGACACGACGGCAGTTCTATCTGATATTAATTCAGGACATGCCCTTTTCACTCTTATTGATGTTTTCAGGTCATTATCCGGTTTAATGGTTAATCCAACAAAAACTGAAGGTATGTGGATCGGTTCCTCCACAGGAAACAAAACGAAACCATTTGGTATTAAGTGGCCAAATGAACCAATCAAATCCCTTGGGTTTTTTTTACTCGTATGACCAAAAATTGTTACGCGAGAAAAACTCTATAGAAAAACTCGATAGCATAAAAAAGTTGATGAATCTTTCGTCATCTAGAGGCCTCTCTTTATATGGCAAAGTAACAATAATCAAGTCTTTGATTATCCCAAAATTTGTTTATGTTTGCTCATTACTGTCAACTCCCAATGGAATCATCAAAGATCTAAACCAGTTGTTATTTAAATTCTTAAAGAAAGGGCGTTGATAAAGTGACAAGACTGTATGTAATAAATGAATACGAGAAGGGTGGTTTAAGAATGATTGACTTTGAAAGTATGATTAAGTCTCTAAGAGTAGCCTGGTTAAAAAGAATTTTTGGCACAAACAATGGAGCACGGAAAACGTATCTACAAGACTTATTACAACGGTTTACCCTGGGTGCCAGAGGTTTTTATTTTTTAGTGAAAACGGCGAGTTTGAGCGGCGAAGCCGCGACAACGAGGCGCAACGCGCCGAGAAAAAATAAAAACCTCTGGGCACTCGAGTACACAACCTCATTTCCATTCGATTTGTGGATCGGATATCTACTGATGAACAGTTACGAAATTCAGATATATTTAGTAGCCACATTTATTTGCGGTCTGTCCCCTTTGAATATCTCACCAAACCGGTTTTAAACCTTGGGGACCAACGCGTCTGTTTGTTGACAGTGGCGCCGTTATGCGTGACAATATTCCGCGGTCGAGACAGAAATATTAAATCAAATCCACTCCGGTGGAAAAGATACATCGATAACATTTTTTCACTGTAGAGTGTTGAGAAAAAGGAGATAGAAGGTTTTATTGTCCTTGCAAACAAACATAATCTCAGACAAAGAAGTAAACTTTCTGGATACAACCGTGATTTAACAAACAAAGAATCCTTGATATCCGCACGCAATTAATCCAGTACACCTATTTCTCTTCCTGTCACCTAACAGTGGTCAGCGAAATCGTTCAGCGAGAATACCTGCAACTCCAAAGCACGCCTTCGTGCTGGAGATAAAAATTAAATAGAGATAAAAGTTTTCCTCGTTCAAACAAAACTCTAAAGGTCACACTCCACAGGCCTACTCTGGGACCTTAAGTCGCCTTAAGTTGCCTAAAGTCGCCTTAAGTCGCCTAAAGTCGCCTTAAGTCGCCTAAAGTCGCCTTAAGTCGCCTAAAGTCGCCTTAAGTCGCCTAAAGTCGCCTTAAGTCGCCCTTTGTCGCTTAAGGTCGCCTGAAGTCGTTAGACTTAAAAAAGGCCTGCACACCTTAAAATTGCCCTAAAAGGTTTCAATTTTACTATTTCTTGAATATATAATAATTTTATTGCCCCAAATCTCTTTTTTATTTCCCATATACGACTATACACTGCAAGGGTATGGCCCCATGCAGTACAACACCATGCTTCAATAGTCATGCACCATGCCCTAGTTGCTTCAATTATATTTGCTGAACCCTATAAAGGATGGACCATTTTATTTTTGAGGGGCGGGGGGGGGGGGGAGGGGTAAATACCAAGAAAAAAAATTCACGCACAGATAAAGTATAGAAAAGTATGGAAACATCACAAAAAAATTCTTGCACAGCCTCAAGATGGCAAAAAAAATTCATGCTTGCTAAAACAAAATGCACCAACACCCCACCCCTAAAAATAAAATGGTCCATCCCCAAGGAGGGTACACTCATTCATCTTCAAAACATTGACAGCTATTTCTATAGGTTTACTTATATTTCATGGACAAAGTGTTGCTGAAAGAATGAAGTTGTGACTTATATTATAATCAACATTTAATATGAGCAACATCATAAAAAAGAAACACTGCTGATCAGCAGTCAATACTGATATACTGTAATGGTGCAGGCATTCCTTCACCTTCAGGGTATTATAACAACAATGAGAGCTGTTTTGGATCACTAAGATCACAATAATTTGAAAAGTATTTTGGGGTTAAGCCCAATTATTGCTTATCACTTTTACATTGAGCAAGTAAGCTTGAAAAGACCATAAGCTTAACCAAAGGCAATGTAACTGTATACAAATGTACTTAACTTTTAAGCTTACTTACCCAACGTGAAAGAGCAACCAAAAATGGGCCATTTCTCCCGCATACAACCTCTAAGCTGCGTTCTAGCCATCCAACATTATTCTATTTACAACCAATCGTAACTGAACGTTTGAAAACTTGAAACTTCTTTACAACTTGTATATGTCATCTTCTTGACAGTTTGATGAAGCAAAGAATTTAAATCAACCTATACGCTCAAGATTGCAAAATTTGCGTTGATTATGTTACTATGATGGCTCTCTGTCACAAAAGTCAAAAGGATTTCTTGTTATCAACCATTAAGCAGGAATGTGCAAAGGATTTGCGGCTGCTTCCAGCAGGAAAATTTGCCTCACTCGAGCCGCCACATGTTTTGACCACGTGACTTCTTTTTGGATGGATGCCCACGCGCGCGGGCGCGCGCGCACTCACGTTCAGAAAATTAGCACTCAATTGATTCGGCAAACAAAGCCAAAGCTGAAGTGTTGCTGTTGTTGAAATTGAAACACATTCCCACTTTACAGTACAGCCTGACTACGTGCTTTACCTTCGTGGCGTAGATTGTCAATCAAGCTGGCCTGGAATTTTTGAAATCGTTCTTGTAGCCATTGACTGGCTTCCTGCTTGTATTGCGAAAAGAAAACTAATTCCGACAACTCAATTCAAGGTAAGGTAGATGTAAATTTCTGAAATTTATTGGTTAAGCGAGCGCGGGCCGGGAGCTAGTCGCGCGCGGGAGGAAAAGAAACGCGCGAAGCATGGAAACCATCTACGATTGGAAAGGAATTCTGGGAGAATCAAAATGGCGGACGCCAATGTAAATATTGTCAACTCTGTCATTTGTTGTGCATTCATTTGTGATCCATTATTTTCTGGAAATTTTTGAGGTAATAATTAACTTCTACACGGGTAAATCTGTCAACAGCCTCATCAGTAACACTATTTAGTTTTGTTTTGACAGGTTAAATTAAAATGTTGCCAGGTGGAAAAGTGTAAGAGCATTTAGGCAGATTTAGGGCCTGGAAGCAGAACTAATCAACCCTGCTACAAAGTCTCCTACTAGGGTTCGGTTCCCTGTCAGTGGAACATCCAAGTTTTCAGGAGCCGGACAAATAGTTGGAGAAAATGGGAAAGATGCGCTATTGAGAAGGACCCTCGCTTACGGTACCAAATATGATATTGGAATATTCTATTGGACTAAGGCAGGAGAACAACAAATTGGCTGGGTGCCTGACCAAACAGTTTTGAATGTCGTTTGTCAAGCTTTCGAGCCAAAATTGACTGTGCAACTGCCACAACAGTGGCAGATAAATTAACCAAATTTATGTAATATGTGAAATCGAGAAGTGATTTTGAATTAACTAATTCTATGCCTTTGTTCATTGTTGTATAAATACGACAAGGAAAATGTATGTTAGTTTGATTCAAATCAGGTATCCATTTTTAAGTGAAAAAGTTGGATTTTTTTTCCCAAGATTTTGTTTGGCAGTGTGTATGATCTTTATATTTTTGTATGATTATTGTTTTTATTGCAATATCTTAAAAACATTTAAGCAGGTAACTGAATTTTTTCTCATTCTAGATAAGTAATATTGTTCCTGCCTCTTGTTTGGCTAATTAATGTTCATAATACAATTTAGCATTCATATTATTTATATAATGTTGTTGTTGTTATTGTAATAATTTGAATCTCAGTATAGCTAAAAGGGGCTTTAAAATCTGGAAACAGGAGATTTACGGTCACTTAAGTCTATCTGAGACCAAGTGAACTGATTGTGATAATTTTGTTTATTGAAATATGAGACAAACTATCATGAATGCCAGGATTCATGTCAGGACTCAAGCTGTAGCCCTAACCCCAACTCTATGTCTAACCTGAACTGGCGTCCTTGGTCGCAAACTGACTTAAGTCCTGACTCAATCGGACCTGGCTCAAATCCTGTCTCATATTTCTCTCCAGAGACCAGTGGCTTGGTATTTAGGTATAGTGATGAAGAGACTGTCAATAACTTTTGTTTCATCACTTTTTAGAAACACTTTTATGTTGCCTGAAGTTGCCTTCAGTCACCTTAAGTTGCCTTAAGTCGCCTTAAATCGCCTAAAGTCGCTTTAAGTCGCCTTAAGTCGCCAATATTTTAAACTAATTTTTCCTTAAGTCGCCTTAAATCGCCTAAAGTCGCCTTAAGTCGCCTTAAGTCGCCAATATTTTAAACTAATTTTTCCTTAAGTCGCCTTAAATCGCCTTAAATCGCTTAAAGTCGCTTAAAGTTACGGCGACTTAAGGTCCCAGAGTAGGCCTCTCCACGATAACACGAATTAATAAGTCGTGTCTGGCCTGTCAACACCTCTTTTCAAGACATCCTTGCGCTGAATAAATTTCAACAGCGCTTCTTTCTGAACTGGCTTTATTTCTCTGATATTTTGAAAATTTGGATACTAAAGAGTAATCCACAGCGTTTCTTAAAGATCGCAAAAAGCCGCAATCTCTATCTACGTCCGCCATTGTTGTTTGTGTGGCTTTACTTTGGGAAACCGGTTTTTCATGCGCCCGTGGCAAATTGTTTTGGTCCAGCCAATCGAAGTTGCTGTTGCATCATTAACTCCCGGTAGAGTCTGGAAACAAGTAGGAGTAACCAATCAGCGACCTAGTTCAGATTCTGAACTAGATCCTCGCATGGAAATGAGGTTGTATATTCGAGTGACCAGAGGTCCGTCTTGCGAGCTTCTTCTAACCGTTTATGCGGTTAATTTGACTCATGATATTCAGAGAACCGACCTCTGGATCCAGGGTGACAACGGTTTGGAGACCTTTTTCTTTTTCATTGTAATTACGATGTCAAAGATTGCTCCACCTCCTCAGTTTTATTCTGAGTTACTACAATGGTGGTCAGAATATCGAGAAGAATTCGCCGCCGGAGACGATTGGAAGTATATATTACGGAATAACAAGGAAATTCGAATAAACAAGATCCCCGTCTTTTACAAACGGCGTTTCGAGTCTGATATTATCTATGTAAACGATCTATTATTTGAATTAAGTATTATTGATTCCTTCCATGTTATCTCACAGAAGATCAAAACAAACTTCTTAACGTGGGCCGGACTCTGACACTCAATACCATCCCATTTGAAAAATGACAACCAGACATCCTTAGCAGTCCACCCCAGTTTGATGATAGATAACAAGGTTTTTGATATCCTGGAAAAGAAATCGAAAGCCTATTACGCTTTCTTTATAGGGTCTAAAGCACAATACCCTAATCACTCACGATACCTGAAACGTGAATTCGACTTAACAGAAGTCCAACTGGAACAGGTCTCCTCTTTATCCCATACTGTGTCTCTAGAAACCTACGTCAAAACCTTTCAATATAAGGTCCTTAACAATATAGTGTACACTAATACCAAACTGTATAAAATAGGTTTTGCGACAGATGATAGATGCTCCTTCTGTAAATTTGAACCAAAAACACTGAACCATCTTTCCTTCTATTGCATGCATTCATCGGGATTTTGGAAAGAATTTGAGTCGTATTTCCATTTATTCACTGACAAACGAATTCATTTGTATCACGTTGCAAGATGTGCTATTAGGTGTTATAACCTCCGTTTGCTACCCCCTGCTTAACTACTTGCTATTGATTGCTAACATTTACATATGGGATTGCAGAAGGACTCATACTTTTGTAACGATAGGTTTTAAGCGTGTTCTGCGGAGATAAATCTTGATAACGCGCGTCGATGCGCCGGACTGGAAAAACGATTGAACGTCGGTTGAACTGTGATATTTGGCGGGGGGAAAGCTCGGTGAGCACACAACTTAGCAGCGTGGCACTCGTCACAAAATGCCAGAGGTACACGGTCGTTGTAACTCGTCCGTAAGCGAAGCAGAAAACGGTGGAACAGAACTGGAACTCTTCAAGGTTTATTCGTGGTCTTCACACGTATACACTATTAACACTCATGGGTAACTCGAATTGTACAATGTACAAGCTTGCTTATATGTGCTCTCGATATGCTAATACAGTTCAAATAAAGTTCGGTAAGCCTTTCAACTAAAATTAAGTCTACAACAGAGTAAATAACCAAAGGCGATCGTTATTAAAAATCTAGCCTTAAAAGGAAGTATTGGCGTAAAATAAAATAACTCATATCGTTAGAAACTAGATCGAAATATTGCTCTGAACTTATGTAAACACAGGTGCTTGCAAAAGGTCATTACATATTCCGCGCTCTTTTCGTGAATACTAATTGTGAAACGTTTCGAATGCTAGAATACTGAAAATACTTAACTTAACAGTTTAACTTTGCAAGATAAATGTTCTCCATAATTGTTTAAACATGATGTTTATAGAATAGCTTTGATATTAAGCCACGAGAGTTGATATTTAAGAAATCTTGTAAATCTGAGTACCTATTGTGATCATAACAATTAAGTTCGCTTGGAAACATTGAAGGTCGGCTGTGTTTGCATTTAATAAAGTTTCAAATATCGTTTAATTTCCTAAATTTTATGAGTTTGATTTATATTTGCAGTGTTCTAATTTAAACTTGGAAGTTGAGGAGATTAATGTTTAAACAGCTTTCTTTTCCAATTTCGAAAAGCAATAACGATCGGAACTTCTATTCCGCGATGTCAATCTCACAATGACGGCTGAATAAACATTCATTTCCACAATATGTTTTTTGAGATTTTAAAGTTATTATTTGGAAAATGAATCTGGAATACCTTAGAGTTAGATTTATAAGTTGAGTTCCTTTTTTAATACTATAATGAAATAACGCTTGTGACACTTTACCTAATATAAATGGCTTTAAGCTAATGGTGAAAACAACAAATGAAACAGAAAAATATATCTATATTAAAAATAGCAAATTGGATAAATTCAATAAGAAATGGGCGCTTATTTTACACACTTTATAAGTGAAATGTCTTCGTTCGTTAGTTCTAGTTTAGATGTTGTTTCACGGTATTGTAATTTATTATAATGTAAATATTGTATTGTAAGAAGTGAATACGTAGTCGTAGTGTTTGTAAGTGGTGTTGATAGTTCATTGAATAAATGTAAAAAAAAAAAGTTAATGGCGTCGTAGTTGATGCTCAGACTTGGCGGGTATCACTCCCAAAAAATCCAGTCGAGCAACCTTAAGCGAGTTCTACTGCTTGGGTATAAAAATATTAATATAACTTAGCTCTCCTTCATTTATTTACACACTGATGGTCTCTCAGGTACTCGCATCAGAACGCTTTGTTTATTCTGACTTCAAGTGTCTTGTAAATAGGACTGTATTCCGCGAAATATATCATATAAATTATATAATAATTGCTGTGAAGTCTCTCTAAGCCAGACACCCTCCGGAACCAGCTCTCGGTGCCTGCCATAGAGTGGTGTCCGTCTTATCGCTAGAAAGTTCACGTATCAAGAAAAGTGGCTCAAATTCGACAACAATAGCTATTGCCGTATTCTTGATCGTTTTACCCATGTAAGGGCAAAGCGATTGACGGTGAAACAAGCGAGGAAAAATCGAAATTTTGAATACTTCTCTCCAGGGAGATTTGAATCTTCGGCGGGACCGAGCTAAGGGGCAGTTTCCCCCGTGGGAGAGGTACTGAGAGTTATAATTGACACAACAAAATTAAAAATGCTGGGGAAGGTCGTAAGCGACAGTTTGTCAAAAAGGTATGCAAGTTCCTCTAACAACAACGCATTGGTTGCATTCTTATGATATATAACGTCAATTAAATCTTTGTTTAACTTTTTTTTTAAAATAAGACAATCAAATAAAAATTGGGCCGTGACCAGCCTACCAGTAATGTCTGCCACAGAGAGGTGTCTGCGTTTGACTGTACTACGTCAGATTACGCAAGATCAATCTGCCATTTTTGATCCGCAATCATTAGAAATTGTTTTCATGACGTCAGGAAAGCATCATCAAATTTAGAACGAAGACAAAATTTTAATTAACAAATGATAATTATAACACGAATAAATTAAAGGCTCCTGTGCACCAACTCATGAATAAGCAACGCTCCTTATATACAGTTTCATACTTCTCAATCCAATGGCCTATAAGTAAATCCAAAGTTAAACCTATTTTTTTATTCACAAAGGACGCATTGACAGTTCCGGAGTGCGATTTTACTACACTTCTGATCTTCGTCAGTACGATTCGGGCATATTTGCTGTCGGAGACGCGACCACATCATTCATGGTCATCCCACCAAAACAAGAATCTTGGTTGACTGTCGGCTATTGCCCCAAAGAATGCTACCAGGTAAGACGTCAATAGTTTTAAAATCAACCCAGGTAGTATTTATAACATAGTGTAGTCAATAAAGCTGCCAGAAACTTTAATTGTTAATACAGATGATTTTTACAGAAAAGAAAATAGCTACTTGCGAATAGTCACTCCTAATACAACAATCACTTGGTTGTGTGCTTTTATTCATTATTTTACATGCACTTTCTGCCTTTCTAATAATACAACTACTACTACTACTACTACTACTACTACTACTACTACTACTACTAAAAAATAAAATATATATATATAAAAAAAATAATAACAAGATGTTTATTAACAATTAAATTAACTATTTACAATACATTAAAATTCTAATTACGATAAAATATGTACATATGTACTAGAGTGATTTTACTTCATCTGTGAAACACTATCTAACAATTAGTGTGTGATAGTCCAAATTAAACAAAAGGAAACAATGAAATTATAGTCTAATAGTGCGTACTATTCTTCTAACTATTTCACAGATGAAGTAAAATCACTCTACTACTACTACTACTACATTTCTACAGCGCCTTTTCTCGGCTATTCAAAGGCACTAATTACATACAAAACACACTAAAAATATAATCTAAAATCTACAAAGTTAAGTTAAAAAGCTTGCTTTTCGCCTTTCTTCTTTTTGTTTCATTCTTGTTTATATTTTCTAGAAAGATTTAAAGTCAACAAAACTACCAGGGGAAGGAATTAAGGTGTTTGCGGCATTCCTACATACCCACCTACAAGGTATGTTTTAAATTTAACGCGGAATTTCTATCTGATTATTTTATTGGTAGTACAGAAAGGCCAGTAGAAAGGGACGTTCATACATACCCTTCACCCTTTTACAATGTACATGCCTATCCTTTTACAAACCATGCAGGACGTGCAACATGGACGAAACACTATCGTGATGGAGTTGAATTGCCAGAAATTGCACGAGATGACCACTATGATTTTAACTTCCAGGTAATAAAAGTTAGAGTACCTTCAGATAGACCATTTTCTCGAAATTTGTTTTTGGGAGTCAAAACTGATATAGGTAACAGAATGATCTTTCATCCAAAAAAATATCGAAAAATAGTGAAAATTGATAGAGAAATGACGTTTGATCGGAAGTCTGTTTATGACGCTCGATATTTTTTGAGCTTCTCAAAGTGAATTTTTGGTTTGTATGGGACATAGTAAAAAGCTACAACTCAAAGAGAATTTGATGTTCGATTTTCCTCAAATTTGAACAGTAGCTAGGTTAACATATAGTCAATAAAATCATGTCAGGGAAGTTTAAATTTCTAAAAACTTTCGAAAATGTTCACTTTTCACTGATATTGAATATTGGAAAACGCAGACACGGTTTTTTAGCGCTACGAGTCTGGAAATCCGAGAACAAATCAAATAAGCAATATATGATAATCGCTTAGACAATTAATTCTATTAGAAAATGAAAGGTATATTTAGATAGCCAGCTCTATAAGCTGGTATACTAGCTTATACTGTAACCTTAAAAATCCAAGTAGCGCGTACATTTTAGCGAAAAAGCAATATCCTGATGATTTTGTTGCATTAATGTATTTGTTTATCGGGCCACGAGAGGCGCACTTAAAGACAGTCATGGCCAATACGTTTACCTTGTAAAATCGTTTCCTGTCAGAATGTTAAAATTTATAAACTATATTACACTTTAAAATATATCAATATTGATTTCACTCCTTCCCATTTTGTAGGATATACAAGTTTTGAAGAAGGAAATACATATCAAACCGGTAAATGTTAAATGTAAATCCAGATAGAAGAGTATAGTCCAATTGAACTCAGAAACACTTCTGTTGTTATTAATATATTTTTTAATACGAAATTTACCTGAGGAAACATACCTATATACCCTTACCATATTTTCTGACAGCCTATGTTAACAAGTCGGGCTGTACCTAGCCTCGCCTTGAATTATGAAGCTGTTGCCACATTCTATTTACTTAGGGAGACGACTTGGTTCACTTTTGCAAATACCAGACAATGGACCGAGACAAAATGGTGACGGTAAGCTTGCATGTATAGGAAATTAACGGTTTTTTGTACTTGCTGTGTTGCTGTTTCACTTGACAAAGTTTTTCTTTGCTTTTGGAACATGCAGGGTGGTGAGTCCACTTCCCATGAGATGTGTCTCGACTTTTTGTTTTACTACCCGAGGATGGGAAATGCCTCACAATATTGCAACAGCTTACTGTACGCGCCAGTCCAAACATTCATTCACAAGTACTTGTAAGTAAAAAAATTCTAAATCATTTCTCTAAATTACTAGATTATTAAATGTAATCGTGTGAACAAACTTGAATTTGTTGTAAAACGTAAAACGATTTGCAAAATAATAATAATTTCATAATAATCCGATTTTTTATTAAAAATAATGTTATTACAAATGTTTGTAAATAACCGGTTTGTATGTACTGCATGTTTGCTAGGTTAAGAACCCTTGTTAAAACCTATTGTTTCATTTTTTTCTTCATTCAGTCCGGCTGTAAACGTGTCTTGGCCAAATCCTCTTGTTGGTATGAATATAACTTGGACAGATGAAATGGTGTCAGATTTGAGAACAAGATTCGATAAAGCCAAAGCATTCACTCCTTTCTGTGCAGGCCCGGTACGTACACGTGACCGATCCTTATGCCTTACATAATGACATCATAAAAAAAAAACACGTGGGGTGAGGTGTGTTGCCAATGGGGGGCTGGGGGGTTAATGCCACACTGACTTTGAACGTTGATAACTTTAACAGCTTTCCACCAATACCCATCAAACTTCGTGAAGCCCGGTTTAAATAGGGTTAAGCGTTGGAATTTACTTTTTTTATCAAGGTTAGAAACACTAGTTTTACACACAAGGCGAAGGTGATTTTTTTTGTCTCTGATAGAACACTGGCCTCCATTTGCTTTTCCCCACTCCAGAAACTATGAAAAATACCATAATACTCTCTAAAGTGGAGGGTGGTGCTTGATGTAAGCCTTGATGTAAGCCTGATTTTCCAATTTCTTTTGTTTTCAGCATGAACTGCACGTGCTATGATTCAACTTCTTGTCAATTTGCATACGGTGTACATTTGTATGCGAACACACAATGCTACATCCTAGCGTTACCACATGACTTTGAATTCCATTGTGCTATTCCAACAAAGGAGACTTGAATAATTATATCCCGGTGAGGCTGAGCCTGCACATAAAAGATTATTATGGTATTTTTCGGAGTGGCCTATTCCATACCTCTGATTAAAATAAATTATTTTGCAAAAAAGTCAAGGTCTGGTTATCCGTAACTTTCCACAACTTTTCCCATAGAAATCATTTAAATTTATCAAATGTTCAAATTGTCATAATATTTCACTCTGCCACAGCCAGTCAGGAACATCAATTTCTAAATTCGTTAACATGCTCTTTTTATCTCAGGTATAGTTAAAGGCGAAGACGCACAATCATATCAACAGTGAACAAAACAATAGCTTGGTTTACCGAACAAAAAATTTAATAAAAATTTAGTTTCAAAAGGCTAAATCTGATAAGAAGCAAAGAAAAGATATATAGGTTATCTGTAAAATATTTTGGCTTCAAGTAGTAGGGAGCAAACGAAAATAGAAATTTATAACAAGTAGCGTATATGTGCATGACAAACCCGCGAAATGTAATGTTATTCCTAGGTTCTGTCTTGGAATTAACAGTAAGTTATGCCACCTAATGAGCAAATCTTACAAACGAAACTGGGCAAAGACACCTGACGCACACTGATGGCCGTGGCGCCTGTCGGATGAACAAGTCGGTAGAGTCCACCTGCTATAGGTGGTTTTCACGTTACGTCACGGCGGCCATGTTGGTGCACACCTACAAAAGATTTTTATGAACTTCTTTTGTTGTGTGCACCAACATGGCCGCCATGGCCTTTGTCATTTGAGTCCCACAGGACTGACGGTCACGTGAGTGAAAACCATCTATAGCTGAGAAGGAGGTCTAACACCTCATTGAGAGTTATATGACGTAATGCCGACACTTGGAATTTTATCTTCAATAAATTTTTAACTGTAAAAAAGAAAGTGTAAAGTTCCCACCAAGGCTCGAACCTGTGACCTCAGGCAGTATCTAGATAGTCAGAGAGCCTACACCACCACAACGCTATCAAGCTGTTTGCGTCAATTCAGTTTAAATTGAACTATTTATTTTACATGCTAACCCTAACCCTAACCAGTCAGGCTTAGGGTTATGGGTAGTTAATCTGGTTTACGTTATATATTCTCATTAAGGTGTCCGACCTCCTTCTGAGCTATAGTATTTAGACTCTACCGAACGAGCTATCGTTTATATAGCTGTACTCTACATCCTTTCAAATTTTATTGACATAATTTCTTTAGAAGAAAAATGTTCATCATGTCACAGGAATCGAACCTATGACCTTTCGTAGACCGATCGGATGCTTTAACCACTGAGCTACGAGAGACTCGTGGCGAGTTAGGCCATATACTGGGTTCGTGTTTGTGTATGAAATGCGTCCTGCGTGCGTACTGCTGGGATCAGCAATGTCGAAAGCGTCGTGTGAGGTGACAAACGAGTCTCTCGTATCTCAGTGGTTAGAGCATCCGACCGGTGTATGGAAGGTAATACGTCCCATTCCTTTCAGGGACTCAGACTTTTTTCTTTGTCCCACACTCTTGACATGATAAACAGTACATATTTCTAATTTCATTATGGGTGGTTTTCACGTTTCGTCACTGCAGTCATGTTGGTGCACACCTACAAAAGAATTTTAATGAACTTCTTTTGTCATGTGCACCAACATGGCCACCATGGCCTTTGTCATTTGAGTCCCACAGGACTGAAGGTCACGTGAGTGAAAACCATCTATTCGTTTTATATTTATCGGAGTTTCGTTACACCTTTCAGTATTGCATTCTAAGTTTGTCTTTTTTAATTCAGTATAATAAAATATATGGCCTTGTAGAAATCAAACCACATTCTTATTTGTTGTATTGGTGTTGCTTTTGTTATTCGACAGGGTAAAACAATTGCCAAGTGGTTGCCGATTCGAAAGGTCACAAAGCCATTACCTCCAGCGGAGTCAAAATGTCCCCAGCCCGCCACTGAGGCTCCTGAAAGCAACTCGTCCATGGTGGCTGCCACTCGCAGCCTTGTTGTGTTTCTGTTCGTCATTTACCTGATGTTTTTGTGAGAACCTAACAGCAGTGGATTGTCTTTCTTTTCTAGTTATTTTTTGTAACCGCAAACATGAGTGTTAGACCACGTCGTTTCAATACTTTGTAGAATGTAGATTTGTGATCAGCAATAAAGTCTTAAAATGATTTTGACATCGTCTGACTGAACAGACATAAACCGATTTCTGTCAAACTGGATAAACATACCCATTAATTTATAGACACAAGCCGAATTTCAACCAGTAATTTGTTAGCGCTGACTTCCGTTGCCCCAAAATACCTATACGGGTATGTGCCTCCCAACGGGGTCGTGATTTTGGGACTCCTGATCTAGAACGGGCTATCCATTTTAGAGATGTTTCCTAGAATGGGGAATTATGACTATTATATTTCGAACGCACGAAAGTTTCAAATTATCAGCAGCCATTTGAAATTAGAATGGGGTATTAAACATTGACCTACTTCTAGAACGGGGTATAATTTTAAGTGCAAATTCTTTCTAACACGGGATCCAAATTTGGAGACCCGTGCGGCACATACCCGCCCAAAACACGCCCGGGTACCCACCGCGGGGAGAGCGAAGACGGTTTGTCCGTGCGGTTTTAAAATGTAATCGTATCGTAAGCGTCACGTTGGAAACACGAGTCCAGCCAGTTAACCGTAACGTACCGTACTAACCATTAATTCTCCCCGGCAGCGAGTCTCGGGTTTCAATTTTTAAAGAGAGAAGAGACAATGGATGAAACTTTGAAGAAGCTTTCGTGCAATATATGACTCCAGCTGACTTGACCACGCACTCGCGCGGAATGAGCGAGGTAACGCGAGCCGGTTGCGGCCTAGAAAGCGGGGATTCTCGCGCGTGTCTGCTTGCGAATTTAATACCGTAAAATAACCCTTCCCCTCCTCACCCCCGCTTATAAATGTTAAAAGGCAGTGGCCGCGGCCGCGGCCGCACTTGGCGAGTTAACTAGGTTACTTTGTAATTTACCCGGTTAAAATTCGCAAACAAATTAACTCCGTTAAAAGGCGTTTTTATGAAATAGCAGAGTTAACTTTTGTAAGCGGCCGCATTGGAGTGGGTTAATTCCGGTGACTTTTGTGCCATTTGTCTTTAGATTGCGTTCCTGTCTTGATCGAAGAAGAGATGTTTACTTTGTCGCTTGATCGGTTCAGTTTCTCTGCAATTTCCTCCCATTTCTTTGAACTACCGCTCCCTTTTAGCACTTTTCTGTGCTCTTTACACAGATCTATCAAAATTTCTTTTTCGGTTGTTGTCCACGGCGTTCTCTTCTTCGACTTCGTCGTTTTACCTGAACTCGGCTGGCTGGTTTTGGAATTTGACGGCGATTGAGGACGCGGCGAATCAAATTCAGGCGTGTCAAACGAAGTTTGTGGATTTGCCGGATATGGAAACGAAAACTGGCCATGATGAGGGAACGAATACCCAGGAAAATAACCGCTTCTCCAAGAATTATGTTCCCAAGGATAATTTCCCGCCATCTTCAATCTCGTACGTGATTCGGTGAAGTGCAAAGGGTTTCTCAAATTACCGCGTGGGCGGTGATGATTGACAGCTCGGAGAATTAACCTGGTATTAACCTAACCCGGTTAAAAATCTATTGTTCACTGATTAATTTCCATAGGAACCGCTAACCCGGTTAAAAGTCGGTTAACCCTCCAAATATGCGGCCGCATTAGAGATGTCCGATTTAGCTCATATCAGCCACTTTGGCACAACATGCGGGACTATTGTTTTCTGACAAGTGAATTTTAAATTCTCGATTATCGTGTTTAACTCTACAATTACAAACAAGGAGAGTACTCTTTTCTTTAGCTAAAAAAATACACGATTTTCTTGTATAACGAAATAATTTGTCAATTCGAATGATAAAATAAAATAATTTGAATAAGCCTGTGATCATGAACAGGTTTCTTTTTAGGGTATTGGGTTAGGTTTAAATCGGCGAGCGAAGCGAGCCGAGCGCGGACTGGGGAAGAGGGAAGGGTGACGAAGCCTGTGGACTCGCCTTTGATGCCGCCGTTCCATGATACCAGAGTCTGGTATCATGAGCTGATTGGTCAGATCACTTGGTTTTGACAGGTAAGCGGTGGTTGACGACACATGTTGACATCTCTGGCGCCCTAAATTTGCATAATTATTCCATGGCGACTCGTGGCATGCAATTTTGAGAAAGCTTTGAGCGATTTGTTGCGAAATGTTTTCGCATATGCCAAGACTTAAAGAAGAGCAAAAGCTGTGTCTAAAGTCTGTGGCAAAAAAGCAAGATGTTTTTGGAATTTTGCCGACTGGATTTACAAAATAGCAACCATGCTGCATATCTGTTGGATGCCAAATCAAACGCTATTACAAAAGAACGGGGGTTTATCCTAGCTCCATTGAGACACACTACTTAACTATAGAACTTACTAAGGAGCTAAAAATTATTGCAAGAATTCATGATTTCATTGCAGTGGAATTATAGACTACGGCTTTTTGATACTCGGATCGAAGATGCCTATTACCGTGTGGCCGGAAACACTATAATCCGCCGAGATCAAAAGGTCAATATCAACGAAGAGAACAAATTTATAACTGTGATCTTAAGGCGCAATTCTCTCTGAACTGGGAAAACTTTATACTTTAGGCTTTTTAAATACTTTTTGCGAATAGTGGGAGTCGTGTTTAGCCTATCTATTTTTGTACTACTACTGATGCATTCAACCGAATAAAACATGACAACTTGTTGACATATTACAGCCATGCTCCTTCACGCGTGACCAGTAATCTAGAGAATGAAATGAACATTTGAATATTTCTTTGTAACGTCCGAGATTTGAATGAAACCTTGAAGATCTTTGTGGAAAACACTTTGAAAGTCACGAATTAACGGAAAATAACTACGCTGCACGCATAAAAAAACCTAACATTGTTCGGATATGTAACATTTCAAACAAAATGATATTTTGTTGCTCTTTGTTTCCGAAAAAGCAGTAAAATTCTCACGGGAATTCCGAATCTCGGAATGAATTTTCAAAACCGACGCGTAATTCAATTTTCAAAACTACGGGTCACGCGTGACGGAGCATGCAATAACAGGATAATAGCGAAGCGCACAATTACTATTTATAGAACTAAAACTCAGACAAACAAACCAAAAGTGACTCTCAGGGGATTCCTAATAAGGAATTTCTATTGTCAGAAATGCAAGAATAAACAAGAATAAATTATAAACTCAGACAAACATGAGTACTGACGTCATTTGTGCGCTTTGCTATTACTAGGGAGCGGAGCGGCGGCATCAAAGGCGAGTCCACAGGCTTCGCCGCCTTCCCCTCTTCCCCGGTCCGCGCTCGGCTCGCTTCGCTCGCCGATTTAAACCTAACCCAATTACCCAAAAAGAAGCCTGTTCACAGGCTAAATTTGAATCAATCCAAAAGTCAACACACAGGCTTCTATAAACAGAGTCTTCGAAGAGTCTTGGCCATTGCAATAATTTAAGTTGCTTGTGCAGGGTTCTAAATTAACCCAAAACATATCAAACTCCTCGCGTAAAGGTTCCGAAAGAAAAACACCCGCTTTTCCCTGCAGCTTTTCTGCTGGATGATAAAGCGTGCACCCAACCCATATTTTGCAATTTCGATTTAATTCCTACAACAATTTATAGACTGCATATGACCTTCGATATGAAGCGAATGATGACTCGAATATTGAAGGTCGGTTTGGTCACCGCTTTTGACGGGAAGATTAGTTTACTTATTGATAATGGTACTACATGCAATGATATTTGCCATTTACTTTATTATCAATAAACACAACCTGGATACAATGAAATTAATACAGTTCAGTCTTTTTAGGTGCGCAACATCTCGGGTTTTTTTTTACGTTGGCGGGCTCGAGCGAGCGCTTGCGTGACAGAGAGAACGGCACTATCACTACGTTTTCCTGGACGATCACTACTATTGTTTTTATTAATTTTGGAGATCGGCCAAACGGTTTCCCTTGTACCCGATTAAAGTCGTCTCAGTAGTGTTTGCCTCCTATTTGTCCGATAAGCACAAGTGGCAACAACAACTAGAAGAAATGGCCTTCTATGACGAAAAGTTGCGGAAGAGGAGCGATAAACTTTTAGTCGTCCAATAGCATGCTCTACTGAAACCCGAATCCGCCTAAGTCGTCTATTTGCTCTTCTTTCTATTCTGTTCCGTACCACATGAAATTTTCTGGCTACGCGACCAAAAAAATAAAGTTTCTGTATTTCTCAAACATTGTTTATCGGGTTAGGATTTTTGGGGAAAACAACAGTAAATTCAATAAACGATAACGCACCGGCGTTAGTAAGTTAACATGACCAGTGTTCTCAATCTATTAAGAATCTGGCACATGGCAAACCACTACCACTAAATCGGACATCCCTAATAGGAATTTTGATAACCCAGTTAATTTTAATTGATTGATTGGAATTAACCCGGTTAACTCGCTAAGTGCGGCCGCGGCCAGTGTCTGTAAAAGCGGTTCACTGCATTTCGGGTCGGAAAAAAGTTTTCCCTCAAACTTTGCCCAGTAAACATCTTGGGTCATAAGTAAATAAAACGACTTTAGTTTTTGGAAATACGTTAAATTGTGTTTTTGTAGCTACTTCTCGAAGAGAAATAGCTACTATGTCATCGAGTGTGTAAGTCCGTAAGTGGTCCAATCTTCGGATTGTGTTCGGAACATATATCGGTTTTATTTCAGGTTATCGGTTTTATACGATTCCAAACTCGATGAAACTCGATCACGTCGACGATAGCCGAGACTAATCTCGATGTTATCCGATTCATTTTCGTCGGCTCTCGTCAACGATCGACTACTTATCGATTGAGACGTTCCAGTAATCGTGCTTTCTTTCCATGTGGTCGATGCACGATTACAGGTAAGAGAATTTGTTTACAATGTTTTGCTATTTTGCACCAGTAACCAGGCACAGCTTTCAAGCAGTGTGCACGATGTTTTCTAGAAAAGACTTCTTTAGGTTGTTTGACGGTCTGCTCAGAATTTCCACCAGAAAAACCAACGCTGAACCGAGATGTTTGACTTCGTTGGGCGGCCATGATGGAGCGATTTGTGCAGCGAAACACCTCGAATTGGTCCATGTACATCATCTGGCGAACCCTTATACGGATTTGAGTAACTCCCTTCGGGGAACCAAATATTTCCTTCTGTAAGTCCTCTGGTACGCATTGTGTTTTGTTTTTTGATCAAAACCTCAAAACAGTTGTATGTCGAAGGTATTGAATCCACATGGACACCAGTCAAACCAATTAGGGCAGGAATAGAACTGTACAAGTGGTAAGAAAACAGTTCCCATTAAGACCTGCTGCTGCTAAAACTATACATAGATCAATAGAGGATCAAGTTGTTTTGTTAAGTTAGTTTTCATAAAGGATCAAGTTGTTTTGGTTAAGTCATAATGTGGCAAATGTTAAATTATATTTCAAGTTAAACGAATGTATAGTTCCACATGTTGAAACTGAAAAGAGCTCTGTCTAAGAAAAATACACTTCCATTTGCTGTTAGCAGATTGATCTATACCCATAGATGATTTTAAATTGTTATTACCAAAGGCAAGAACTATTGTACCTTGTGTTAAAAATAAAATGTTCGCTTTTCATCTTGCGGTATTGAATCATTGACGTCATTCTCACTCACTTACTAGCTATGGTGTAAATTTCCGTGTTAACATTTCACTTCCAGTGTTAACATTTCCAGTGTTACCTTATATTTGATCAAGGAAATGTTATACCAAGAGACTGAGAGACGAGAGAATCTTCGAGAAAAGGGTTCAGCACGAGGACTGAACTCACCGACTGTGAATACTTATTTAGATTTAACATATAACTTACATTGTACAACACAATAATAATATTACTTACAATAGAGAGCTACATCACTTGAATAACATAACTACTTACAATTTGTTTCTTATAATTGTACTTGCATACATTATATTTTTTTATAATTCAATACAATTTCAATAAAAATAACAAACATAAGCAATACAGGTGCAAACAATTTTACAATAAAAAGACCAGGAATTAATTACAACTGAGTATTATGTTAAACCAATTTGCACTAAAATATAAATTGTACAACAACATTGCCTTGTGATTAATAAGTTCTATGATTCGTTTAATCAAAAGAAAAAAAATGATGAGAAGTCAATCTTTGTAGACGCTTTAAAGTGAGGTGAAATTGATATGCAGCAGTTCCACAGGCTCGATAGTCATTTCAATCGATTATTTCCTACTTTCGTTAGTTTTGCACTTCTGTATTTCCCACCGGTAACCTCATGTCCTCTCAGAGGCCTATTTTTAATTGGTCGAGAGACCAAAATAAGTTGCTTTCCATTTAAGTAGCCACATGCATTCCTCTGTCTATTTCTCTTTTTTCATTTCAATCCTACAGAAGTAGCTACATGTAGTCCTTGACTACCTATTTTTTAGAGATACAATCAACGTATAGAGCAAGATTGATACTACGTAGAACATTTAACGCGACAACGACATGATAGAGCCCAAACTGAAAGCCAAAATGCAACCGTGGACAGCTGCTTCGTACTTGTATCTCTAGTTTTGGCTGGCTAGATCTGCCACAGATCCTACGTAAACCAGTAGCATTTTCGTTCGAGGTCCTTTGCTTCTTATTTACTTTTTTTCAGAGCTCGTAACAGTCAAAGCGGCAAAAGGCCTAAATTTGCGCTTGGCCAGAATCGAAAAGTAACCACTTCCATACTTTCAATTCTGCACTTTTTCTTCAAAGTACTGCTTCGTTTTACATGTTTTAGCGCTGTACAGTGTAGAATCGTTTTGTCCAATTTAGGTGCACTCGTCATGCATTGACGCATGCGTCCGCTGATTTTCCTATCAAAAAGTAGCACGCGCAGCTCACCGGAAATGAAAATACTGCGTAAAATCGCGCAAACCGGAAATAAATCGTGCATAAAATATTCCTCTTTATCTCAAAAATTGGCTTGGTGACCTATGTTGAAATTTTTCATGCAAGTAACATTCAACTTTATCTATCATTTGACACATTTTAGAAATAAACTGTAGAGTGGAATTTTTTAAAATCTTTAACAGGCCTTTTTCGATTTAAAGTGAAACAAAAGAAACGGCAAACTGATCCTTACGGGAAAAAAAACAGAAGCAGAAGCAGAACTGTAAAACCGTTATACAAGTGGTTTTGAAAAAACTAAAGAATAACAAAAACAATGAATATGATTGGTGAAGGGTTTGACGGGTGATAAACTAAACGGACTAGTGATGAGAAAGTTAATGAAGTTGTCGCGTCTGTTTTTTTTTTTTAATACTAAAGAGGAACGTTGTATTTATAATCACATAACATGTAATTCTAAAAACCTAATCTATATGATCCAATGTAAAAATTGTTTTAAACGTAATATATCGTGTCAATACATCGGAGAAACAAAACGCAAACTAAATGAACGCTTTGGTGAACATCGCCGCTCCGTAGAGAATCCACATCACCTCAGCTGCCCTACTCCTATATCAGAACACTTTAATCTACCGGGACACTCTACTAAGGATATGCAACTTATACCACTGGAATTAATACGTAACAGCAGAGACTTTGTACGAAAAGCGTGTGAAGCATTTCTCATAGACAAAGCAAAGACGTTAGAACCACTTGGAATCAACAGACGCGACGAACTTCATTAACTTTCTCATCACTAGTCAGTTTAGTTTATCACCCGTCAAACCCTTCACCAATCATATTCATTGTTTTTGTTATTCTTTATTTTTTTCAAAACCACTTATATAACGGTTTTACAGTTGTAATCATTTATAGTGCTAGCCCCTGAAGAAGCTTTGTTTTGCAAAGCGAAATATTTGGCACTATTATATACCACTTTTATTTTATTTTATTTTCTTCTGCTTCTGCTTCTGTTTTTTTTTTTTTTCTTGTGGTCGTAAGGATCAGTTTGCCGTTTCTTTTGTTTCACTTCAAGTATTAATACTGATCAAGGTCTGGGAACCCAGATCCGGCCACTCTCAACGGTTTGTCGCAGTGATCGTGCATTCTATGTTTCTTCTTATTAAATAGTTATGTTATAACTAATACAGCGTTTCGGTTCCCTGTGGTGTTTGTGTCCAAATGGATTGTCTTCACACGTACAATGCAGGAGTTCCAATGTATTTCTTTAATTCAATTTCACTGCACCCGCATGAAAACTCCATACTTCATTATTATTCGCCTGCATGGGGAAATTGTTAACTGTCCTCCCCAGTCTCCTCTGGGGCACTCTTGAGCCAGCGGAAAAACTCAGAAGCAGCAGTTACTGCCACCGCCTTACCGGGTTCCTCATTTGAACTGCTTTCCCAGGCGTGAAAAGATTCTTCTGTGATAATCTCCTCGTCATAAAAATTATCAAAATACGACTTTATGAAACCTGAATGGGTTAAAAACAATACAATAGAGATTAAGGGAAATTACAGGTAAACTAAAAGTGCAACTAAAGAAGAAGTTAAAACAAAGGCGAGCCAACTCGTGAATACAAAACACTTTAGATGAAAGATTCTTCACCACATTCTCAGAGGTTATGAGTATGGCCCGAGGATCACGAATGCCAGCGAGTCAAGTCTCGAGTCTCCGATGGGAAAAGAAATCTTACTTTGCTGATGTCATAATTGTTGTTTGTGGCAAACATTAAAGAATAAAAGCAAATTCACAGGTTTATTTAAATGCTGGAATCTGAAGTGTATGGAATTTCCATATAAATGCCAGCATGTCATTTGAATCTTGTACAGCTGCAGTGAGCTTTGAAACGCATAACACAGTATTGCGGTAAACACAGTTCAATATATTTTTAAAAATTGAAAGACTTTAAAAGCCAAAAAAAAAATACATCGCTTTCGCAATGTCCAGCTCGAAAAAAAAAAAAAGAAAGGAAAAAGAAAAATATTGCATGTCCAGACCAAGATTTGATCCTGAGTTGTTCGACCGGAATAACAGCAACGTGCAATGTATCCATTTTGCCATGACAGATGAAGTGACTTGTAAGGTTAAATTTAATATCTTAATGGAGATATGCCTTAAGAAAAGTTTACAGCCCAGTGATTGCAGAAGTGAATATTTGCATATTTGCATATCTCTCCCAATGAACTATAACTCAATCCAGACTTTGCCTCTTCTCAAGTAAAAAAGGAGGCCTAAAAAGAGAGACAGGCACCAAAGACCCCTGCCCACGTGAAAGCACTTTGAGTTAATAGTAGTAATACTCTAAGTTGCGTTACGCTACAGAAACCGGCGGCTTCTTGGTGTTGTAGAAGTTGTGAAGTAACACAAAAGATTTAAGACACTGAACAATACCCACACCACAACGCAATAGCTCACCAACAATAATTTCTGCAACACCAAGAATTACCCAAAACTGGGTTAAAGGGATGGTTTCACGCTTCGGCGCATGTGCACAGATTAAAATGCTTTATTCGCTTTCTTACCAATTTTATCAGTAAAAAAAGAACGCTCACATCTACTTCAATAATCACGAAGCGTAGGAGGACCAAAATTCACAGAAAATTTCAACGGATTACATTAACAAAGTCAACACTGAATAAAACCTTGTTTGACCCGAAGGATTTATTCTACGCTCTGGTGGCTTTCGCGGCGCACGTGGGTATGAATAATCATCCATTCAATCAGCTGACTGACCGCGACATTTTCACGGGCAAAGTTCCCGCCAGAGTTATCTGCTCGCTTCCGATTGGTCTAAACTATGAAATTAAATGGATTACGTCATAGCTTGCATATGCGCCAAACCGTGAAACCTACCCTCCCTTTAAGCTCTGCTGAATGGGCCTCTTGATAGCTGAGTGCAACTTTTATTGTTTGTAATTCTCATGATAAAGCACATTTATCTCTTACCTGGAGGATGATCCAGCTGAACGAAGAGTGCCTGCACTGCATAAAGAGCTTGGAGTTCCAGACCAGTATTGTCATCAATGTATTTTTGAAGGAGATGTTTTCTATCCTTGAGTTTAACAATGTTGCATTTACAGCTGCCTCCATCTTCTAATGGGAAAGACAAATAACTGTGAGCACCTTTTAAATGTTACATTTCAAAGTTAGTGAGCCATTTTAAAAACTTAGCTGCAACCTATGTGTGGCTAGTGAGTGAGCAACAAAATTCACTACGATACATTTATTGGATGTACAGTGTAACATGCCAACAGACAATATAAACAAATGCCAAGGAATAACATCATGAAAAAGTGCACAAAGAGAATGCATCCTATGATAGCGAAAATTTAAAAGGGTAATGAACCACAAAATAATTACCTCTATCCATGGTCCCTTCACAAACAACTGTTACTAAGGCTCTTATGAATGGAGACTCCTTTGTGGCTGCAGCAGAAACATTTTTCTGGGAAAAAATAATATACATAGGATATAAAACAGGAAATTTAAAGAAGATTGATTAACTTGAGTCAGGATCAACATAAAAAATTGGTTTTATCAACTTAGTTGATAAAGTACATGTAAATTTGCCACTACAAAGCGATTCAAAAGCTGGCGTTTCGAGTGCAAGACCCTCATCAGTGTGAATCAAAGGGCTTTTGTTTCACTCCCCCACTGACGGAGCATCAAAGTTTCTTGAGAAACTAACCCCTTTGTTTATTAGTAGGATTAAGTCTACTTACATTGATCCAACCAAACACCTCTTCGGTCCTTGCTTTTCTCTTCAATATAAGAGTTCCAAGTTTTTCTTGTATTCTAGCAGAATGTTGGCTGGCTGAACCAGTGATCTGAGATGATGAGTTGTCCTGTCGAAGGGCAAATTCAATATTCTAAAGGAAACAAACAACAGGAACAAAATCAAAAGTTAAAATACTCGGATGGAAAGGAAAACTTGTGGATCAAGCAATCTACTTTAGCAGCCAGTACATGTACATGTACAGTATACTGACTGGAAATAACTCCTACTGTCTATTGTACTATTCAAAGTCATCCTTTAATTAAGGAAGGCAACAGGTGATTTTCGATGCCTATTAATATTTCCATCACCTGCAACACTGACTTATCCCACACAAAGAATACTTCAGGAATCTCAAGTCATAAGAATTAAGGAGATGATCAACCAAGATGACTTCTGTTGATATTTAGACTTAAGAGAACTTCTTCCCACTACTTCAATAAGCAATGTATGGTGACAGATAAGAAGAACTTGGGTTTTGAAATTGGGGATTAAAAGGTGAAATGGCCGAGAACAGTATCAATGAAGTTCAAGTCACTCTTTCACTCCCAGAGTGAACGTTTCAAGTTAATAGCGGTCTGATTATTCAAATGAAAGTTCTTCAAACTAGTACCTTGTCCTTGGCAAATTGCTTGGCTTCTTCTTCATTTTCAAAGAAGGTATTTAATGTAACATCATACCTACTCAAACTGGCTGACACATCTTCTCGACTCTAGATGAAGCAAAGAAAAAAAATGTCAACATGTTAAGCTGAAACACCCAGAGCAGCAGCTCAATGAACCTAAAAAAAACAAGTTCAATAATTAACTAGACATGTCAAGCACAGGATTCTATTCTTGGAGAGTTAAAACGAAACAAAAAGCGGGAGGGGGAGGGAGGCAAGAAGAGCTTCATTTGTATTTCATAAAGTAACAGTTAAACAGTGCATTGCTTTCCTGGCTGTTATGATTCTTCAGCGTATAGTCAACTCACTGTATCATTTGTGGCTGTTTGCAGCATGAAGGCAAATAGCTTGACAGCTTTGTTTTTAGACACATATTTTAACACACATTTATTAAATAACTCGTCCAGGTTAAGATTTCCATCAAAGGCGGTTGGACCCATGAGCTGTCCAAGGTAATTCCACAACTGTGGGATGTCAATTTCAATGTCTTCAGCATATTCCAAGATTTGATCGAGCCTAAAACCAAAACGCACACAATTAAAATTCCATTTTTTTTGACAAGGAAGAGAAGAATTGTTAATTTAATTACACAATTTTTGCTAACAATGCATGTTACTTGAAGGACATGTGAGTCCAAAATATAATTTCATACTCTAGCATAAAAATGTTCTTCTAATACAGGTATCCCAGTAAGAATCAGTATTACTTTACTTTTTAAGTACAAAGTGTGGCCATTCAAATGAAAGCTATTGAACAGTTCTTTCCTGTGGTACTGTTTATTATGTTGTTAAAGGAGGTTCTAATTTTTGAGTCTGTGGATGAAATCCTAAAGTGTGACCATTCAAATGAAAGCTATTGAACAGTACTTTCCTGTGGTACTGTTTATTATGCTGTACAAGGAGGTTCTAATTCTTGAGTCTGTGGATGAAATTCTAAAGTGTGACCATTCAAATAAAAGCTACTGAGCAGTACATTCCTGTGATACTGTTTATTAGCGGAGCACTTGCCGGGCCGAAGGCCCGGTTGCGCAGCCCCATACTCATACTCATAGAACCCATGCTCGTCATTTTTCATGGTCATGGCCTGCGGAATGTTTCGCGGGCGGCGTCTTTACATGTGTGTCCAAGCGTTGGGCAGGGCTAATTCGCGGGCGCGTATGACGTTGCAAAACATGCGCGTATGACGCCACACAACATCCGGGATCTTTGAGGCTTGTTTTTCGCGCGGCTACACAGCCGTCAGCTCGGTAAACACTTGGTGGCAGGATTTTTTTGCTGTTTTTAGCGGAGAATTAAAGTCGTTATTACCCAACATTTTTTTGCGGTTTGCTACTCAAGACAGGATACTAATTAAGGGATACTCAGAAGCTGCTTTAGTGGAAAAAGAAGAGCTTTCAGGGATAAAATCTTGCTTCGAGGAACTTTATACGTTTTTAGCAATGCGAAGAGATGGGTTCGTTTTACGGATTTCAGCACCAAAGCGGAGATTTAAAGAATTTCCAAGTACAGTAGTCGCCGGAAGGACTTAAAGGTAAAACAAATTACATTTTTCGATGGGAATTTATCTTGCTATCAATCTGTGATTGACTTTTTGCAGTTGTGTTCTCGTTAGTTTTGTAGAATTGTTTATAAACGTGTAGCTTAAATTCAGTTGTATTAATTTCTTGAATTTCATCGAAGACACGGTAATGGTACGCGTTTTGCTTTTAAACAAAAACTAATGGAGATTTGAATAAAATTTTTCGAAAGAAGATTGCGTTGTCCATTTTTATGTGTTTGTTCATTCATTACATAGATTGAAAAGCGATTTTATGTAAACAAAACAAGACTTAGATTTTCTGTCTTCACTCGCGTCGCCTTATGCAAATATGTTTGTGTATTTTTGCAAATCATTTTCTCGGGCATTTTTTGACAAGCAACAACTGTATTTTATTCGGAAAATAGTCGTAATAGTTATTCTAGACAGAGAAAAATTTGTTTTTGTGAACTTTTGTACGGTCTATATCTACTGTGCAGACAGTCGGGTAATAAGCTTACTGTTTTTGAGAATTGCTAAAATTGAAAAATAGCCCGGTCGTCAATCTTAATTCTTGTGCTTCCGACCTTTTACCTAAGTTAAGTTCAAAGTCATCTTAGTTAAGCTTGTTCAGAGGGTGTTCAGAGGGCGACGCTGTTAGGCTTAGGCTAACTATATATATATTACGCTGTACAAGATGGATCTAATTTTTGAGTCTGTGGATGAAATCCTAGAGTATGACCATTCAAATGAAAGCTACTAAGCAGCACTCTCCTGTAGTACTGTTTATTATCCTGGACAAGGTGGTTCTAACTTTTGGGTCTGTGGATGGAACCCTGATTTTCCACCTTTTACGATCATGAGATCATTATGGAAATGTTTCTTAACATTATTTGAAAAAAAAAAATTGGAAACTTTTAAAATTGTGCGCCTAAGGGTTAAAATGAGCCATACCCTTGCAGATACTGCTGAGCTGTGAGAACACCGTTACGGAGAAGGGAGTGCAGCAGCTTGCCAGTGGCATGTCTGTCGGATACTTTCTTTTCCATTGTATGGTTGAATACAACATCCACAAAAACGTAATGCAATGAAGGTGACTGAAGTTCTCTGAGACACTCAGTTGCCTCCTGTTGGAATAAGACAAAAATAATGATGATGATGATGATGATGATGATGATGATGATGATGATGATGATGATGATGATGATGATGATGATGATCATAGCCTGAAATAAGCCACCTAGAATTGTTCATTTGGTTTTCTGGGCTACTGGGATATTAGGGTATCTAGAAATGCAAAATAAAAAAAAAACTTTGATTATTATATATAATTAATGATATTCTTTTACCCACATTTATGTCTCGGATGTTCAGGTACTCGTCAATAATCGAAATTGATGTGTTTTTCATTGCTTCTTTTGTTAGTTTTTTTTTTAATGAACAACTTTTTTTGAAACAATACATTATTTACATCACTACATTACAATATGATACTACACAAACTACACAGACGTACGATTACATTTACAAATTTACTAATACTGATTACAGAAGAACTGTCCACTTCCGGCGAAAAGTAGGCAAGCATTTCTTTGCAATTTCAGTTTCTTTAATTATTTCAATTTTTTCTTGGATTCGCAGCAGGAAGTTACCGAAGTTACGGAAGTATAGTTCATAGAATATATAGTATTTTGCTATTAGAATTGAGTAATTTAATGCCTGCCAGTATTTTGTATTGTCAAAGTAGCCGAAAGTGTTTTCTTAAGATTGCTGAATAAATAAAACTTGTGATTAGAGGTGTGGTAGAGGTATCGTTGAGGTTGTTTTGACCATGCGGTTTTAAAGCATTTTTCCACGCGCGAGGAATGGCATTGATAAGACCATGAAACTTCGTACAGCGTACATCAAAATAAAACTTTGTTTTGAATTCTAAAAAGTTACAGAAGTTGCCTTGTTCATTTAGTAAATCTTGCACATGAATAACATTTTTTGGGAACCATTTTCTTAATATTACAGTTGTTCCATATAATTTCATTTTTGATGTTGGTAGTAATACGATTAGATAAGTTTTTGAAGTCGCGCCAATAATCGAGAATCATGCGATAAAAAATAGGCTGAGGCTCTCTAGCTTAAGTAATTCGGTTTTATAGTTACATTTTGTCAGGAAAGAGAAATTACCGAGATGATTTACACAATGGTTAGGAATAATTTTCCAAGAAGCAGGTGATTGACTTTGAATTCTACTAATCCAAGCAATTTTCAACGCTTTTTCCATAATTTCAAAATCGCACATTTTGCGGCCACCTTTTAAATTTTTGCGGGTTTGCCGTCCCAAATGAAACCGAAAATAATTTTATTTATTTGTTGTATATAATGTTTGGGCACATTTAACATTTAGAGAGCCCTAATGTTTTTACGATATTGATTTTTCCGTACAACGTAAGTTTTCTTTTTTCCCAGGTATTTAAAGTTTTCTCTAAATCTCGAATTTTGGTTCCAAAGTTGAGTTCTTCCGCATCTGTTTGATTTTGTGAGAAAAATATTCCGAGAGATATATAGTATCGGTTCTTTTGGCCATTTGAAACCACATTGCTTCAGTTTTAGCAGTGTTTATTTCCTGCCCAGAGAGAGAGAGAGAGAGAGTTGAAATCATTTAGAAATTTAAGTGGTTCGGAAACGGATTCTTGGTCGCGGACAAAGACAGTAGTGTCATCATCGTATTGTGATACTTTTATTTCTTGATTATCTACTTGGATGCCTTTTATATATCTATTGCTTTTTACGGCTCTCGCTAAAAGTTCAATCCCCAGGACAAATAAGAGACCCGATAAAGGGCAACCTTGTCGAACACCTCGTTGCAAAGAGAAGAAATTTGAAGCATGCCCATTATTTAAAGCACAACTAGAAACGTTATTGTAAAATATGTTAAACCAGTTTATAATGTCAGGTCCGAATTAAAAGATTTGAGAGCGGCGTTAAGGTATGCCCACTCAATCGAATCAAATGCTTTTTTAAAATCAAGAGATATTGCAATGCATTTTTTGTTTGTCTGGTTGGTGTATTGTATTATGTCTTGAATAAGCCGAATGTTTTCACCAATGAAACGGCCTTTCACATAACCAGTTTGGTCAGGATTTATAATGCTAGGGAGCACTTTTTCAAATCTTTTTGCTATGGCTTTAGTAAGGATTTTGTAATCGACATTAAGGAGTGATATAGGTCTTAGATTTTCTAAAATAGTTGTGCCTTTAGACTTTTTTGGAATAAGTGAGATGATACCTCTCCTCTGGCTAATAGATAGCATCCCTGATTGAAAGGCAAAGTTGAAACTATCTGTCATTTCTTTACTGATTTCAGGCCAAAAAAAGCGATAGAATTCAACAGGAAAACCATCGATACCAGGTGTTTTATGTTTCTTAAAGTCTTTTGGTGCGTTAAAGCATTCTTCTATGGTGATTTGGTCTTCACAAAAATTCATTTCTTCCTCATTTAAAGTGGTTACGTTTTCTGGGTTGAAGAAAGCTGATTCTTTGAGTTCAGATTCGGTGATTGTGACCTTTGATTTGTAAAGAGATTCATAAAAGCGTTTTTCCTCTTCTAGAATTTTGAATTGATCATCAGTGTAAACGTTTTCAGCTAATTTTAATCTTGTCACTGTCTTCTTGGCGTGATTTCGTTTTTCTAGGCCGTAAAAATATTTCGTATTGCGTTCACCTTGTTCGTGCCATCTTACTTTACTTCTTAAAATCGCACCTTTCGTTCTATATGTCATTATTTTTTTAAGACGCGATTTTTCAATTTCGAGTTCAAGTATAAAGTTTTTATTGTGTGGATGTTTCTCGGGTTGTGCTTGTAACTTGTTTATTTTTGCTTGTATGTCTTTTTCCTTGTCCCTAAATATTTTTGCCTTTCTGTTAGAGTATTTAACTGTAAAACCTCTAATCTCCATTTTTATAAGATCCCACCTCAACCCTAAGTTTGTGATATTATTGTATTTTAATTTAAAATCAGGAAGATTTTCTCGTAAAGCTGCAATATATTTTTCATCTTCAAGAAGTGAGATATTAAACTTCCAAAAGCCTGGACCTTTCTTCTGAGCAGAGACATCGGATTGTAGAGGAATTGAAACCGCTGAATAATCACTTTCGGGTGCTAGAATAATTTCACATTTTATATTTGCAAGAGTGCGAAATTTTTTTGAAATTAAAAAGTAATCTAAACGGCTTTGTATTTTTAAGGATTTGTTTCTTCAAGTGAAACGAGATAAGTCTGGGTGTGAAGTTCGCCAAATGTCACAAAGATTGTATGAATTACAAAATTTTTTTAATTTCTTTAATGACCGACGCTTTTTTTGTGACAGGATTTCCACCTGTTTTATCTTTAGGCGAGAGTGCACAATTGAAATCGCCACCAATTATCAAATTTTCTTGTGTAACATCTTGTAAAAGATTAAGTTTCGAAAAAAAATTTACTTGTTGATTAGCGTCATTTGGCGTGTTAATATTAACGAGAACAAAAGGGATTCCGTGAATTGACATTTCTAAAATAATGAACCTTCCCTTTGTATCAGCAGGCACCTAGAATTGTTGATTTGGTTTTCTGGGCTACTGGGATATTAAGGTATCTAGAAATGCAAAATAAATAATCTTTGATTGTTATATACAATTAATGATATACTTTCACCTACATTTATGTCTCGGATGTTCAGGTACTCGTCAATAATCGAAATTGATTTCGTTTTCATTGCTTCCTTTGTTAGTTCTTGTACTGCAGCAGCAGACGATGAGGCAGCAACTGGAACCTCAGTGGGTGAAGCTGCTTCAGGTGTCTGCCTCGGAGACTCCCGACCTCCATCCCGTTCTTGGGTATTACGCTGCCGATAAAATAGGAAATAGATTTTGGTGTCAAGAAATAATAATAATAATAATAATAATAATAATAATAATAATAATAATAATAATAATAATAATAATAATTTTTAAAAATTTCCAAAGCAATACTTTATTAACAAATTTCTCTATAATAATAATAATAATAATAATAATAATAATAATAATAATGAGAGAACAAGATGTTTATTAACAATTAAAATAACTATTTACAATACATTAAAATTCTAATTACGATAAAATATGTACATTTGAAAAAGGTTTAACGTTCATTCATATAAATTTTCATTTCATAACGCTTGACAAGTTCAAGCAAATAGATATTCAAAAATATATAATTTAAAAAACTAATGGAGTAAAACAAATACAAAATATTAACTATACGTAATTAAAATATATTTATATACATATCGATTAAAAAAACGTACTCAATTCTTTTCACAAGGTCAAAAATAATAATTTAAAAATAAATGAACTAATTAATATTTCCTTCGGCAGTCTCTATCTCTATATCTACGCTTCTAAAGTCCCAAGACTCTCTCTTAACAGTCCGTGACCCTCTCAGACAAATCAGTGCGGATCTTAGAAGTGCAAAAGATATTCTTGCACGGATCCATGAAATTGTTTTCGCATAATCTTCTCCCTTCTTAATAATAATAATAATAATAATAATAATAATAATAATAATAATAATAATAATAATAATAATTTTTAATAATATATTTTTATTAATAACAAAGCTAACTAAAAAAGTCTTATTTTAAAATTAATTTCACTTAAAAAACTATTCAGTCAAAACACTATTTACATTATTCCTTACGATTAATAATTCTCAAACATCTCACATTTACAATTATTGATCTACTAGAATGCTAAAAATATTCATAATTACAATCCCTATAAATATAAAAGTATTGCTAAAAAAACTTCAAAAAAAATTATGTATATAATAATAATTAAATAATATATTATAATTATAATAAAAACCTTCCCAGCACCCTTTGCACCAGAAAAATTTTCGATGCCAAATAACTCTGTCAATTTTGAGTGTATGAGGATACCACATCACATGCTATTTACACCTACCATAAAATACTTATTTTAATTGACTAAGCGGAATGACGTCATCAGTCACGTGACTATGCCCTCAAGTGCCTTTTAACGTTTTTTAGGAACAAGCTTTGATGAATGCAAATATAGTCAACGTGGCAAGGAAGGCATTCGCTTGCAACATTTCCAGACGCCCATTATTACTCTGGATTTTTAAAATTAAGGGGGCTATACACATGAGCAAATAGGGGTCTGGGGACTAGTATCTTTGTATACGTGTATCTTTGTAAGGGTGAAACATAAAGTTAAAAACTTTCGTATGTTGGTAGATATAAGTATAAAATAAGTTCTTTATCAATGTCATTAGTATGACGTCATGAATCACGTGACCAGAACACACGGAAGTTGACTGATTTTTGGAACTTTTTGGAACCATCAAACATTTTTATTAACTTAAATAAATCCCCGTTTTTCCGCCCAGGTTAAAATTATGTTATTTTTGTGTATAAAAAATGAAGGTGACAAAAAAAAGTTTTACACGTTGGAAGACCTTGAAAATCCATCCTTTCCTGATCCTGTTCAGCGACTTTTCAGTTTAAAACTATAAACAAATCTGCATAAGTGGTTTTTATCTTACTTCTTACCAATGGCGTTGGCAGTTTTTCTGTAGCATTTTTCTTTCATACCGATCAGGGGTTAGATTTTTTCTTTCCCCACCCTCCCCAATCCCCCGCTCGGGTTTGCAGGACATGGTCAGCGGGAAGACTGGTTCGAGTTTGAAAACGTGGTCACGTCAGTCACGTCAGCCCGCGTCAGCTAAGAAAATTTTTCATTTTTTTCGTCGACACAATCGTGTTTAGCGAAAAGTACGTGGTTTGCGAAATTGTCTTGCAAACTGCTCTTTTCGTTGTCAACATATGGAATAGCGGAAAGAAGGTCTCAGAGTTAACATTAGGTCACATTTGTGGCCTCGAAACTCCGTAGTTCCGGAGAAAGCCAACAACAAAAGCTAAATGACTTGTACTTTAACGTTAAGTCCAAGAGTGCCTTTTGCCTTCTGGGCGATTGATTAACATTTTGTATTTAAAACTGTGTAGTACGTGTGCAGAACTGATTTACAATTAAGCATAATTTTAGACGTAATTAGCTAAGCTTATATTTGTTTACAAACAGAGCGAGCAAGCGGTGAGGACCAAAGACTCAAGCGGACCTAGAGCGGTGGACTAAATTATCAGCTCGGTAAGTTTAAGCTTGAGCTTATGTTAATAAAAGCATTTAAAACGGTTAATATTTAAGATTAACGAGCGGTTTATAGTCGCTTTATAATTTAGTGGCAATTTCCGAAGTTAATCCATAGATAGTAGTAAGCTAATAAGCTTGCCGCCAACATGTTTATTCATTTACCGGTGTTACAAAGTGGTTTCGCTGCACGTTAATTCACTGCATGCCATATTTCATGCAATCGTTTCGCTACATCTTGTGTTGTGCTGTAACTTTTCCTAAGGGGTGGACCATTAGAAATCCTGGGAGGGGGGTCAAAAATTTTTCAGTGTATGAATTTTTTTTTTGGCCTGAGTTTCCTGCAGGATCTTTTTTGGGAGGTGCAAGCTCTGCAGGGTTTTTTTTTTTTTTCTCAGATCTTCTTTATAAATGCGTGCAAGCTCCAAGGTTTTTATTCTTGGGCCAATCCATTTTTGGTATTAAATACTGGAGAGTAGGTTTAAGTCAGACTGTTCAACCTTTGCATGAAAAATGGGGAGAAATAAGAATTGGGAGCGAGTGGTCGAGCGCCGAAGGCGCGAGACGCTAGGGGGTCTGGCGGCATGCCCCACCAGAACATTTTGAAATCTTGATGCTCTGAAACTCCATTTCTAGTGTTCTGAGACAACCATTTCTGTCAAAAATGTTTGGCAAATTGATGTGGCTTCTCGTCGCTTTGCGTCTCTTTGTGTGGCTCTACATACAAGTACTCGATTTAATTTTATATTTCTTGCTGTTTTTTTAGTTTATCTGGATATCAGAGTTAAGTATACGCAATTTCGTCTTTTTGTATAGTAAGTATTATGAGAATTTGACGAAAATGACAGAACAGATGTCAAAATTGGGATTTTTCCTATCCCGATTACATATTGATCGGGATTCGGGATTTTTAAGCAAAATCGGGGTAATCTCGACGAAATCGGGACGATTGGACAATCTGTGACGTATTTAAAAAATACTTGCGTTCAATCCTGGACATAACTGTAGTAGAGAAGGTTACATATTTCATGATGTTTACAGTGTTTTCAAATATGTACATAAACAATGTTTTGGTTATATTAAGATATTGGTACATGTACTGAGATAGACCTTTGAGGCAGGTAATTTTTGACAGCATTTGACTCAACCTGAAGTTGCTTTTTGATGAATTTTACTACCAGAGAGCATGTCATACTCTCATATGTTCCAGTTTATAATAAATAAATAAATAAATAAATAAATAAATAAATAAATAAATAAATAAATAAATAAATAAATAAATAAATATATCCAGTTGGCTTGCAGGATTTTATTTTTTTATGGTCAACTGCTTGCAGGAATTTTTTTTGAGACAATTTTCCTTTGCAGGATTTTTTTTTGGTAATTGTCACCCCCCCCCCCCCCCCCCCTCCCTCCCCTCCCTCCCAAGATTTCTAATGGTCCGCCCCTAATGGTAATATAATGATAGCACCAGTAGCGTCGATAATCATTCACTGCATGCCATATTTCACAATGTTTCATGCAGTCGTTTCGCTCCATCTTGTATTTTCCTAATGGTACATTTCCTAATGGTAATATAATGCTACAAGCACCAGTAGTGTCGACAAATTGAGCGTTATTAGTTTTTGTACAGTTTACAGCCAGATGTAAGCATATGTGATTGGAAATTTGTGCCAAACATTTTCAAAATAAATTAATATCATCTGAGAGAATATGAATGTGATCATCACCTTTGTTCATTCTCTTTTGTTATATCCCACATGGCTTGGTTTCCTTTGTTCTCGTAGGGGATTATCATGAGTAATCCCCGCTAATTATCAACTGTCTGAAAAGCTGGTGGCGGCTTTTGATTGTTACAGGGGAGTGCGGGGCTGAAAAAATAGCAAAACAATGGAATATATTCACCTCAACATATTCCCCCGACATATTCCCCTGACATATTCCCCTCTCAACACCCAAAGTTGCAAACAAAAATAACAGCAAAGCAAGAAAAATTTTTCACCAACTTTAAGGATTCTTACATTTTGAACACAACCGAGCAATTTGTTAAATTGAACACAGACGATGATCGTTCCGAAATACTGGATTACTGGATTATACTTACTGCTGCGATATCTTGACATTGCTTGGCATCTTCGAACAACACCTCAGTCACTTCCGCAATGCTAAACTGCGCGTTATCATAAGCACCTGGAGGTTGTTCAGTCGCGAGCTCCTCGTCTACAATCGTTTGCAAAATACCTTCGACCACCCTATATTTTAATTGACTTTTTAACAATTTTCAGTCTACATTGCTGATGTTCGCTTCCCCCGGGCCCCCTATATCAATGTTGGATCTAAACTTTGGAACTCAAATCAATGTTCATGCGGTTGGCAAGCCCCCGGTATCTCCAATCACCACCCAACATTGATATAGGGGGTGGGAAGGGGGGAGGGGGTTAATGCACTACAAAATTAATCCAAATTTAGTCAAGTGGTCGAAGGTTTTTGATAACGATTGTCCGAAGTATTATTGTCTATAGGGATATAGCTAAAAAAAAATTTTGTCAATACTGTCAACATAGCCTATCAATACATATATGTTTGTAACGTCTTCTTATAAACAACGCTTTGCGAATTCTCTCTCAGACTGTCCGAAGTATTTTTCTTAAGACAAGCTTTTAAGTAGCGAACAGGGTATTTCACACTATGTTATAGGTCTAAACTAAAACATACAACAATCGTCGAGTGCGAAAGTGTATGATAGTGTAGGTAAATACGTCAAAAATAGTAGAATCTAGCTAGATAATGATGCCATTTCAAGAAACATAACAAAAGAAACATTTTCGGATTTTAACGAACGAGTGCTGAATACGCTCAAAGAGACTGATATATCGTATATAAACTCTTTAACCGATAGTTTTCCTAAAAGAATCGATGCTATTATAACAAGAAAAGGTGTACGTACAAAGTATTAAAGCAAAATAAAGGAATATTTTTGTACACGGCAAAACATGTCTTTGGGGGGAGGGCTGGTGTGTTTGTGTCCTTCTCACGATTCTCATGCACGGTGCTCGGTGATTATTGTTAATTTCTCACGATTACTTTCGCTTATGACTGCATGTTAACTCTCCTTAGAGAGAAATAATAAGGATAATCATGTTAGGAATCCCAAAGTTAATTTTTGGACGGTAAATAAACTACATTTCAACGGTTCTCGCTTTTTGGTGACATAAAAAGATTCAGTGACATATATTCTTTGTTTCGTCGTCACGCTGAGAATCGTCAATTATGTACAGCTATGGCAAATTACAAACAGTAATTAGCTTAGATAATGTTTGTCTTTAGTAGTATATTATGTAATAATACCATGAAATGCTAAATGTTTAACGTGGATGGAGCTATTTGAGTTTATAGGCGAGCATCGTGGAATTATAGTAGCGTGACACGGCGTGACATTTAGCTGCTGGAGCTCTTGTTGCTCAATATGAATTCTGCGAAGCAGCGTTTACATGGCCGTAATTCTTTGCGTTCACTTTCGTTCACTTGATACGTGAACTGGAAAGCTCGCCAGCGTACTGCCATCATCTGGGTATTCGTGGTGTCTATGGTACCTCCTCTGACAAGAGTAATAGGAGCGTCAGCGGTGGCGAAGAAAGCGGTGTCTTTGTCAAAGACAACATCCTTGTTTTGGAAATTCTTTGGTGTTACACAGGGATCGCACAAATGAGATAAAAGTTAAATACTTGGTTGAATTCGCTTGATATTGATTATTTTTCAATTAATTATATGTCTGTGTTGCTTTAAAAAAAAAATAATTTCAAAATCATTACCGAATAAAAACGATTATTGTACACTTCGGTATATTACCTGGGGTTAATGTTAGAAAATGACGTCATTTCACATAAAACGCCGAATATTTCATGTCTATAGGGATATAGCTAAAAAAAAATTTTGTCAATACTGTCAACATAGCCTATCAATACATATATGTTTGTAACGTCTTCTTATAAACAACGCTTTGCGAATTCTCTCTCAGACATGTCCGAAGTATTTTTCTTAAGACAAGCTTTTAAGTAGCGAACAGGGTATTTCACACTATGTTATAGGTCTAAACTAAAACATACAACAATCGTCGAGTGCGAAAGTGTATGATAGTGTATGTAAATACGTCAAAAATAGTAGAATCTAGCTAGATAATGATGCCATTTCAAGAAACATAACAAAAGAAACATTTTCGGATTTTAACGAACGAGTGCTGAATACGCTCAAAGAGACTGATATATCGTATATAAACTCTTTAACCGATAGTTTTCCTAAAAGAATCGATGCTATTATAACAAGAAAAGGTGGACGTACAAAGTATTAAAGCAAAATAAAGGAATATTTTTGTACACGGCAAAACATGTCTTTGGGGGGAGGGCTGGTGTGTTTGTGTCCTTCTCACGATTCTCATGCACGGTGCTCGGTGATTATTGTTAATTTCTCACGATTACTTTCGCATATGACTGCATGTTTACTCTCCTTAGAGAGAAATAATAAGGATAATCATGTTAGGAATCCCAAAGTTAATTTTTGGACGGTAAATAAACTACATTTCAACGGTTCTCGCTTTTTGGTGACATAAAAAGATTCAGTGACATATATTCTTTGTTTCGTCGTCACGCTGAGAATCGTCAATTATGTACAGCTATGGCAAATTACAAACAGTAATTAGCTTAGATAATGTTTGTCTTTAGTAGTATATTATGTAATAATACCATGAAATGCTAAATGTTTAACGTGGATGGAGCTATTTGAGTTTATAGGCGAGCATCGTGGAATTATAGTAGCGTGACACGGCGTGACATTTAGCTGCTGGAGCTCTTGTTGCTCAATATGAATTCTGCGAAGCAGCGTTTACATGGCCGTAATTCTTTGCGTTCACTTTCGTTCACTTGATACGTGAACTGGAAAGCTCGCCAGCGTACTGCCATCATCTGGGTATTCGTGGTGTCTATGGTACCTCCTCTGACAAGAGTAATAGGAGCGTCAGCGGTGGCGAAGAAAGCGGTGTCTTTGTCAAAGACAACATCCTTGTTTTGGAAATTCTTTGGTGTTACACAGGGATCGCACAAATGAGATAAAAGTTAAATACTTGGTTGAATTCGCTTGATATTGATTATTTTTCAATTAATTATATGTCTGTGTTGCTTTAAAAAAAAATAATTTCAAAATCATTACCGAATAAAAACGATTATTGTACACTTCGGTATATTACCTGGGGTTAATGTTAGAAAATGACGTCATTTCACATAAAATGCCGAATATTTCATGTCTATAGGGATATAGCTAAAAAAAAATTTTGTCAATACTGTCAACATAGCCTATCAATACATATATGTTTGTAACGTCTTCTTATAAACAACGCTTTGCGAATTCTCTCTCAGACAATCGTTTGCAAAATACCTTCGACCACCCTATATTTTAATTGACTTTTTAACAATTTTCAGTCTACATTGCTGATATTCGCTTCCCCCGGGCCCCCTATATCAATGTTGGATCTAAACTTTGGAACTCAAATCAATGTTCATGCGGTTGGCAAGCCCCCGGTATCTCCAATCACCACTCAACATTGATATAGGGGGTGGGAAGGGGGGAGGGGGTTAATGCACTACAAAATTAATCCAAATTTAGTCAAGTGGTCGAAGGTTTTTGATAACGATTGTAGCTTTACTGCTTACATTTAACGAACCACTGAAACTGTTCCGAGTAAGAAACAAGTCGTCTGCTGAGTCACTCATGTCTTCTGATCTTGGAGTAAATAAAGCTCAGACACGACGCAAAACATGTTTGTTCTGTACTAATTTACCACGTCGAAATCTCAGTGCGTACGTTCAGCATTTTTATTCTATTGTTCTCCACACATACAAAAGCATTCCGATATATGCATTGCACAAAAGCGTTTGTTTGTCATTGGGCAGTCAACCTCGCCCATGTGGAATATAAGCCGGTTATTTTTAGGCACCTCGTGGATACGTGATTCCAGTCTAGCACGGGCGGAACCAAAACGCTTGATTAACTTCCGAAGACCTGCCGATTATGGTAATAAAATCTTCTGTTAGACACGCTTATTGTAGCGTTTTTCACGTCTTTTAATAAGGGAAATAATTGCTGCCTTGACAGTGAGTAAAAATTTCTGTTTTCTGTTAGCGGCATGCTCTTGCTATTTTTAGGTCAATTACGTGTTTAACGTTGATGTTCAACAGCTCACCTGTTATCTTATGAACACATTGCCAGGACTGATGAATTACCATAATCGGCAGGTCTTCGGAAGTTAATAATCAAGCGTTTTGGTTCCGCCCGTGCTAGACTGGAATTCGCGTGCAGGTGTCATTTCAGAACAATGAAATATGCAGAATAGATCATGAATTGTAAACATCTCGGAGAACAAGAAATCTCTGAAAATACTGGCGCGCATGTTACCAACTCGACGTTCAGCGTACAAGTCTCACAGCATTTCAACCAACACGAAATTTGGAGACTAAGTAAAAGAAGGTCCAAATTTATAGTTCGCCTATTCTTGGGAAATTCTATCTCAGATTTTTAAAATAAGCGAGGTCAGAAGATTCTCTGCTCGTTTGTTGCAAAAACATCGTAAATTTCGATTATTATAACTCGGCACAGGGAAAAATCGAAAACCGTCAATCCGCCAAAAGAGCCAAACAAATAAGGTACAATAGTTGTTCTTATGAATGAGTAAAGTTGAAATCGACATTAGGTCCTCGATCTCTCAGTTTGGGGTGAAATACAACAAACTTTGATATTTTACCAAATTTAACCCTAAAATAAGTAAACTCGCGCCATTCAAAAATCCTCTCACAGAAGTTAACCAAACTTGGCTAAAATGTGTGCATTGTGGTACTCTTTCAGTCGCCAAGAGCGATTTGCCAAAATTTCTCATACAGGCCGACGGCGGCCTCACAAGTAAAACTACGCCTAGCAACGTATCGTTGCCAAGGACGCTTCGATCGCAAAAAATACAACTGAAATGGAAACTTCAATTTTTCCCTAGTAAGTGTGTGCCATGAGTATTTAGGTAAATACTGATTAAGATATCCAAATACGTGATTGAAAAAGAGTGGTCGGCACAGAAAAAAACACCATCGAGCCACCTTAAGTTTTGGAGACATGTTTATGAAACGTGTTCAAATTAAGTCGTGCTGTTTTCTTGAATTTCATCGAGGACAGCTCTGCCTTGATGCGCTAGAAATAATACGTGCTTTTCTAATGGAGATTGAATAAAATTTTTCGAAAGAAGATTGTGTCGTCCGTTTTTATGTCTTTGTTCATTCATTACATAGATTAAAAAGCGATTTTATGTAAAAAAAAAAAAAAACAAGACTTAGATTTTCAGTAGTTATGTAAGGCACTATACGGCACTTTACATCATCCATAAAAGTATAGAATTTTCCCCGTTAGATTTCCTCGTTAAATTTTTCAAGATTTTTTCAAAAAATCCTCGTTAAATTTCCAAAATTGTCGTTAATTTAGTGTATTTTGGAAATTTTCCTCGGTAAAAACCCAGTGGGTAACCATCTTACCCGTTTTTGAAAAAATTCTGGCTCACTTTCCAAAAACCACACATCCTCATGAGGCACTTTCCAAAAAAACACACATCCCTCATGAGCTCACTTTCCAAAAAAACATCCTCATGAGCCATTTTCCAGATATAGTGTTTTAATCGATACTCATTAATATCCGTACGGAAACGTCTCGATACCAGATTCAGTCTTCACCATACACCGTTTATCGTAACACATCCGAAAGTCTTTTTTCTGGTATTTATTTACAACCTGTTTTGTTAAAGGATCCCGAGTTATCGCTCGTTCGTTTACGGTTGTTATCTGTTCCTTTTGACCTTCGATGATCTGCTTCATCGTTTTTTGATTTATTTTTTGACTATTTTTGTGATTCAGAGTGAAACCTTTGACCTTACATTCCATCTTCCCATTACTTGTACTGTAACTGTATGATTTTGGACCAGAACCGCACCAATTCGTAATGTAATGTCCGTTTAACTCATCGGTTAGATCACCGAGGCTGTCACCTGTTTCGATACGCTGTCCCCCTTCACGTTCGATATACCAACAGCTGTCGGTGTCAAAACCGAGAACCTGATCACCGAGTTTATCCAACACTTCATACAGCATCATTCTAGCGTGGCTGGTTGTGAAGGCAGCAATAAATATGTTTGTGTTATTACTATTGTCAACGAACTGGTCTTTCAAGTTGTAAGTCATTTCAACCATCTCTTCGTTTAAGAATTGAATGTTCAGATCGTCTATGCTTTCATCTAACAAGATCTTGTAAAATTCTTTTGGTTCAGTGACGTACACAGTCTGATTCATGTTATTACGCTGACCAAACTTTCCCCATAAGCTACACAGAGAGATCTTACTTATCGCCCTCCTTCCAGGATTGAACTCAATCTCACCAAGCTCGATTCCTAACTTTGATTTAACAATAGCCTTGTACTCATCAACACTCTTATATGTACAACCTTCCCCAACCTTCAGCTCACTACTCTCCATCTTGATCTTCATGAATTTTCTTACATAACTCTTGAAAAGGTCATCTGATCTTTTAGGGAAATGCCACACCTCGTATATCTTTACAACCTTGTACCCTTTACAGATCGCCACATTCAGCTCATTTGTGCACCATGTTCCGATGAATGATCGTTCATCATCTGTATGTGTACATTCCTGAATCTTATTTTCAGCGCACACTCTACAGAGCGGAAATAGCAGCTTTTCAGCCTTATCGCATCTTATTTTTACCGGTAACACAGGATGATAAAGACCTCTTGGAGGTAAAACTTTACATTTCACAAAACCAAACCAATTCTCATCGTACTCTTGAGGAGGATCGAATATCTTTGTAGGATGTCCTATCGGATAATGTTTGAAGAACTGTACCGTTGAATATAAACTAACAAAGTCGACATATCTACCTTTCTCACCTTTTTTGAATGTGTAGGTCGGTTTTGTTATATTTGTTCGTCCACCAAAAAATGCGTCCCTAGGGTTAAGAGGTCCTACAAATTCCCGATTCCACGTTTTTAGAAACTTATTAAAATCTTTCTCCTTTTTCAGTTCACATTCGTAAACCTCAACCAGTTCATACCCGGCAGCTCTAATCTTATCGTTTTTCGCTACCGTCCTCTTTCTTAGAGTTAACATATCCATCTGATTTTTTGTGTTGATTGTGTCGCATGTATAACACTTCTCACAACCGTGCCAAAAACATCCTTGAAATTCGTAGACCGTATTCCCACAGAAACCATCAACCTTTCCGATATCTGGTAAAGTCTCTTCACCACCGTTCAGAGCGTGTTGAATCTTAACACCATCTCTCTGAGAAATCCAATCTAACCATGCGATGCTACTTTTACTGTAGTTCTCTCCACGTGTAATTTCCTTTACAACAGCGATCTTTTCACGACGCATGTGGTTACTTCTGTAAATGGTCATGCATACAGAAGCGATGGTTATATATTGAAGAGGGTCGATGTTACCTAACTCTATATACTGTTCTCGAAAAATCAACATACCTCTTCTGAGGATGTCTACATCACTATCACAGTAATCTCTCAGCTCCTTCTTCATGTCAAACACATAGTTTTCATCAATACGTTGTTGGTACCATTTTAAGAACTCTTTTCTCGCTGAAGGTTTCATCTGATCATAATCATAGTGTTTCTTATCAGGAATCGACCCTACATAGTTTTGGTTACACTTTGTGTTGAAATAATGTGGAAAATACCCTTTTTTCAACTCTTTCAAACCAAACGTCTTTGGGAACGATGATAACCCCGCAGCGATAAAGTTTATAGAATCAATAAATCTAACACCCTCAGCCTTCATAGACATAATCTTTGTTCCGTTGTAAATAATATCGGGTTTCACTCTGTTCTCTATACACCAATTTCGAATAAACTGAGCATCGTAACTTTTTGCATTGTGAGCTATGAAGGTATACCCCACATGATTATTCTTGTTAAAAATAAATTTACAAAATTCGTCGACCGTTTCAAATGTATATTTATTTCCATAAAAATCGTGACAGACGACTAGATTGATCTCATGAACATCGGTCTCCTGAGTCGCTTCACAATCATAGAACATGTATTTATCGGTTCTTGTCCGACAAGGATAACACAGATTTCCATCCTTACATCCGTAACCTTGACATTTTCCACCCCTACATTCCGTTTGAGACATGAAACAAAGATGTTCATTCATATCACAGTATTTCTTACAATTACTACATTTTGAATATCCGCATTTGTGCTTTTTTAGGTCAAAATTTTTAGAAGATGTAATTGTACGTTCGCATTTCAAACATTTACCTACTTTTTTACACACAGTGTCATTAGTTCCCCATTTACATCTGTCACGTAGATGCTCCATAAAACAATCTAATCCAAAGAAAGATCTATTACACTTATCGCATGGAATTGGCGGTTTAGAGCATTTTTTCCCATCAGGAAAGTATTTAAAACATGCTGTACATTTTGCGGGGCATCTATGACAATCGCGTTTTGTGTACGGCTTTTTGCAGGTGTGACAATAATAATCTTTACTCAAGAACGCTGGCATACTTGTGATAACGTCGAAGTGGTTTTTGTTTTTGTAAAGGTATATCATCTGTCCATCGTGCTCATTTTCAGTAGTGAAAATCAGATCATTGAACTGATCACCGTCTACAATGTTTATCTGAATCTTAAGATGTTCCGCGAATCTCTTTGCATCTTCCAGATCTGAACCGGTTTCCTCGTTAATTTCGACTCCAGCTTCTTTGTGAAGTTTGATAGCTTCGTCTTTCTGCAATTTTCTCGACCTATTGAACCCATCCTGTAGCTGAGTTTTTGTCCATCTACATTAATTTATGTTTGCGAGAGCCGTCACTATTGCTCGTGCAAGACAGGTCGAGTCACTATTTTTGATTGTGATGATACTCTTTTTGGTGCTGGCATTTAATTTTGTTACACGTAATCGGCCCGCTCCCCGGGGAACCTTTACCGATTGAATCTCTATTTTGACCTCGGAGAGCGGTACATCCTTGTATTCAATGAATTTAGCTATCTCTTCGATGAGATCCGTATCAAGATCACCTGTGATTGTGATCAGTTTTGTACTGACCGGTTTATGCCAACTCGGATGGCTAAGTATCCATCGAATCTTATCACCATTTTGTAGTCCTCTCTCTTTTATTACTTTCAAACCGATTTCCAACAATAATATATCGATATCGATTATTGCACGTGGGTTTATTATTTTTACTTTGAATGTGTCGAAAAACGATTGGAACTTTCTACTTTCCTTTGAAAAGATCTTAACGATCTCATACGAAACTTTATGTTCAACCCCTTTCAAGTTGTCAAGCTCGTTGTTGAGTAGCTCTCTTTTTGAAAACAACTGTTTTCTCTGCTTTTTGTTATTTTTCAACTTTCTATTAACCTTTTGGAGTTTTTTCTTGACCCGCTTGATCTGTTTCTCTTTTCTTTTATTATCCACCAATTCAACATGTGAGGGTGCTTCAAAGTTTTTCTCTTCTCTTTTCTGCCTGCGGGTTTGTTTGGGTTTTATCTGATAAGGTTTTGGTTCTGCTTTTCGTGGAGGTGGTGTTTGTTCTCTTTCCCTAGGTGGTGGTTCTTCTTCATCTATAAAATTAACGATACCGCGTGGAGGGGAAGTATTTAATCTACTTTCGATGAATTCGATCAACGCCGCTTTCGTCCTATGACGTGAAAAACCTTTCATGCGATGCTCACGTGCAATTGCCTTAAGCTGTTCAACAGTTTTTGACTCCATACGTAAGTATCTTATATCAATATATTTTATTTTTTAATACCATTTTAAATTTTCATTTCACGTTCATGAAATGAAAAGAAGAGATCTTCACCGCAGGTCTTTCAGTTCTTTCAGATCTACCCAAGAGTTGAATTTATCGCTATACCCGCTCCACTTCACTAACGCTTTACCTTTTCGAGCATCTCGTCGAATCACTTTCTCAATACGAAAGATGGTCTGTTTAGCCTTCTGCAGCTCTTCCTTATAGAAAGAACCCGTTATCTCCTCACCCAACTCATCTTTCAGTTTATAAGTTATAGGGTTAGTGTATCGAATCTTATCGATAGTAAAAATCTCTTCAGTCCAATTCGGTGTGTAACCTTTATCGAAAACAGGGCGTTTGTATTTTGATATTCGAACCTTATCCCCAACTTTAAATTTCGGGTTAGTATATATCCGTCTCTTCTTACCGTACAGATTTAAGTAAACAGCACTTTCGTTCTTTTTCTTCGACGCTTCCACAGGTGTCATACCGATGCTTCGGTGTTTTGAATTATTGTATTCTTTCAATATCTTCGGCAACATATCATAATACACGGTATTGTTTTGAACGGTAAACTGTTTATACATTTTCTCTTTTATCGTACGGTTCCATCTTTCACAAACACTAGATTTTTCTTCATTCTCTGTCGAATACATCACTATCTTATTTTTATCCAACAGTTCTTTCATATTCTTGTTGTAATACTCTTTTCCCTTATCCACCCACAGCATTTTCGGTTTTCTTCCTTTCTTGAATATTGTTTTGAACGCTTCCCTAACGGTCTCTCCCTTTTTATTCTTCAACGGTACAATCCAACCGTATTTACTGAAAACATCTAACACCATGAGAAGATATCGATATCCCTTATTCCACTTACTTAATTTCTGCATCTCGACAAGATCAGAGCACCATATCTCATCGATTCCGTTTACAATAACACGCCGCCGAGTAAACTTTCGTCTTATGGGTTTATGTAACTCATCTGCTAGCTTTTCTTGCCACGTCTCTACGTTTTTACTCGGCGGCCTTATCCGTTTCCCAACCCAAGTTTTTGTTTTACGTCGATAGTATTTCTAGCTAACCAGTGACCCCATTGTCGATCACTATAGGGCACGCTATCCAAAGCTTTCACCATTTTTCTATCCGCATCGTTTTTACATTTTCGCGGTTCCGGTTTATTTGCGCACACAGAATAATCGACGTCATGCTGCATCGCTATGGCATCCGTTTTACCCGTCGGTTTATCGTAGATCTCCAGTATTTTACCTGTTTCCGGATCATACGTCAGTTGTGTATCCAAGTCATTGTATGGTCCTGTGTATTTATGTCCGGGTAATGTCCAACCGCCTTTCGGTTTCGGAAGCTTACCGATCATTTTATGAATGTCGACACCGCTCCCATCTAAATCAGCTCGATCCGTTTTATATTTTTTGTCGGGCCTGATCTTAGTTGACAATTCGTTCATTATCTGTGAGGCAGTATTTTCAAGAAACGGTTTTGCTTTGTCAAGAGCGAAATCCAACGCCTTGGTTTGCATATTTTTATTTCTCAACAGCTCACTTGCTCCATAACGACCCATTTCAACAGCTTTCTTTCCTAACCAAGGTAACGCATGCATCGTCAGACCTTCCATAGCCATTTCACCAAAGCCCCCACCTTGTGGGGGCCCAACTAGTTTTCCGAACTCTTAACGAAACGGGTTTTCTTGATTCCGCAATTAGCGCAAGTGCACCAAAACATAGGCCTACCGTTTTTAGCTGTCATATAACCGGATGGTTCAGTACAGCCGGTTTTTATTTTTTCTTTGACGCAATACGTTAACGACTCCATTTTATTATACGATCTGTATAATAAAACTTTTTAATTTTAATTACATGAAATATTTTTTAATAAACTTTTCATTGTAGTTTTGATTATCGATTTTGAATCTACTTAAGCAATCATAAAATGATTTTTTGTAAATATTATCAAGAAAATATAAACAATAATAACCGCATCTTACTGATTTTATAGCTTGAAACGGGTAACCGATATTATATTGATATTCCATACCCGATTTTATAGCATAATCAATGAAATCTTGTGGTGGCGGTAAACAAAACGAATCAAAATAATATATGAGATTTTTATTTTTTACAAATGTAGCTACCCAATGTGTACCGTTCCCTATCTTATCATCAAGATTAATTATACAACATCCTGTTTTATGAATATGACTGACCGTTTGATCTCTCGAAAAAATACCTTGGAAATCAGGTATTTTTAAGTATCTTACCCATTCAAGGAGGTCAAAATTACTTAGCGGTACATCCCTAAATTTGGGTTTTTTTCACCCCATGATCCGTAAAAAGGCGGAGGTTGGTATGGAAACTTTGGAGAAATCTGTAATCCTCTACCTTCTCTTTTCGGTACCTGTAATCCGTATCCTTCTCTTGGACTTACAGATAACCCTTTTCCAAAAAGTTTTGAAGCTAGCTCTATAGCCATAGGAATTCCGATTGCAGCAAGTGTTCCTAAAAATCCTCCATTTATCTGTCTTTGCGTAGGTTTGAATGTTATTCCGCTACCGGTTTGCATACCGTTTCTCACAACTTGCGTTTGCCCTTTTGTTAATCCTTTGATAGCTAATAGTTGAGGAAGAAAATCAAACGGTATCGTAATACCGCTACCAAAAATCTTATCGATACCGAGACTTCCCAAAGCGCCTAGCGCTCCTGTAGCTAAATGAGGTAATACTTTTGTAGCCGCTTTTGTAGCTAAAGGTACTACCTTTGTTGCCGCTTTTGTTGCAAAAGGTAGTAACTTTGCACCGAGTGATAACAGCGAAGACCACAAACTACCGCCTACGATGATCGCTTTACGAATCTGTGTTTTAGATATTTTGATATCGGTACCGGTACCGTTTTTTAGCGCTTTATTAATCTTATTAATCTGGGTTTTTGTCAACATCAACTCATGTGACCCTTTCAAATTATTCTTACTCAACCTTATCGTAATTTCTGAATTATCGTCATATGCTTTTTTCAACCTTGACATTTGTCCTTGAGACAAATTTACTCCATATGTAAAATACGCTGTAGCCATTTTTTAATTTTACAAAATATAATTTTAATTAGATTTACGCTTTTATTAATATTTTTCCGGATGACGTGTATAACTCTATCTCTTTTTCATGTAAAACTAAAGCATTTATTCTATAATTTGTTGGATTTGCTCCGTTTAATTCATAATTAAAAGTAAGTGCAACTACACCATCTTTTACATCTTCTTCTTGGTTTCTAAGATTAAAGTATAGAATTCCAAAAAGATTTCTGAAATTTGATCGATCGATTATTGTTCCGCTTAAAAAGTCGTTGTAAGCGGAACTGTAGGATAACAAAGCTCTGTAAAGTCTTGACTCCTCATCTGATGTCATCTCTAATTGAGGATATTGGATGCTGTTATTTATTTGCAAGTGTGCTCTAGAAAAATATCGATTGTTTGCACCGATACTAAATGTTTTGAAAGTAAATATATTTTGCTCCTGATTACTATAACTTGCCTCGGGAACAACCCAGATGAAAACATGCCTCGGTCTCCTAATACCTGTACTTATTCGAAAGGAGCTATTTACAGAGGATGTTTGTAATATTTCGGTGTGTTCTCTCAAATATGTCCATTTTTTGGGTTTCAAATAATCATCAAGATACTGTTTCATACCTAAACCGTTGAAAATAATTTTTGGACACCACAATCTTAATTTTGTTAAGATCACCTTACTATCCGGAGCAGCTCCTTTTCTGAAAATTATATTGCTATCGCTTTCAAGTTCTATAAGAAGATTTGTCTTGATATTCGGGTGAAGATTATTTTTGAAAGCTGCAAAATAGCTGTATAGATTTAGCGGAATCGATATTTTGTTAACAGCTGCAGCATCCGTCAAAATCTTTCTTCTAGCAAAACCTTCGTTATATAGCGCTTGAGCCGGTCGTGCTTCTGTTGTTCCTGTGGATGAATCTAAATATAAAAACTGATCTTTACCGATCGTATCTGCATAACTTTTTGTGTATTTTAAGAGGGAAAGTACGTTCGATGTTTCATTAGCTCTTGAGTTATTATAAACTGTTATCCCGTTGCACACAACCTGTATCTGTTTTATAAATGTATGACCATTAGTTGTAGTACAATCTTGATTACCGTTATTTGGTCCGGCTGTTATACCGGTTGCACTATCGGCAAGCGTAACAAGTTTGAAATCTACTTCCAGATAAGCGTTATACCAATCGATCGGATTTGCTTCTGAAGAGTTATCAACTGTGAATCGATAATTATCCTTAACCTGTCTATTGTTATTTGCGACATTATCGATTAGCGGTGTTGCCAAATCGTAGGACACGTATTCATATCGTTTGACCAATTCTGGATTTCTGAAACTCATTCTTATTATGAATTATAATAAGAAATTATTTTTAAAATTAAATCAGTTCATTTACGATATTTCTGATATATTGAAATTTGTCTTCTTTCTTCTCTTTCTTAGCGTTTTCTTCGTTTAAAAATTTGATAATATCGACTCCTTTTGTTTCACCTGAGATTTGTGGCGGCTGTGGCGGCTGTGGCGGTGCAGCCGCAGGTTCTTTTTTACCTCTCGATGAAAACTTGTCATAAATTTTTTCACCAAGAACTTCATCGGTTTTTTGACCGACCTGTTCAGCACCTTTTTCAATAAGTTTTTCTGCTGCTTTACTGGCTAAAGGTGCTAGCACCTTTGTCGCTGTTTTTCCTGTTATGGTTTTTCCGATTTTTGAAAATATATCGAAGAAACCGGAACCATACTCTACAGAGTTAATATAAGAATTTTCTCCCGTATCAAAATCTCTTATTCTTCTTTGTTCTTCCATACGTAGTTGTTTTATAAATTCTAAATAAATTTCTATACTTCTTTTAACACTACAGTTATGGAGATATCGATATCGTTCAGATCAACAATTCTATCTTCATCGTCGGCCAAGTAAAAGGTTACTTCAGATATGTCTTTTCTATTCATCTTATGCCATAAATAATTTACTCTCGGGTAGATTTCAAAAGGTAAAGACCTTGTTTTTGTATTTGTTGAGAATGTGAATAAGGTATTGCTTCGCTTTCCTGAAACGATCGAATCGCTCAACAAACTACATTTTACGTAAAGATTATCGATGCTGTTACTGATATTAGGGAAATTTTTCCCGTAGGCGGTGCTCGTTAAAACTTTCGATTCGAATCCGAGTAAAATATTAAAATTTCCACTCGAACTAAAATCGATGCGGAAATTTTCATTTAATTGAATAAATACCTTGTAAGTTGTAAGATCAAACAATACGCTAATTCCATATTCCTCCGTGTTGGGTATTTTTCCAATCGTTTTGTGGATAAAATCATTTATATCTTCGTAATCATAAACCCCTGATGGAAAAGTAATCGTTTCATATGTTTGACCTTTATCCTTCGATATTCTTAGTTTGTCGTTATCATATTCAGGACGAATGTTATGCCAACTCGCAGTCATGCTAAGATGATCCAATGCTAAAAAACATTGTTTATTATCGTCCAATCTCAACTCAGGAGTAAACCTTACAGTAAAATTTCCCGGTTTATTATTAGGATTTTGTTTTCTTGCATCTATAGATTTGAAGACTAGCGTTCTGTTAACATCCATTTTTATTATACGGATCGTATAATAAAACCTTTTTAATTTTTAATTACGCTAAATATTTTTTAAACAATTTCTCATGAGCTGTCTTATCTATCGCTCCTATTCTTAACAGCTCATCGATAATCTGTGATAAATCGTTTTTCAAAACAGGTGAATTGTTACCGGCGGCCATCGAACCGATTATTATCTTCATTCTGTCTGCCAATTTGTTGGGATCATCATAATAAACTATACTTGAACCGATCATTTTCGATTTACCCGATGATTTATGAGGAGGTAGATTACTCAACATATTTAGATCATTAAAAACTTTTACAGCGTTCATACTATATTTTGTTTTAGGATTGTATCTTTTCGTTAGTAAATTAATCAGAGATTTATCAGCATCGGCTTGATAAATTAATTTTCCGCCGCGATAAGCGTTTAATTTCAGATCGTTCATCAGCTTAGGCATGTCGATCAATAGTCCTCCGTATTGATTGTTTTTTTTGAATTTTATAAGCGTTTCGTCTTGGTTGTTTGTACTTGCGTACCCCTTCACCTTGTTTTTGTTTTGTATATTGCGGTAAAATTTTTACATTCTTAATCGTTGTTAAATATCTGTCTAATATATCTCTTGTTCTTTCATATATTTTCAGATCATAATCGAGTTGTTGTTTTTCTTCTTCTGTCTTTGGTTTTCTCCTTTTCAAACCGCCTATCTTTATTCCGACACTTCTGTTTTCATCTTTAGCTTCATTATAAGTTGCAACAAGTTGGTGATCGCTCATCTTAAGTAACTCGTTAGGTTCATGAAAAGTTTCTTTTAAAAATTCTAATTCGTTTTCTGTGAACATCTTATTTGGTTCAGCAGTTATTACTTTGGCCTTCGGTGGTGGTTCAGGTATTGCGGGTATTTCCGTTGGTTGGTCACCACCGAAGGGTAGCTCTCTATTCAATGTTAAAACATCCTTGTTGGTTTCAACCAAATCTTTGAAACCGCTGGTTAGAGCCAATTGATTTTCTTTCAATTGCTGAATGACTTTGTCCTGTTTTTCATCTGTTTTTTTCTGTTGTTCAATTAGCGGTTCTCTCAGAGTTTTAAAATATTCACCCATCGCAACATCGCGAACCTGTTCTTTATTTTTCACCTCATTCTTCACTTCGGTAACCGCTTTAGCGATTTTGAATCCTTCAAATTCTAAATCCGCATATTTTTTAACCCTATCAATATCCATATCTGTTTAATCAACACTTATTATTTTTTAAAAAATCGCTTTAAGTTTATTTACCCTATTCAACAAAATGAAAATTCCGAATTACGATGTGATAAAAAGTAACGATAATAATCGTTCGTTGAACGATTTCCTTAATGAAGATTTTCGTATGCTGATAACCGGTCAAACTCGATGCGGAAAAACAAACACCTTAATGCATATTCTTAGAAAACCGCTCATTTACTACGACAAGATTTACCTATACTCGCCAAATCAACATCAGGATAAAATTCAAGACTTGCAAAAATTAATGGAAAACGCTAGTCAAAGAGTTGGATACGATATTTTAGAACTTTACGGAGAGGATGATATTATGGACACAACAGACTATCCGATCGATAATAGAAAAGTGGTGGTTTTTGACGATCTTATTAACGCTCCCCAAGCAGTTCAAAACAAAATCGCCAATCATTATACAGATGGTCGACATCATAAAATTTCCCCGATCTATCTATCCCAATCCTACTACGATGTTCCTCAGAAACTTCGGCAGAACTGTTCCCACATGATTTTATATCCACCAACGACTAAAAAACATCTGAATCTGATTGCGCAAGAAAATCTAATAGATTCGGCTCTTTTTGATAAACTCGGTCCATATGAATTCTTATTTTTAGACAAAGAAAAGAAAAGCGTTACCAAGAACTTTGATGAGACTTTTTAAAAATTATATGAAATAAGAATAAGACTTACGATGGGTATTTTCAATAATATCAGAAGATTCACCGATTTCGATATATCGGAATATATAAAAAATTTCAATCAGCAAGTACAGACGAATACCGGTTTGAAATTAGATGTGAATAACAATTACGATATTCAACAAAAACGTCTTGTAAATGTTGGTGAAGGAGTGGGAAGCGATGATGCGATAACAAAACATCAGATGGAAAATGCGTTATCGACAAAACCAGATCCGACAGATGTTATTCTTGTTGATGGGTCCACTCATATGACCGGTGATTTAGATCTTCGAGGAAACAGATTGATTCTTCCCGGAGAGATCGATATGAACAGAAAACTTATCACAAATATGGATACGAACGAAGATGATGATCTATGCGCTGTCAATATGGTGACTCTGAAAAAATTTCATCCTAACGCTCCTGAACCAACGCATGAGGTCGTGAAAAATATCGATCTGAAAGAACTGTATAATGTTGTCCAATCGAAACAACAGACTTATCACGATTTAGGAGCAAATTATAACAATCTAGTCTCTTACAACGATGTTAGGAATATTTTCTTATCTCGCAAAGAGACGTTTCCGATGGAGACTAGTTTAGATATGGGGAACAATACGGTTTACAATGTAAAGGACCCGACGGTCGCCGACCAAGGGGCCAATAAAAGATACGTGGATCATATAATTTCCAGTAAAATTAGTAATCCGTCCGGTGAAGATTTCGATATGTCAAACCATAAGATTATAAATTTAGAAGATCCGCATGATGATAATGACGCATGCAATAAATCTTATGTTGACGGCGCTGATAAAAATCTTGATCTCAAGATAGGGGGTGTGGTAGTTCACACGATAGAATTAGAAGAGAGGCTTAAAAAATATGTTGACGAATCACACATCACCAGCTCGTCAAATTTGAAAGATGATTTTAGATATATAATGGAAAACGTTGACGAAAGCTCATCCGAGCATAACGTGACTGTCACGGGTATAGTCGATTTGGTAGAGTCACCGCATACGCTAAACAGAAAAGTTTACAGTCTTTTATTACACAAACATCCGTTAAATAGCTACGCCTCAAGAATCGGTTTTAATATGTATAAATTACCAAAGGGAGAATATACCGTTTGTATTGAATTTATCCCGCCTACGATGAGCGGTGTTAGCGTCGATGTTTAATCGACTTCTATCAATATAAATAAACAATCGACAAAAAACTTTACGAATTACGCTAGAAGCATTATCAATTTGCATAAGTGGGAAATTTCACCGCCGGAATATATTATGGTCGATTTAAAATGTAGCGGCTCACCAACATCAGCTTCGCAAGCTCAAGCTTACCTTATAATTTACGGAATAAAAGGAAACCACTCAGATGTACCGGCCAGTGTTTACGATTCTCCTTATATTTTGGAGGGTGGGAAAATACTAATGCAGACTACACTCGATATGAATAATCATGCAATTATCAATTCACCAAGTCCCAGCGGTGGTGCGTTTGTAATTCACGGTCTTTACAATAGAACTGCGAACCAGATGTTTGCTCTATTTTCAGGAGATGAATATGTTATGGTACCTGTTGGATGTAAGATCGTAAAATGTTGCGTTAACATTCTCGATACGCTCGAAACGTACAATCCTATTGCCGTGTTGATAAAAAATGTAATAGGAAGGGGAGAGGGTGGTAAGAAACAGGTCTGTCACTTAACTAACGAGATAAATATGGTAGAATGTGAAAAATTTCGTGTGAGAGTACAAAGTTTACAAGGAACTGTCAATAAATGTTTGGTAAGTCTGTGGCTTGAGACGACATAAAAATATGGAATTAAAGAAATATTTTCTTATATAAAATAAGACAATGGACACAAGTGGTGATATCAAAATAATTGGCGCAAGTGATGTCATGGTCACAAATAGTGAATTGCAAACGGAATATTCACAAAAGATAAGAAAGTTACTTCAGGTTCCAAACAAACATCTTGGATCATTATCATCTGAACAGCTAATGAAGATATCACAGATATATGGTGCGAAAGACATATGGAAAAAAGGGCTGATAACCTACATTAAGTTACAGCGTTGCCTTTTACGTTCTATTAACAAGCTACCTGTTGAGCCTGTTGAGTGTAGCTGTAAAGATGGCCTTTCAGATGAGCTGTCTTCAGATGAAGAATAGATACGGTCAAATTTAAACTTATTATACGTTTCGTATAATAAGTTAGTATTACTACTTTCACACTAGATTTTCTACAACCTCTCTTGTGATTTCTCGACATTCTCTTAACCATTGAGGAGTATAAACTTCGTCGAATCCTTGAAGTGGATAACCATCAATATCTCTTGTACGAGGTTTGTTTGGTTTATCATTTATAAAAGAGACAAGAATGAAAATGAATGCGATCATTTTTTAAAAATTATTATTATTCTTTATAAAATGAAATACGATCTTTTTGCATTCAATCACATCGATACATCGATCGACGAGACAAAATTAACAGCTATCAAATCCCTTTACAGTTTTTATCACAAGAAATGGTGGTGTTATAAAAAGACTTTTAGACATCTCAAACGGATGAATCTCTTGTGTAAACTGTCTTCGTCGTCTCTTATCGCAGGCGGTACGATTGCCGGCGGAATTACGTTGAACCCAGTTATACTAGGTGTCATTTCCGGTGCAGGGTTGTTGGTCAAAACATTTACCGATTATAAAAATTATAACCGAAGGATTGAGATGAGTAAATTTGCATTTACAACATACCAGAAAGTTTTGGTTGACTTACGTTCTTGTCTGCGAGGAAAACAGTTCGATCACGAATCGTTTGTTAACGATATGAGGTTGATCGATGAGATAATCATCGATTTATGCCCAGTAATAAATAACCGAATCGAAGATCGATATGATAAAAAATTCAAATGAACATAAAGATTTGGTATTAAATAAATAAAATGGATGATGGATGGGAAAGACCGTTGATTAATCGAACAGATTATACCTTCAAAGAATTACGCCATTTAGCAAAAGAGAAGAAAATTAAAGGTTGGTATCTAATGCGAAAAGCTAAACTCATCGATGCTTTAGCTGAATTAGATATATATGAACCTCTAGTAAAAGTTTGTAAAGTCAAATTTTGTGATTGATCAACATGTTGAAAAAAGATACGATTCATAAAAAAGTGCAAAACCCTGGTCGGGGGGTGCTCGGTTGGCTGTTTCTGTGCCTCACCGAAGTGAGGACTTTCGCCTCACCGAAGTGAGGACTTTTCCCACTGACAAAGTGGGTGTCATCCCATTTTATACCTCTGGGTGAGGTTAAGTTCTCCGAAGAGATCTTTGAGCACCCCCCTGTTATCAGTTGGGCCGGGGCTGGTTCACCAGAGCGCAGTCAACTGACTCAACTACACTGCTACCCCGTAGGTCTGACATTGCATGAACCGTAAGCAGGGTTCTGACAGTGGCCAACCGTCTCCCCCCTGAGTTCTACCAAATTACAGACTTATTAATATATATAGTTTCATCGAACTATTTATATAGGTAGGAGTTATCGCGCTCACACATGTGGTACGTGTCAAGTGTCACGCGCGCGTTTCACGCGTGACTGCGCATGCACTTTAGAAGGTTTCACACATCGATGAACACGTATACAATTCTCGGAAAAGATGAATAAATTAAGACCGATTTCTTGGAAACGTCGTGACTCGAAAGCGCTTGTTAATCAAACCACTGTTGTGGTGGTCTTAAAAATATAAAGTACCTTATAAAACAAATGGAAAAGTCTGTGAAACAGTTGAAAGCTGAAGCAAAAGAGCAAAAAATTAAAGGATGGTATCTAATGCGGAAAGCCGAACTCATCGATGCTTTACAAGCTGTAGAATTGAAAGAACCTGTGAAATCACCAGAACGTAAAGAAAAACTTTGCCCACACGGGAAAAATAAATACAATTGTAAGGAGTGTTCGGGATCAAGGATTTGTGAACACGGTAAACGACGGTATTTTTGTAAAGATTGTGGTGGAAGTGGAATCTGCATTCATGGAAATAACAAGTACTATTGCAAGGAGTGTAGTGGAAATCAGTTTTGTGAACACAATCGAGTGAAATATTATTGCAAAGAATGCGGTGGAAACGGTATCTGTATTCATAAGAAAGATAAACGCTGTTGCAAGGATTGCAGGTAGGAATGAAGCTTGAATATTTTTTCATTTCTTTTACTAGAAATGAAAAATGGTCTTAAGGAAATAAATATGTAATTATAACAACATGCAACTGTCAACTCTCTCAGATGATATTATTTTTAGTAAACCTGTAAAGAACGACCTTTACAAATTTCAAAGGATTAAAATTTCGGCCCCTTACGGTGATAATAAGAAAGGGCCGTTGGTCATTGAAACACCGTTTCTTTTTAGTTTTGGTGTAACCGAAAGAAGAAGTAAAGAAGACGGAACTCGTGAGCTACTTGGATATTCTATTCCGGTTTGTTTATGGTCCAAAGACGATGAACCGACACGGGAAGAAGCTGAGTTTCATATCTCCTTGGAAAATTTTGAAGAGCTTTGTCGCAAACAATTGGAAAATGTTTATGGTGTAGAAACTGCTGAGAAATTAAACAGTATCTTATATTACAAGGATTGGGAATTAGAAAAATATCCACCAATATTATATGCTAAACTCAATTATTCAGAAAAGTCGAATAAATTCTTAACGATATTCAAAGAGAAAGGAAACAAAAGAGTCGAACCGCTCGACTATCTTAATTCATATTGTCATGTGAAATTAGCTTTGCTGATTGATAGTATCTATATTGGTGAAAAAGCTGTTTCGGTTCAGATAAAGGTTCATGAGGTATATTTCAGACCGTTACCTCAACGAGAATCGTTATTATCGATACCTGAAGAAAGCGAAGATGAAGATTGATGATCTGTTTATTTTTTCATTTCTTGTTTCTAGAAATGAAAAAATCGTCTTAAAAAATAAATATGGTAATATAACAACATGCAACTGTTAAGTCCTTCAAAAGTTTCATCAAATATTATTTTCCATAAACCGGTTATAAACAGCAAAACCGGATTTGAAATAATCAAAATTGACACCAATAAAGGCCCGCTAGTAATCGATTCACCATTTCTTACAATTTTAGGCGTAAAAGAGACATATAGTCAAAACGATAGTAGTAAACTACTTGGTTACACCATTCCTGTTGAATTATACGGTGAAGAAGGACGAAGTCGAATGCCAACGGAAGAAGAAGAAAAGTTTGTTGATTGTATGGTTTTTATTAGAGACATCTGTAGGCGACATTTAAAAGGTGTTTATGGTGAAAAAATAGCTAATAAAATAAAAGGTATTTTTTATGGTTTTCAGTTTGAAGGTATGGGTACAAGAGTTTGGGGGTCAATATATCCACGAATGTTTAATGTTAAACTACTAAAATATTCAAAACAAAGGGATAAAATTTTAACAAGGATCGCAATGAGAAAGCTAGAAAAAGTCAAAATGGCTCTGATAATCGATAGTATTTATATCAGCAAAGAAGAAGTTTCATTTCAAGTTACGGTACATGATATATATGTTAACCCACAAGATTCGCTACTAACAATACCTGAAGAAAGCGAAGAAGATGAAGTTTTTTCTTCAAACTGTGCTGTGTTAACAATGAGTATCGATTAAAACACTATATCTGGAAAATGGCTCATGAGGATGTTTTTTTGGAAAGTGAGCTCATGAGGGATGTGTGTTTTTTTTGGAAAGTGCCTCATGAGGATGTGTGGTTTTTGGAAAGTGAGCCAGAATTTTTTCAAAAACGGGTAAGATGGTTACCCACTGGGTTTTTACCGAGGAAAATTTCCAAAATACACTAAATTAACGACAATTTTGGAAATTTAACGAGGATTTTTTGAAAAAATCTTGAAAAATTTAACGAGGAAATCTAACGGGGAAAATTCTATACTTTTATGGATGATGTAAAGTGCCGTATAGTGCCTTACATAACTACTATTTTCTGTCTTCACTCGCGTCGCCATATGCAAATAAGCTTATGTTTGTGTATTTTTGCAATTTTAATTTCCAAATCAGTTTCTCGCGCAATTTTTGACAAACAAAAACTGTATTTTATTCGGAAAGTAGTCGTACTAGTTATTCTGGAAAGAGAAAAGTTGTTTTTGTGAACTTTTCTACGGTCTAAATGTACTGTGCAGACGGCCGGGTAATACTGTTTTTGAGAATTGCCAAAATTGAAAATAGCCCGTTCTTCAATCTTAATTCTTGTGCTTCCAACCTTTCACCTTAGTTAAGTTTCACCTTAGTTAAGTTTCACCTTAGTTAAGCTTGTTTAAAGTGCGAAGCTGATAGGCTGGGCCTATCTATATATATTAAACAATAGTTATTATTCAATGAAAAGTTGTGTAATACGGCTGGGCATTTTTACTCGTCAGTAAGTGCTCAGCCGTATTACACAACTTCACGCTGAATTACCTATATTTACTCTTAAGAGTCAGTGCATTTTTTTTGCTGCCCCCTCAAACTCTATATAGTCAGTATGAACCCTCCCAACACCACAATTACACGTAGCACCTTTGAAAAGCAGGCCATGTGGTGTACACATGTTTATTACAGGATTTACTTGAACGGCGCAGATTTTTCTTCAACGTTGTTGAAGTTCTTTTCTGGACTATAGTCTACGGAATATGTTAAAATTATTTAATTATAATATATTATTTCCGGTTTCACTTGTAAAAATAATAATAATAATAATAATAATAATAATAATAATAATAATAATAAGTTATAATGGGTTTTATTAAGTCACTTTGCAGAATAAACTGAATTGTGCAACTTTACAAAATACGTAATTCTAAAACTATCCTAAACTAAAAATATAATTAAATAACATATTATAATTATAATAAAAACCTTCCCAGCAGCCTTTGCACCAGAAAAATTTTCGATGCCAAATAACTCTGTCAATTTTGAGTGTATGAGGATACTACACCACATGCTATTTGCAACTACCATAAAATACCTATTTTAATAGACTAAGTGCGATGACGTCATCAGTCACGTGACTATGCCCCCAAGTGCCTTTCAACGTTATTTAGGAACATGCTTTGATGAATGCAAATACAGCCAATGTGGCAAGGAAGGCATTCGCTTGCAACATTTCCGCATGCCCATTATTACTCTGGATTTTTAAAATTAAGGGGGCTATACACATGAGCAAATAGAGGTCTGGGGACTAGTATCTTTATATACATGTATCTTTGTAAGGGTGAAATGCAAAGTTAAATTATTTTGTATGTTGGTAGATATAAGTCTAAAAATAAGTTCTTTATGAACGTCATCAGTATGACGTCATGAAACACGTGACCAGAACGCACGGAAGTTGACTGATTTTTGGACCTTTTTGGAACCATCAAACATTTTTATTAACCCTATTCGACCTGGGCTTTTTTTGAGTTCCTGAGCCTGGGGGGGGGGGGGGCACATTGTGCCCCCCCTTCGTAACATCAAGAACATTACAATGAAACCTAGAGGGTACATAGTACGTCCAAAACTGTCTCCTTTGCGGTCCGTACAATGGAACGATGACGTCATATGACGTAGTTATTAGTTAATTAATTATACGGCCGCCATCTTGGATCCGCCATCTTGGATTTCTGAATTTTTTTAAAACCTCTTAAAAACCGTCCAAATTGACTCAAAATTAATCAAAACCAATAAATAAACGCTAAATGACGTAAAAATATAAAAGTTATACCAATAAACATTGTTTTTCTTCATTCAAAGGTACAAATATGCAAATTTCAAAAAACATGGCTGTCAAAATCTTGTTACCATGGAAACATCAAATCACGTGATCAAAAACTGTCATACAAAATTGTTGCCAGATAAATTTTAGGAAAAGTCACAAAGTTTGATGGCGTTTGAATACATATTAAAGAAGTTATGAACGTTCAAAGTTAGCGCGGGCACTTTGTGCCCCCCCCCCCCCCCCCCCCCAGGCCGAATAGGGTTAACTTAAATAAATCTCCGTTTTTCCGCCCAGGTTAAAATTATGTTATTTTTGTGTATAAAAAAGGCGATTATTACTCCTCTAGTAAAAATGAAGGTGACGAAAAAAAGTTTTACACGTTGGAAGACCTTGAAAATCCATCCTTTCCTGATCCTGTTCAGCGACTTTTCAGTTTAGAACTATAAACAAATCTGCATAAGTGGTTTTTATCTTACCTCTTATCAATGGCGTTGGCAGTTTTTCTGTAGCATTTTTCTTTCATACCGATCAGGGGTTAGATTTTTTTTTTATTCCCCCACCCTCCCCTCCCCTTCGGTCCACATCCCTCCCCTCCCCTGCTCGGGTTTGCAGGAGATGGTCAGCGGGAGGACTGGTTCGAGTTTTCACGACAACGGATTCCGCCATTTTTGCGTGTACTGTAGCGTCAGGACAGAAAATTTATTTTATTTCGTCGATTCTGAGTCCTGTTTAGTGGCAAAAAGCTGGCGAAATTGCTTTACAAACTGTCCTTTTCGTGGCTAACTTACGATATAGCGCAAAAGAAGTCTGCTTAGAGTGTATATGTAGTTCCCCGGTCATCGGTCGCGAAGTCTGAAAGCCGGAGATTCTCAAACTTGGAAAGGACAAGAAAAGCTGGAAAAGGTAAGTGATTTGAGTTTTAAATTACATGTAGTAAGTTTAACTTTCAACCTAATGTCCAACTGGACAGTGTTCAGGGTTATTTTAGACCTTTTGGGGCGATTGATTATTAGTTTCTATTTGATATTGTGCACATCTAACTAGTTTAAAATTATTATTAAAGCGTATTTGTTAAGCTTAATTACAAACAGATTGGCAAACGTCTGCGACCCTGAGCGCTGAAAAAAATTAAATATCACAGGGCGTAACATGTCGATCAAAATCGATCATCGAAAACGTAGTCCATAAGTCGACAGTACTCGATATTTGTCGATAATTGTCAATCGACAGGTTTAATTTGTGGATAAAAGTCGATAATCACAAGATTTTCATGGCTACGAAATTAACCTATGGAAGCATAAACCGCGCTAACAGCAATAAACTTACATGAAAAACAAAACTGAGCAACCAAGTGGTTTGTTATTCAATGTAGAATCGAATAATCACCTTAAGAATTGATAAACCAAGATACACAGTGGTTTGTTCAGTGCTTGATGGACCCCAAAAAAGCCGTTAAATTCTGTTAAAATTGATAAGCGCTGGAGTTTAATCAGGTTTTATGAGAACAGGACACAGAAGCAGCGTGACACAGTGTGACAGTGTGACACAGTGTGACAGAAGGCGGCGATCAAGAAGTACAGTGTAGCATGAAACTGAGATGCATAAATCACTGATAAGACGTAAAATGATTTGACATGAAAATGAATCACTTTATTGGAAGAAAAGAGTAGTTTCTCATTTCAGCTTGTGTTTATTTGAGCTTCCAATTACAGTCGAACCCCTCGTAAGCGGACACCCTTGGGACCGCCTCGAAGTGTCCGCTTACGAGGGGTGTCCGCTTGCGGGGGGGGGTTGAAATTTAAAAAAAAAATTGTAAAGGGACAAGAACAATGATAGCATAGTTTAATCACAAAGTAAGGTTGTTACAGATGCAGAAATTGATTGGTTCAGGTGAAAACAGAATTATCAATGTCCAGCAACGCTTCTAAACTTCGAGCATGATCCCCTGATTACTAGTTGTGATCACGACAGGATATCACTAGATACTTGACACACGACACCGATGCACAATTGTGCGATGAAAGGAGTGCTTTTGTATCAAATAAACATCATTTCCTGACGATTATGTTTTCAAGTGTCTGCTTACGGGAGGTCTTTTTTTTGTTGGGACCAGAGAAATGGTGTCCGCGTCCGCTTACTGGAGGTGTCCGTTTATGGGAGGTTACAAATAATAGGGTTTTCTTAAGGAAACGGCCGGGACTTCAAAATGGTGTCCGCTTACAAGGGGTGTCCGCTTACGAGGGGTGTCCGTTAGAAGGGGTTCGACTGTACAGTGTAAAATCGGTAAAATAAAGTCTTGACATAGCCAATCCTGCTTTGTTTATCCGCGTTCGCCAACAGCGATCGATTTAACAACAACAACAACAACAATTTATTTTCAAAATAATAAAACAAAATATATTAGCAACCCACAAATAACTAAAGTTTAAGTAAATGACTGATAACCTTAGATACGATTTTTATAGTAAAGTAAATGACTGAAAAAAAAAGATACGATTTTTATAGACTATCAAAATTATCGGCATGTTATGCCCTGATATCAGCTCGATAGTAGCTTTCGTGGTAATTTTTGAAGTTAATACATATGCTACACGTATACGGTAAGGTTTTAGGCTTGCTCTCAACATGTTTTGTCCACATTTGAAGTTATAAGAGGTTTTAAATATGACGTGTAGCTAGAAAGATGTTTCATTGCCTTTCTTTTCACCTGTTTCACTGTATTTCAAGCGCGAAGATGTACATGTACAGTAGATCTTTGACAGTGGAAATTAGAGGTGGAAGTAAAACAAAAACCTGAGGGTCTGCATCTTGCATCATGCTCTAGAATTAAATTTGTCATCAACTACAGTAAGTTGTATTGCTATTTTGAAGTTTTGTTTATTTTTGTTCTCCTAAGGTAATTAGACTTTCAAAGACTACAGTCACATGTACATGTTGTGGTTTACATTTCAAAGAAGGAACAAGTTGAATAAAGGTAATTGCTCCATCAATTCCAAACCCGCTCATTTCCCCTAATCCCCTCCCCCCTTCAAATGGCTCCGTCAATCGAAGCCTGCTCATCCCCCTGGCATTAATCAGGCATTTGTCTTTTTTTTAATAATGTTGCAAATGCCTCACTGTGGGGTCAGCTTCTGAAAGAGTGCAAATGCAGAGGGACAAGATCAAAATTATATTCCACCACCTCAATCCACTACACCAGAGATTCCAACCTCTGGAGATTGCATGAAAATAGGGAATTTTTTCTGAGGGTGCAATTTTTTCGCGCCGAAGGCGTGAATCGAGCGATGTAATCGCGAGCATCTAGGGGTCCGAACTCTTTTTTTTTTTGGCTTTACCCTCTGAAAGTGACATTTTCTGCATTCCTGAGACCCGAAAAGCGTTTGTGAAGTTAAAGAATCTCACCCACCCAGTTTGTATTGCGCGCCTATGTTGGTTCATCCGCCATTTTCAGGGCCCCCGAAAGTCCATACTGAATTGTAGATGAGAAATTCACTCGTGCAAGAGGTGATATGCTTGCCCAAATATGGAATAGAGCCGTATCATAACAATGAGAGAAGCGCGCAATGCAAACTGGGTGGGTCAGACTCTTTAAAACATGATGAAAGACCAATTTTTGGGGGGTTTTGGGACTGATTTGGGTTAAAATCTTAGTCTATTGTAGAGAAAAGATCTAAATAAGTCGCTTTTATCCGGGAGATTCGTTCCATACCGGGAGACTCCCGGGAGAGTTGGCATAAGTACTACACTATCAGGATATCCAAACACCGAGAAGTGCGTTGAAAAACGGGGCGCAGCCAAGTTTTTTTTTTTTCCTCACTTCGAGGTCCACTACCTAATCTTGCTTAGCCTGTTCCAGGCGTTCAGATAGTGGGAAATGCGCGAATAGTTGGGGAAGGCGTGAAGAAAAGCGAGCGAAAAAAATCCCCCTTCTTCCTCTCCCCAATCTCCCCGCTTTTTTGTTTTTCGCTCGCTTTTCTTCGCGCCTTCCCCAACTATTCGCGCTTTCCCCACTATCTGAACGCCTGGAACAGGCTAAATCTTGCTTGGATTAGATTGGATTGGCCCAACTGGCCAACTAAGACCCCATTTTATATGGTCTCGGGTACCCGAGAGACAACCCTCCCCCTCGAGAAAAACTTTACGGAGCGTTTATATGGAGGTGTGAGTTGTAACAGCTGTTCCCTCTAGCACATCAGTCTCTCTCGAAACGCCATTTTTTGGTACGTTTGGTCTCCGCTGACCTAAAACACACGGGCTCTGGAAACAATTTGAACCGTCTCGTCTGGGGCAGGCAAGCCAAAGTGTTTATATGAGAAAAAGTTGTTCCGCCTGCCAGGGTTACCCTACCTGCCGAGGTGAGGCAACTTGCCCACCAGAGTTGTCCCGCTCCCCGAGACGAGTTCGCGATTCTCATGTGAACGGTTGGTTGAATTTTTCAAAGAAATAAGTGAAAAGTTAGCTCAACCAGAGTAACTCGGGGGAGGATTGTGTCGGGTACCCGAGACCATATAAATGGGCCCTAACTGGCAATATGCCGATATCTCTGCCTCCATCACTACACCACTGAATGAACACTGCAAACAGTTTCAAAGGGACCTCTTCATAAAAACCAACGTTTGTTCACGTGATGAGGGAAGTTTCGTTGACGTTTGATTCTAAAACGACAAGTGTCACATTCTGTCATATTTTTTCGACTCAATACCCTAAAGGTACAGTTGTGACACGATGATTGTAACGGTGGTCATTTTAGATTTTAGCACCTAAAGCGGTACCAATCTGCAACTTTTCACCCCTAAAAGGAACGACGAGCAACCCCATAATTTTTATGTCACCGTCTGTTATAGCCCGTTCATTACATTTCACGTATTCACGAGTTAAAAATCGGTCTACCTTACTCGATATGACCTCAAAATAGTCTAAAAATATTGTAAATGAATCTCTAAAATACAACCTTCTATGCCACGTGGGTCAGCTTTTAACTACACAAGTGGGTCAGCTTTTAACTAAATTCATTCATGTGGTGTACTGGGAACTAGTATAACACGCGGTAACATCTGGGACTTCATGTAACTAGGGGAAGATTAAAAACATGATGGCGACCTAGTGTGGTTCTTTGCTTGTGACTTTGTGTCCTGACTTCGTGTCTCTTCTTCTTCTTCTTCGGTCTAAAACACTACATTGGCGACGAGGATTTGTTTCAATGGCGGAAAGGGCTCTGCAAACGCTGGATCTATCGGGATCCTCGGCACAAGTAGCGAACAAATGGCGAAAATGGAAACGAGCATTTGAATATTACGCCGAAGGAAAAGGTCTGGACAACACGAGAAAGAAAACTTCACAGCTACTTCACTTCGCGGGAATGGAAGTGCAGGATATTTTTGAAGATATCGAAGATCCTGACCCAACAGCCGATCAAGACCCATACGCAGTATGTATTAGAAAGCTGGATAACCATTTTCGGGCCGAAGAAAACATCCCTTTCGAACGCCACGTGTTCCGACAGTTGGCTCCTACTGAAGGAGAACCTGTGGATAAGTTCGTTGTGCATCTTCGCCAGCAGGCAAGACATTGTAACTTCGGGGATTCTCTCGATGACAACCTACGTGATCAGTTAATTGAGAAATTACCCGATATGGAGCTGAAGAAACAGTTATTGGAAACAAGAAACATTACTTTACTGCAAGTTTTGGAAAAAGCGAGAGCATCGGGAGCAGCGGGTCAGCAAATAAAGCACATGGCGAGTGGAGTGGATGTAAATGCAGTTACAAAGAAGGAAGACAAAGCAGGTGATCACTCGTGGAAGACATGTTTTAGTTGTGGGAAAAAGGGACATTTCTCACGGGATGCGTGCTGTCCAGCAAAAGGGAGGAAATGTGCGAAGTGTTCGAGGTACGGCCATTTTGCTTCGTGTTGCAAAGCTAACAGCCGCACTACACCTGAAAAAGGGAGAGAAACCCGTCCAAAGAATGCCACAGACAACAAAAAGAAGTACAACAGCCAGACCAATCAAGTGGAAGGTTTTGTGGAGGGTGATAGCTACAATGAAGAGAACCCAGCCTTCGCATTTATGGTGGTAGAAGGAACTAACGAGGAAGTTTGTAAGGTGTCGACAGCAAGCGAGCCTACGTTGAAAGTGGGTATAAATGGAATTGCTAAGAAAGTGTTGATTGATTTTGGGTCCATGAGCAACTTAATGGGGGAGGAAGATTTCCAGAAATTGAAGAGTTCAGCTTTTAAGGGGGGACATTGAACATTGCTCAAAAAAGCTGTTTGCATATAGGGGTAAAGAAATTGATGTGATTGGTCAATTTGGGGCTGAAATGTCTGTAGGAAATGCTAAAGTAACTTCCAAGTTTATTCTGGTCAAGCATGGGCGTTGCATACTAGGAAATGTTACTGCAAGGGAACTGGGTATCCTTCACATTGGGTCCAAGGATAACCCCGTCAATACCAGTTGTAATGAAGTCCAAAGTGACTTTGCGGATCACCTTAAAGCTGAGTACCCTAAAGTGTTTGTGGGAATTGGAAAACTAAAAGATTTTAAGCTGAAGCTGCATGTTGATCCAAATGTACCTCCAGTTGCTCAGAAATTGAGGCGAGTACCCTTTGCACTTCGTGATAAAGTGAAAGCTAAGACGGAAGAATTGTTGAAAGAAGATATTATCGAGAGGGTAGAAGGCCCCACCACTTGGGCCAGTCCAGTTGTTGTGGCTCCCAAGCCCTCGGGCGAAATAAGACTTTGTGTTGACATGCGCCGAGCTAATGAGGCAATTGTTCGAGAACGATTACCTATACCAACTATTGATGAAGTGCTGGAGGAGCTCAATGATAGTTCGGTCTTTTCCACGCTAGACCTGCGTTGTGGTTTTCACCAGATAGAGTTGCAAGAAGAGTCAAGGGGCATAACTACCTTCCTAACTCACGAAGGTTTGTTTCGTTACAAGAGGTTAAGTTTTGGGGTAAATGCAGCACCTGAGAAATACCAGCATGTCATTAGTCAGGTTATCGCAGATATAGGTGGAGTTGTCAAGATTGCCGACGACTTGATTGTTCATGGAAAGACAGTTGCTGAACATGACCAGAACTTACACAAGGTGTTAGCTAGGTTGGAAGAGAAGAATCTGACCTTGAATAGTGAGCATGGCATTGGACCCACTGAGGAGAAAGTGTAAGCAGTGAAAGAGGCAAGCCGCCCCTCTTCAGTTTCAGAGGTGAGAAGTTTCTTGGGTCTCGTTGGATTCAGCTCAAGATTTATTCCGGAGTTTGCAACCAAAGCTGAACCCCTAAGGGTACTTTGCCGAAAGGATGAAAAGTTTGAGTGGGGGAAAGCACAAGAGGAAGCTTTCAACACACTGAAAGAAGAACTTGCAGGAGCATCTATGCTTGCTTATTTTGACAGGAAAGCACACACATGGGTCATAGCAGATGCCAGCCCGGTCGGTCTTGGTGCTGTTTTGGTGCAGGAAGTAAACGGACAGAGCCATGCGGTATGTTATGCCAGCAGAAGTCTGAGTGCCACTGAGCGTCGGTACAGCCAAATAGATAAAGAAGCCTTAGCGCTTGTCTGGGCTTGCGAGAGGTTTAATTTATACTTGTACGGTCTACCCCAGTTCGACTTGGTGACTGACCATCAAGCACTGAAGACCATCTATGGCCCAAGGTCAAAGCCGTCGGCGCGCATTGAACGCTGGGTGTTGCGGTTACAGCCTTACCACTACAGAGTGTGCTATGTGCCCTCCAGAGAGAACATTGCAGACGCCCTGTCTCGTCTAACAAAAATACCAGCGGCGAAAGGATATGTCCAAGATGAAGAATATGTGCGTGAAGTTACCCTGCAAGCAGTACCAGTTGCTCTTAGAATCGAAGAGATAGAAGAAGCTTCATTTCAAGATGAAGAATTAGCAGTTGTGCGTGAGTCACTGAAAACGGGAGACTGAGGAAAGCTCCGAAAGCTTATGTGCAGGTGCGGAATGAGTTGACTTACATTGGCCAGGTTGTGTTACGGGGAACTAGAATCGCCGTTCCAAGAAAGCTTCAGAAAAGAGTCCTTGATTTAGCACACGAAGGCCACCAGGGAATTGTGAAGACCAAAGAACGCTTAAGATCAAAAGTCTGGTGGCCAGGAGTAGACAAGGAAGCAGAAACGAAATGTAGAGGATGTTTTGGTTGTCAGCTGGTGTCAAAGCATGTTCCGCCACCACCGATAAAACCGACAAGATTACCTGAAAAGGCGTGGCAAGCGATAGCCGCAGATCTGTAAGGACCCTTGCCAACTGGAGAGCATCTACTTGTGGTGGTCGATTATTTCTCAAGATGGATGGAAGTAGATGTCATGCGCTCCACAACAAGTGTTGCAATCATCAAGTGTCTTGACAACCATTTTGCACGGTATGGTGTACCAACTGGCTTAAGGACTGATAATGGACCCAACTTTGTGTCCAATGAAATGGAGAAGTATTTGGAAGAGATGGGCGTTGTACATCGTCGCAATACACTATTATGGCCAAGAGCTAATGGTGAGGTCGAGCGGGAAAACCGCTCATTACTCAAGGCCATGAGAGTCTTCCAAGCGGAAGGAAAAGATTGGCGGTCAGAACTTAACAAGTTTTTGCTGGCCCATCGGTCGACTAATCACACCACAACAGGTGTCAGCCCTGCTGAACTGTTTTTCAAGAGAAAACTAACAACCAAGTTACCGGAACTTACCGAGCCTGAGGAAAAGCCAAGTGATGTGGTTTTCCAACAGGTGAGGGACCGAAATGCAGAGAGAAAACAGCAAGCCAAAGATTATGCTGACACGAGAAATCATGGCAAAGATAGAGCATCAACGTAGGGATGCTGTACTACTGGAGAGAAGAAGGGAGAACAAGTTGTCCCCATCATATGAGAGCCAACCCTACAAGGTCGCTGCACGCTATGGAGATCAGGTGGTTCTGAAGTCACCTCAAGGGGTCGAGTACAAGAGAAATCTTCAGCACGTAAAACCTCTCTTGATTGACCTGACTGACCCTGATACAGAATACAGTGCAGAATCCGGTACCCCTGGACAATTTCCCAAACCAGAACCAGTGGACCAGTCCCTTGAAGAGAAGGAATTGGCGGAAGAGACAGTTACGAGTACACCACGCCGTTCTGGCAGAGTTAGTCGACCCCAAAAGCCTTTTCTGACTATGAACTTTATTGAACATTTCAGAAATTGTTTTGGTTAGAGAATGACAGGCCACAAGAGGCCAGAACTTATCTTACTATGTTTCGATTTGAACTTTAAGGGAACTTGTTTCAAACGCATGTATAGACTGAGTTGTTTACTTATTTCAGTCAGTTTGTTTACATTTTAATAGTTCTAAAAGTCATTAGTTTTTGTTGGAGAAGATGAGAGATTGTGGTGTACTGGGAACAAGTATAACACGCGGTAACATCCGGGACTTCATGTAACTAGGGGAAGATTAAAAAATGATGGCGACCTAGTGTGGTTCTTTGCTTGTGACTTTGTGTCCTGACTTCGTGTCTCTTCTTCGGTCTAAAACACTACAATTCAAGAAATCTAATCTTTACACGACAGCAGCATATTTTGCAAATCCCGATAGCCGCAAGTTGGCGGGATTCGACATAGCTTGGGTGATTGTAAACTACCTGCTTTGATTTTTGTTGTCTCGATTGTTCATTTTTTTTTCACAATCTGTCAAGAATTGGAAAAGAAAATTATCTATCCAAAAAAGTAGGGGTCGCCGACCATCCAAGCAAGTTAAATCTAAGCAAAGTTAATGCAATGATATTGACCCTTTATGTGTTTAGATTTGTTACCGCAATGTAGGTTAAAGATACATACGTTTAAGTCCTATGAATTTTAATTAAAAACAAATATGTGTAATTTTCAAAAGTAATATATACAGGCTAAAGTTAATAGTGTTGCAAGTAAAATAGTAGTAGTGTTGGAAGGACAGTATTTGTAAGCAGTGTTGTAAGTTATTGATTAAAATTGATCTCAAAAAAATGGCATCATTAATTGCATAAGCAGTAAGGATGCGAATAAACAATTAGCGCAGACATCCTTAAATAATTATTTACCTCTGTCTTGCTTACTCCCAGTTCTTCTTTCAGCTCCACAACAAACAAGTCACCACCACGCTGACGTTTTTGGACATCTTGTGCAGATGTCTCCTTACACACTTGCAGATGCTTCACTCCTGCAGAGCCTTCAGCAGTGGTGGTAGCTGCACAGGTAGACTTATCACTGACGATTCCCGTGCTATTGAGTACATCCAGCAGTTGCTGACGATCGACAGTGAACTCCAGCACACAGTCTGCCTGTGGCTCAAGCACAAGGGGTTGTCTCTCCAAGGCCCCGAGTGTTGCCACTGTATCAGACCTGGCGACAAGGAGCTCAATATGGCTTGGAGACTGGACTGTAGACAAGACACGCTGGACGGTACTCTGTAGACAGGCTTGGAATATGTGCAGACGGTCTTGCTGCTCTGTGAGTGTGAATTCCTTGGTCTTGTGGAGTTCGTCCAACTCATTCATCAGAACTTGCTTTCTGACAGTAAGTGCTTCGTGAAGCTATTAAAGCAAAAAGAAAAAAAATCACATCCATGAGATATAAAATGATGGAGGTTTAGTTGGAATTTTGAAACTTCTGGCTCCTTCCTCTGTGGCATTTTTTTTAGATATACGAACCTTTCTGCAACATTTTTTTCTCTGATCTCCACATGAATGTTAATGGCTACCACCAAACTAACAAAATGCCTTGTGTAAGGGTGGGGGAGGGGGACTTGGCATATGAAGGATCCCATAAAGAGGAAAATATTATAGAAATACCCGTAGTCACTTCAAGGTAATGTAAAACCAGTCGACAGTAATTAGCGCGGTTGATCTATGGACCGAGTGTAACTTTATCTATGTAAAAAGAGAATGAAAAATAAATAAAAAACAGCTCACTTCTTTGAAGGTACATTCAATCTGGGCTGCCTGTTTTTCGTGTGCCTTTTTCAGGTCAAGACTCACACCTATAACCCGGGCTTCTGCAGCTTTAATCTCTTCGGCATGGGTGATAGCTTTATTGGCAAGAGCTTGCATCTCCTGTTGGTACTTTGAAGCAGCTTCAGCTAGTGACAAGCACTTGTGACCATTATGCTTGAGGGTGGCACAGTCTCGACAGATGACAGTGTTACATTCCTCATCAAAGAAGCGGAACTGCTCATTATGTTCCGGACAGAAAACAGATTCAGCTGCCAGCTTCGGGTTTGCCTTCAACTCCCCCTGGGAGACAACTCGATGGTCACGAGTTGCCTTGTTGCGAGTGTGCCAGTGAGCTGCATCCTTGCACATGTCCTCTTTGCAGTCCAAGCAACAGGATGTCGCGGAGTGTTGCTTGTCATCACAAGCTTCACAAACGTGCAAACTCTCATCTCCCACATCTTGGGGTGTGGCAAGTATAATGTCCAGTAGTGCAAAATTCTTTGGCAGTCCTTCAATTCCAGCGGGCACACAGACTGTACTTCTGCATGTGGGACAGATGATTGCCTTATCTCTAAGCAGCTTCTCCAGGCAGCCCGTGCAGAAGCTGTGACCACAACTCAGCAGACGAGGGCAGAGCTTTTTGTCATTGAAACGCTCACAACAGATTGAACACTCCAGTCCCTCGGATCTAGATGCCATTGTCTGAAATAAAATTGAAATACTGTCAAACCTCTTCTTACAGACATCTCTATCTCACTTAAAATGTCGAGATTCTGGACAGTCATACAGCTTTTGTGAAAAACAACATGTTTCTGAATGCATATGAGCTGCCAGGAGTCACTTCAGTGGCACTTGTAGTCAGTGCAAAGGGGTTTTTGACCTGCAGCTACATCGTACATTTTGCCAATAATCTAGTTAATCTAGAACCGTGATATTTTGGTGACTAAACTAGAGCAAGTAACAAAGAACAAGATGCAAGTAACAAGATGCAATGGTTGTGGACAACACTGAAAACCCCCAGTCCATGGCCTACCCCAGTGGACTACCTAAATGGACCAGTACCCTAAAATGGACTACCCGTAAAATTACTAATTTCAGGAGAGTACTAAATCAAAGAAGCTGCTATTAAACAGTAAATCTACCAGGACCTTTCATCTTAAGGGTACTGTGAACTTTTTGTGGTCCCATTTTGCATAATTTTAGTTTCTTTAATTTCTGCAAAGATATAGCAGTAATCTAGAAAATATTAAAATAAATTTTGAAAAATCATTGATAGAACTCAAGATATTTTTAAAAACAAGTTTTAAGGGAATAGTTGATAAGTGGCTATAGGTTTGATAGTGTGATAACCCAATTCTGTAGTGCATGCAGTGCCTTCTTGTACTTTTTCCGCTAAATGTTATCCGGGATCTTGCATTACATCTCATTTACATATTTTGTTTCCATCGCCATTCCAGGCAATTGCCTGTCACAATTCGGAGCGCATTTTGCATCATTATGGTGTCATAGCATAATATTGTCCGCAGCAGTTTTCCATGTTTCACACGGTCGTCCATGCTTTGTTCCAATTCCTGATAATTTCCAATTTCACCATCAAAGCCAAAGTGGAAATTTTTGATTAGCAGGATTGTAGAGATGACGAGTGAAAAGAACCGCAGCAAACAGAAAAAGCCCAATTAAGAATGACTAGCTTACTCACATGCATTTATTTCTGATACCAGCGTGTGTTTTTAGGTCAATTTATGCACCTACTTCTGTTGTAGTTTCATTTGATCTTTAACTGGAATTCTCACTAGCCCTTTTCGAATGTTTGTTGCATTTTGTTGCATTTTCATTCTTTCCCCTCATTTGAGTTTGCAGTTGAGCGAAACTTTGCTGTTTTTCTCATGATTTTCCCTCGCAAAGCAAGGGCCCAAGGCCCAAGCATAGCAAGGTTAACAAATAAAATACCCACAACCAACTAGCATGAGGAAGGGTACACCGCCAGTCAAAATGTTAAAAAACATTGAGACATGTTTATAAAATCATAATCATAATCATAATCATACCAGCGTTAATACCATTCACAGACATAATCTTCGAGGTGCACAACATAACCTGTTTATTCCGCGACCGAACACTGAGGCCCTTAAGAAAAGTTTTCATTATAGGGGCGCAGTAACATGGAACAGTCTGTCAGCGGAGGCTAAGCAGGCCACTACTTTAAATAGTTTTTATTCCGCTATTGTATATTAGTATTTTCTTAACTTAGTTTAGCATTTATTATAGGAGTTTTGTAATTTTTAAGTCTTTTTCTACTAGGTTAAATGTGCACGGCTCTTTAGAAGACCACGTTTTAGTGATAAGGACTCCGTGAATAAATGAAGTTATTATTATTATTATTATTATTATTATTATTATTACCGTAACATTCCATTACATGTTGTACTACATGTAGGATCAAGTGACAAAGCACATACACTGTACATGCTCATATTAATATAATTTAAATGCAAATTCTATTATTTTTACCAGTATTTTTGCAAATTTGCTTTTAATCTTTAATTCCTGTCTCCCAAAAAAGAGTTTTAATTCATGATGTTTCCCTGAAAAGAGTTTTGAAAGACTCTTTTCCCGTTGGAGACTTAACAGAATTAAAATGCAAATATTCAATTTTCACTAAGGTAATATACAAAATCCTTTAATATACATGTACACAAAATGAATACCTAAGTGATGCCCTTGGGCCAGCTTTGTACTCAAAATTTCGGGCACAGATTTTCTCAAAACAGACCAGTGATCATCACCCAGCCGCAAATAACATATCAGCTTAATACAATTATTACGCTGTGAAAATGTCTTGTCACTAGAATTGAAGGGCTCAGAATAACACTATGCTAAAAAAAGTGACTTTTTGGAATAAAATAAAAGTTTCTCCAAATTAGCTGATTTTTGGAATACAGACTTGTTTTTGTTATAAACATTATCCTGTATGTTTTTCACTGGTTTTGTGCTTCATTTTCTAGAAGAAAAAAAATAACGGTCCAAAAATGCGGTCAGCTAATAAACCTCAAACAAACACTGCCGCACTTTGTCTTTGTGTACTTCATTGCCCTTGGGATTACTGTTTTCACTACTTTTTAAAGTGCTACTACGATCAAATTTTTGATTTTCATTTTTTTACATTTTCGTGTACTATTAGACTTCCTTACTCATCTTGCCAAATTTCAATTCATTACGAACATCAGAAGTCATTTAATTTTAACATTTATTTCCGAGAATTTACGGCCGCCATTAAAAAACCTTGTTCCAAGGCTTGGTTGCTAATGGGAGAAAGTGACGTAAAAGACTCAAACATACCTCACGGGTTGAAATTATAATAACAATCAGCATAGAAAATTGCACGAAGAACGAGTCTAAAGTTTTTGTTGCTTTTCGCGTGATTTTCAACACTTATTGTTATTATAATTTCAACCCGTGAGGTATGTTTGAGTCTTTTACGTCACTTTCTCCCATTCGCAACCAAGCCTTGGAACAAGGTTTTTTAATGGCGGCCGTAAATTCTCGGAAATAAATGTTAAAATTAAATGACTTCTGATGTTCGTAATGAATTGAAATTTGGCAAGATGAGTAAGGAAGTCTAATAGTACACGAAAATGTAAAAAAATGAAAATCAAAAATTTGATCGTAGTAGCCCTTTAACTGCTAAAGTTGTCCGTTTCACTTGATAAAACCGCAAGCTGTTCGTTTAACTGCTGTTAAACCGCAAGTTGTTCGTTTCAATTGAAAAATGCGCAAGTTGGTCAGGGTTACGGTTACCGCTAAGGTTAGGAAAAACACGGAAAAAGCGCAAGTTGATGGTTTCACTGCCTTTAAACAGCTTAAGTTGTTCGTTTCACTCGGAAAAAGCGCAAAGTCGTTTGTTTTGCGGCTTTTAGTTGCTCATTTCACTTAACAAAAAAAAAAAAACAAGGAAAAAGCACAATTAAGTTGTTCGCTTCACTGCTTTTAAAGCACTCCATAACTTGTTGGTTTCACTACTGTTAATTAAACCGCTTAAGTTGATCATTTCACTTAATGGAAAAATACTACAGTTGTCCGTTTCACTTTAAAAAAGGCACAAGGTGTTTGTTTCAGTAATCAATCTCTCAAGTAATAAGTTGTTCCTTTCATCAATAAAACTGAAAGAAAAAACAAAGCACTGCAGCATGTTGTCTTTGTTATTATATGCCCCTTGGGATTACTGTTATGAATACTGATCAAGATAGACATTTGAAGAGCTGGGTGCATAACCATTTCATGTCGAATGTCAAGCGTTTTTATTTATTCTCACTCAGATAGTGGACCTATCTGTCACTGTCGCAAAGCATGTCGGGAAATTCTATGCCAAATCCGAAATGGAGTTCCCGCCCCAAAACTTATAGCAAAATATTATACGTCTGGAAGCACTTCGGATATCGGACATTTCGACCACAGCACGGGATGGCAAATGGGCCACAACTCACAACGCTGCCCCTTTTCTGATCCAAAACGATTGCAGACTTTGCCGCCAGCTCGTATTGTCCACCAATTAAGGTCCATTTTTCACCACAAGTGCTAAATGGCGCTTTAGACACAAGGTACGACAAGAAACACGACTCGTTTCTTTGAGAGAGAGGTGCTAGAGACTTGAGGATTTCCGGACTTCATGATGTCCTTCCATCACCGAGTGGGCCTTAACATGGCTTAAACCAGCACTCAACCACTGAGTTGTTCGCTGTTCAACCATGTTGTTGCAAGTGGCGAACGGCATCGATAAGCCCGCCTTAACGTTATGTTCGTTCAGGTCCTTGGCGCAAGTCAAGAGTATTGTGGTCGCATATTCTCACAACCAATCTGCTTTTAGTAATGGCGTTGTTTAGAAACTTCTAGCTGCAGTTTTGGAAGAAACTACAGTAGGATTGTACACAGTCAAAACACTAGAGGGCCAAAACTCTTCTTTTTTACAGGTACATGTAAAATTATTTTGTCAAATTCCTTAAGGTTAGTACCAATTCGACACTTCGGCAATGCTTACGACACCAAAACAAGCCTGTACACGAGAAATCAACCATTTTAAAGCAAAGTGAAAAAAAAAAACACTCAAAAAGTCACTTAGCATAGTGTTATTCTGAGCCCTTCAATTATGAATTTGTTGGTGAAATCTATCTTCTATTTGGTCAAGACTTGGCTCAAAGGAGCCTTTCATCTGCTTGAAGAATTATAAAAGAAGTTGTGTAGTCAAACTATTCAACCTGCTCCAAAGGACACCCGGCAGGGCATGGTGTGAACAAAGTCTCAGTTGAGAGAAAAAGTGTGGTGGCCAGACCTGGACAAGCAAGTTGAAAAGTTGTAAGTGCCATCTTCCACTCTTAAACTCGAATTGTTATTTTAAGAACCAAATTGTTAAAACAAATCGACATGTAAGAACCTTTTTGTTGTTTTAATTTTAAGTTCTTACCTGTCGATTTGTTTTAACAATTTGGTTCTTAAAATAACAATTGGAGTTTAAGAGTGTTCTGCTGCTGGTAAGGAAATAAAGATAATCAGATCAATAAAATATTTGTGTCATGTACATTTCACTGTCAACATATAACTAAATTTTGGTTTTTTTTTTTTCCTTCTTTTTTTTGTTTTATTGTTTTTAGTTTTTAATACAAGAGTCGAACAAATTATGACAAACATTCCATTCCTGTGAGATACGCTGTGTGCAGTATGGGGCAATCTACCAACATCTGTTAAAAGCTCTAAATCAATATACAGCTGTTTGATTAAACGTTGTCACTGATCGGTCTTACCCCTACGCGACCAGACCGAAAGGGAGTATGGGTGAATTAAAATGTATGATTAATTATTCTATATCGCGTTTACAACGGAGAACAAAACTCATGTTTGTCTTCGCGTGTTACACAAAGACAACCAGAGTCGCTTCGATAAGGACGTTCCGTATTTTGATAATGTGCAGTTATTGAATGTGAATTGATTTCTCCCCATAATCCTTTTCGGTCTGGTCGCGTAGGGATGAGACCGATCAATGACAACGTTTAATCAAACAGCTGTATATCTTTAAGAATATTGTGATAACAAAATTTGATTGTTTGTTAAGTTCTGCTTACCTTTTGTGAGGGAACACAGGCAAAAAGCGAGTGCAAACACCTCTACAAAACCACAACAACACTTCGGCGACACTTCCGCTTCCAGCTCTGCATGAGCCCTCGTTTGCTGGATGCGCGCTTCGTCTTAGCACCTGGTACGTCATATACGCTAACATCGACCCTCGCGCCTCGGCAAGGAACGATCCTGGCTGTATTAAACAAAACCATATCGATAATCCTAGCTTTTTCGAGGCGTTGAAATACATTAGTCATACCACATCAAGAATATATCAGGTAAGGAAAGACTGATATCTTCAATTTTCAAATCCAGTCACCACTGAGTGGGCTTATATGGGCTTATATCACGTTATTATTATTGGGTTTAATTGTTGCTGTCCAAGACGAACGGCGGCTCATGAAGAGGTTTACTTCATTTCACGAATCATTGCTTCATTGTCGTTAACCGTCAGCAAGCTGAAGCGCGGAATTCTCAGTCTTATTTGGAACCTATTCATCTTTAAAGGTAAGAAAAACGTTCTCGTCTGCAATTCCACTTTAAGTTACAATACAAATGTCTCCGGAAATGTCAACACGAGTGATGCGAAACTGTTGGCTTTTACACCAGTTTAACAAAATAATGGCGCCAAAATTAAAATCAACTCACACTCTTAAATTGAAATTCTTAAAACAAATCGATAGGTTAGAACTTCTTTGTTGTTAAATTAAATTTCTTATTTTAAGAATTTAATTCTTGTTTTAAGACAACTTTCTTCCTTAAAATCAATATCTTAAGACTTAAAGTAAGAAGCCAATTTTTGGCAAAACTCTTACATCAAGAACAGACACCTCAAATAAGAACATCCTTCTTTTAAGAAAAAAAAAATAAGAAATTACCTCTATTTGAACTGAGATTTAAAAAATTTAAAAATTTAAAACGTCAGGTTTAAGAGTGTCAGTGAGCGTCAAATGCTTTATTCTTCCCATTTAAGTTCATTAGTGCATCTCAGCTTTATTATGACTTAATACAGGTTACAAAATGTACAAATGTAGCATGTATGAAACCTTCTGTCTTCGTCTAATTATATATGCTTTTGTCAGTGGCCATTGATTTCGGTTGCTGGACATGTATATTTTATGCACCTATCAATGTTAAGCCCAAAGGGGGGTGGGGGGGGGTGGGGACCACGGGATGGGGTGGGGACTTTGATCAGAAAAGGAAATTTTGAGTCAAAGTTCATCACCCGTGGGCTATGTTTTGAGTTTTGAGTTCATAGTTCCCCACCTTGGGATAAGATTTTGAGTTCAAAGTTACCAACCAGAGTGAGAATTTCAAGGAATCTGAGGTACATGTAAAGAATATGTGCCTGCATTTTACAAGACTTTTTCATAGCTCGCGCTGCTCTGGTCCACGGTAGTGGGAAACTCTGCTCTCTTTATATAATAATAATAATAATAATAATAATAATAATAATAATAACTTGGGACAGCCAACATCCTGCGCAAGACCCTTTCTCTGCAATGCTAAGTAGTGTGGCCTCCACACAGCGCCTCATGGGTGCCCTAGGTCCATGGTTTGGACCCGGCCCCCATGGAGAACACATAATTATATAGAGAACACATGATAATAATAATAATAATAATAATATACTAATAAAGCCTCAAAAACAAGCTTCAATTCGATTTTGTTTTCTTTAATAACTTGCACTCAGGTGATGAATTCACAAACCTAGACCTGCCAAGTCTCGCACTTTAGACGTGAGTCTCACGCCTGCGAGTCTCAAACTCTGATCTCACGCTTGTAGAGCAATTTCTCATGCTTGACTTACAGATTTGAGATATCAGCCTTAACTGATTTGCATGATACAATCAAAAATATAGTTACGTTTATGAATATATGGCACTTTTTTGTAGGTTTTTATCGTTCTGAACATTACAATTACAGAGGTCTGAGATCCATGGAAACTTCCAAATTCTTCGGAACATCTTCGTACAACTTCGGACATCGTCGGAATAGATCGGGTTCTTTTCGGATTTGGTCGGGTCACTTTTGGAAATTCTGGCACTCCCACAAAAAAATTCTCACACCTAACACTCGTAAAAAGTTGGCAGGTATACAAAGCTAAACATATTACCACTCACTATTCTATTATTCCAGTTTTTCAAAGAATCTAAAAATTTCAATTAAGAATGTGAAAGTTTATCTTGGTTCTTTTTCATGGTTCGTACAATCTTCAAAAGGTCTTGAATTTTAGCAGTCTTCTTGAAAAGTCCTTTAATTTGGTTAAGGTCCTTGAAAAGTACTTGGAAATCAAAATTGCAAAAAATACGCAAACATGTGACAAATATTTGTCTTGTTTTGTTTACATAAAATCGCTTTTCAATCTATGTAATGAATGAACAAACAGATAAAAGTGGACAACACAATCTTCTTTTGAGAAATTTTATTCAAATCTCCATATTAAGTTTATGTTTAAAAGCAAAATGCGTATCATTTACATGTATAGCGCATTGAGGCCGAGCTATCTTTGGTTGTGTCCTGGTGTACCGGTTAACGAAAATTGCGTGACATCTGAAAGGTTTAATGATAAGAATAATAAATGAACATTAACTAGGACACACTGGGACATTTGGGACAACTGGGACACTTGGAACAACTGGGACAACTGGGACACTTGGAACAACTGGGACACTTGGGACAACTGGGACAACTGGGACAACTGGGACACTTGGGACACTTGGGACAACTGGGACAACTGGGACACTTGGGACAACTGGGACAACTGGGACACTTGGGACACTTGGGACACTTGGGACAACTGGGACACTTGGGACAACTGGGACACTTGGGACAACTGGGACATTTGGGACAACTGGGACACTTGGGGCAACTGGGACACTTGGGACAACTGGGACACTTGGGACAACTGGGACAACTGGGACACTTGGGACACTTGGGACACTTGGAACAACTGGGACAACTGGGACACTTGGGACAACTGGGACACTTGGGACAACTAGGACACTTGGGACAACTGGGACACTTGGGACAACTGGGACAACTGGGACACTTGGGACAACTGGGACAACTGGGACACTTGGGACACTTGAAACAACTGGGACAACTGGGACACTTGGGATAGCCGGGACATGAAGGAAAATTTCCGTATACACGAAAACCGCTACATTAAAAAATCGCTGACTCGTTGTCCACTTCAAAATGGCGCCGAGCTTGTTTATTTTGAATATCGCTTTTTGCCGCTTCTTTCTTCACTCTATGAAAGTTACGAGTCATCATCAGAGGCTGAAACGAAACTATCCATTGTTCAGGTTTATTTTTCAACTCCTTAAGTTGGTAGAATCACTAGTGAGGATCATCGATCGTTCATTTATTGGTTCAGGAGTCAATAAAACAACTCATCGATCATTCCAAGAGCTTCGTGACGTCTCCAGTTTCGCTGTGGAGAACAAGTGCTAGTCTGCCCTGTGATACATTCAGATGGCAAAAATGGACACTGTTGACGAGATAGGCCAACGAACTTGTATTGTATGCAGAATGAAGTAATTTTTTCTTTCTTGCATGGAGATACGTACATGTACCTTTTTCCAAAGATTCACACCACGAAAGTATAGGTGACGGTCTTTGACTCTTTATAGGGTAGGATTATGGTAGTCTACATTAGCATTACATTACAAAAATTAGCATTATCATTACATTATTAAGTGAATTTTTTTAATGTTTTCCTCAGGAATGATTTGTGATATATGCTTAATATTGAATGATTAGGGTTAGGGTTCCGTTAAACATTTAAAATCTTTAAAATTCGGAAACAAACATCCTTAAAACCTCAAACTTTTTCTGAAGGATTGTAACACTGATACCCACATATCATGTTAGATACAGCTTTGGAGGATGTATAGTTAAGATTTTTTATTTTTTTGCCATGTGCAAACCTCCAATTGAACAATACTTGAATCAGTTGAATGTCACGCTGGGTCCGGGGGGGGGGGGGGGGGGTACTCTGCCAATTTTTGGATGGGGGTGTGCCGCTGGGACTCTGAGACCCCGTAAGCTATACTACACCACTTTAGCTGCATTTTGCAACCCTATTCTAGACTAAACACTGAAAAACCCTACCCTATCCTAGACCTATTCCATACTCGCTATTTTCCAGAAACTCGTTCACTATCACAGTTATTAGCTAGCAGGGGTCAGTGAAAATGCCGTACTGCCCGCCGTACCAATTTTTAAATGCCATTTGCCAGTAAACCTTATCTAGACTAAATTCTTCACACAACTGATCAGTTTCGCGGAAAATGATACCCTATTCTAGACCAAAAATCTGATTACTATACCCTATCCCAGACTAAACTGCCTGAAAACCATATCCTTCACAGCGGTGATGATGATGATGATGACGGCACATACCTATATGGCTCATATATGGGAGTGCCCCCCCCCCCACCCCCCCCCCCCCCCCCCCCGGCGCTGGGTATGCCATTGAATATGGTCTTTCGCATAAACTATGGACTTGATCTGATATTAAATAGAGTTCTGACCTAGAACCCTATATGAAAATGATCAATATTCAATAAATAAAGTACATTTTCAGATCAAACTTTATGCTATCGTGTCATTCACATATACTGCTTATATCAAATACAACATCTAAAATTCTTATCCAAATGCATGCTTTACTTTTTAGACATGACATTGAACATGCACTCGATACATAATTATTGCTGCTGTCTCTCACCCTTTTCTCATTTAACAACTGAAGTTCAGAATAAAAGCTAATGAAGAAATGATGAAAATATCAATTGTAAAGTAATAATTGAAAAATATTATACAGTATTTATCTCTGTTAATCACTTTCAAAATGGTATAATACACTAATAAGTAAACATATTTATCAACAACATCTTTAAATATTATAAATAATTATAAAATCTTAAAATCTTTAACTATTAACTGTAACTAATACAGACTAAAAACCTGTGACCTTAAAGTGCACCTAACCCCAATTTTTTTTCGCTTAATCAACTCTATGTACGTTGAAAAATCGAATAGTGAAATATTTCTTGTTTTTAACGTCGTGTTAGTGAGTTATAGAGATTTGAATTTACAAAATGCTAATTTGATGATGTCATTTTAGGATTCATTTATTATACAACTACTTCTTTTTACCTCCAAGGAATATCTTTTACGAATCAATTGACTGTCCACAGTTTATATTTAGTATTTCTCAAATTGATTTTCCTTAAGCCGTATACTGCGTATTGTAAATTGACGTAGAAATAATGGCAAAATCCTAAAATGACGTCATCAAATTAGCATTTTGTAACTTCAAATCTCTATAACTCACTGACGCAATGTTAAAAACAAGAAATATTTTACTATTTGACTTTTCAACGTACATAGAGTTGATTAAGCCAAAAAAAAATTGGGGGTTAGGTGCACTTTAACAACAACTCATAATAATAAATATAATATATTGAAAATGGATGTTAGTTATAGAGCTATTTCAATTAACGTTGTCGGATGAAAGCTTGAAGCCAAGCCTGCAAGGTAGTATGAGATGTTATGTATAAATTCACCAAACTACTGTCACCCATTTTCCGTTGCGTCCGCACTGACGACCAGGATCTGGGATGGCTATTTACCACTACCCATACTACCTTGCAATCTTGGCTTATTTATAGGCTTTGGGCTTTCATGCAACAACGTTAATTGAAATAGCTGTAATTGCAAAAAAAAGTAAAGATTCTCCTCTTAATGCAGTTAGACAATATTACTGCGGCTGTCTCACTGCATTAAGAGGAGAATCTTTACTTTTTTGTTGTCAAACATTTTATCATCAAACATCAAGGCTTCCAAATAACAACTCCAACTGTGTGTTTTTGTTGCATAATGCCATGGGATAGTAGTGAAAAGAAAAGAAAAAAAAAGAACAGTTTTGTCAAAATAATGGCTTATTATTGTCAAGGTACTTAAAACAGATCCAAAAAAGGGAAAAAATTCACATCTTTGAGAGAATGTTTTGGGCCTTAAAGGACACCCTATGTATCGTTTCAAGATAAAATTTTATTCTGTTCGAAAATAGGAGATGTATTGGCCTGGTTGAAATCCTTTCAGTCATAGTTATATGATCCAGTCATAATTTTGGCAAACGAGCCCCTTTTAAGGCCAAAAAGCAAGATTTCAGTAAAAAAAAAAAATCAAAAAAGTGAATTGCAACGTTCTTGCCCAAAGGCTTTCTGAATTGAACTGGTTCTCATAGGACGAGCGCTTTTTGGATATTAAAAGCAGTCTACGATAATTAACCCATACCATATTTGCCGGACTAATATTATTGCTGGAAGATAATTATTCAAGGGGGAAGGGGGATAATAATTTTTCAAAAAGCGCTTGTCCTATGAGAACCAGTTCAGTTCAACCTGTTTTTTGTAAAGGGCTTCGAAGCCTTTTGCCACATTCTTAATGCACTGCGGCTTTCCATCTATCTGCTTGACTTTCTTTGGCTGCAGCGGATTTACAAGGTTTTTGAATATTATCTGAAGTCTGGAATAGTATTCATGCAACTTCGAGGGTTCAATGCTTAATTCTTTCAATGATGCATAGTTCACAAGACAAAAAAAGAAAAGGAAGAGGGTGAGACACTGCCACCAGCGCTGCATTAGTTAAAGACTGAGAACAAGATACCTAATACATTAGTATAAATGTGGCAAATGACAAAGTGAGCTTATTCTTGTCATATACAGCTATTTCAATTAACCTTGTCAGATGAAAGCCCAAAGTCTATATAAGCCAAGACCACAAGTTAGTATGGGTAGTGGTAAATAGCCATCCCAGATCCTGGTCATCAGTGCGGACGCAACGGAAAAATGGGTGAGAGTAGTTCGGCGAATTTATACATAACATCTCATACTACCTTGCAGGCTTGGCTTCAAGCTTTCATCCGACAACGTTAATTGAAATAGCTCTATAACTAACATCCATTTTCAATATTATATACAGCTATTTGTATATCAACATTGTCGGATGAAAGCTTAAAGCCAAGACCGCAAGGTAGTATGGGTTATGGTTAAAAGCCATTGGATAAAAATCCCATACTACCTTGCAGTCTTGGCTTTTTGCCTTTTTCATCCGACAACTTTAATTGAAATAGCTGTATATTATTATGAGTTGTTTAAGGTCACAGGTTTTTAGTCTGTATTAGTTACAGTTAATAGTTAGAGATTTTAAGATTTTATAATTATAATAGTTAAAGATGTTGTTGATAAATAATTATGTTTACTTATTAGTGTATTATACCATTTTGAAAGTGATTGACAGAGATAAATACTGTATAATATTTTTCAATTATTACTTTACAATTGATATTTTCGTCATTTCTTCATTAGCTTTTATTCTGAACTTCAGTTGTTAAATGAGAAAAGGGTGAGAGACAGCAGCAATAATTATGTATCGAGTGCATGTTCAATGTCATATATAAAAAGTAAAGCATGCATTTGGATAAGAATTTTAGATGTTGTATTTGATATAAGCAGTATATGTGAATGACATGATAGCATAAAGTTTGATCTGAAAATGTACTTTATTGAATATTGATCATTTTCATATAGAGTTCTAGGTCAGAACTCTACTTAATATCAGATCAAGTCCATAGTTTATGCGAAAGACCATATTCAATGGCATACCCAGCGCCCGGGGGGGGGGGGGGTGGTGGGGGGGGGGGGGCACTCCCATATATGAGCCATATAGGTATGTGCCGTCATCATCATCATCATCACCGCTGTGAAGGATATGGTTTTCAGGCAGTTTAGTCTGGGATAGGGTATAGTAATCAGAGATTTTTGGTCTAGAATAGGGTATCATTTTCCGCGAAACTGATCAGTTGTGTGAAGAATTTAGTCTAGACAAGGTTTACTGGCAAATGACATTTAAAAATCGGTATGGCGGGCAGTACGGCATTTTTACTGACCCCTGTTAACTAATAACTGTGATAGTGAACGAGTTTCTGGAAAATAGCGAGTATTTAATAGGTCTAGGATAGGGTAGGGTTTTTCAGTGTTTAGTCTAGAATAGGGTTGAAAAATGCAGCTAAAGTGGTCTAGTATAGGTTAAGGGTCTCAGAGACCCAGCGGCACACCCCCATCCAAAAATTGGCAGAGTACCCCCCCCCCCCCCCCCCCCGGACCCAGCGTGACATTCAACTGATTCAAGTATTGTTCAATTGGAGGTTTGCACATGGCATAAAAAATAAAAAATCTTAACTATACATCCTCCAAAGCTGTATCTAACATGATATGTGGGTATCAGTGTTACAATCCTTCAGAAAAAGTTTGAGGTTTTAAGGTTGTTTGCTTCCGAATTTTAAAGATTTTAAATGTTTAACGGAACCCTAACCCTAATCATTCAATATTAAGCATATATCACGAATCATTCCTGAGGAAAACATTAAAAAAATTCACTTAATAATGTAATGATAATGCTAATTTTTGTAATGTAATGCTAATGTAGACTACCATAATCCTACCCTATAAAGAGTCAAAGACCGTCACCTATAAAGTAAAAAGAAACTTTCGTGGTGCGAATCTTTGGAAAAAAATACATGTACGTATCTCCATGCAAGAAAGAAAAAATGACTTTATTCTGCATACAATACAAGTTCGTTGGCCTATCTCGTCAACAGTGGCCATTTTTGCCATCTGAATGTATCACAGGGCAGACTAGCACTTGTTCTCCACAGCGAAACTGGAGACGTCACGAAGCTCTTGGAATGATCGATGAGTTGTTTTATTGACTCCCGAACCAATAAATGAACGATCGATGATCCTCACTAGTGATTCTACCAACTTAAGGAGTTGAAAAATAAACCTGAACAATGGATAGTTTCGTTTCAGCCTCTGATGATGACTCGTAACTTTCATAGAGTGAAGAAAGAAGCGGCAAAAAGCGATATTCAAAATAAACAAGCTCGGCGCCATTTTGAAGTGGACAACGAGTCAGCGATTTTTTAATGTAGCGGTTTTCGTGTATACGGAAATTTTCCTTCATGTCCCGGCTATCCCAAGTGTCCCAGTTGTCCCAGTGTCCCAGTTGTTTCAAGTGTCCCAAGTGTCCCAGTTGTCCCAGTTGTCCCAAGTGTCCCAGTTGTCCCAAGTGTCCCAGTTGACCCAAGTGTCCCAGTTGTCCCAAGTGTCCCAGTTGTCCCAAGTGTCCCAGTTGTTCCAAGTGTCCCAAGTGTCCCAAGTGTCCCAGTTGTCCCAGTTGTCCCAGTTGTCCCAAGTGTCCCAGTTGTCCCAGTTGTCCCAAGTGTCCCAAGTGTCCCAAGTGTCCCAGTTGTCCCAAGTGTCCCAAGTGTCCCAAGTGTCCCAGTTGTCCCAAGTGTCCCAGTTGTCCCAGTTGTCCCAGTTGTCCCAAGTGTCCCAGTTGTCCCAGTTGTCCCAAATGTCCCAGTTGTCCCAAGTGTCCCAAGTGTCCCAAGTGTCCCAGTTGTCCCAGTTGTCCCAAGTGTCCCAAATGTCCCAGTTGTCCCAAGTGTCCCAAGTGTCCCAAGTGTCCCAGTTGTCCCAAGTGTCCCAGTTGTCCCAAGTGTCCCAGTTGTCCCAGTTGTCCCAGTTGTCCCAGTTGTCCCAGTTGTCCCAAGTGTCCCAGTTGTACCAAGTGTCCCAGTTGTCCCAAGTGTCCCAAGTGTCCCAAGTGTCCCAAGTGTCCCAGTTGTCCCAGTTGTCCCAGTTGTCCCAAGTGTCCCAAGTGTCTCAAGTGTCCCAGTTGTCCCAAGTGTCCCAGTTGTCCCAAGTGTCCCAGTTGTCCCAGTTGTCCCAAGTGTCCCAGTTGTCCCAGTTGTCCCAAGTGTCCCAGTTGTCCCAAGTGTCCCAAGTGTCCCTTGTGTCCCAGTTGTCCCAGTTGTCCCAGTTGTCCCAAGTGTCCCAGTTGTCCCAGTTGTCCCAAGTGTCCCAAGTGTCCCAAGTGTCCCAGTTGTCCCAGTTGTCCCAAGTGTCCCAAGTGTCCTAGTTGTTCCAAGTGTCCCAGTTGTCCCAGTTGTTCCAAGTGTCCCAGTTGTCCCAGTTGTTCCAAGTGTCCCAGTTGTCCCAAATGTCCCAGTGTGTCCTAGTTAATGTTCATTTATTATTCTTATCATTAAACCTTTCAGATGTCACGCAATTTTCGTTAACCGGTACACCAGGACACAACCCTATCTTTGATGAAATTCAAGAAATCAATACAAATGAATTGAAGCACGTTTTATAAACAATTCTCCAAAACTAATGAGAACACAAAGAAAAAGTCAATCACAGATTGTTATCAACATAAATTCCCATCGAAAAATGTAATCTGTTTTACCTTTAAGTCCCTCGACTGGTTGGAAATTCTTTAAATCTCCGCTTCTTTGGTTCTGAAATCCGTAAAACAAACATCTCTTCACATTGCTCCCGCACTGATGAAAACATATGAAGTTCCTCAAAGCAAGATTTTATCCCTGAAAGCTCTTCTTTTTCCACTAAAGTGGCTTCTTAGTATCCCCTAATTAGTATGCCTGTCTTGAGTAGCAAACCGCAAAAAATGCAGGGAAATAACGACTTCAATTCTCTGCTAAACACAGCGAAAGATCCAACTAAAGTGTTTACCGAGCTGACGGCTGTGTAGCCGCGTGAAAAAGCCTCGCTTTGCTTTCAAAATTGCTAAGATCCTGGATGTTACGTGACGTCATACACACATGTTTTGCGACGTCATACACACCAGCAAATTGGCCCTGCCCAATGTGCACACGGACACACATGTACAGACGCTGCCCGCAAAACATTCCGCTGGCCATGACCATAAAAAATGATGGGCATGGGTTCTATGAGTATGGAGCTACGCCGGTGAGCGGGCCTTTGGCCCGAGAGAGCTCCACTAATAAAAATCAATTTATATTGCGCAGTGTTGTCTCTAAGTTTTTAGGTAGGTGGTTGATTTGTAAAAGTAGATGGTTTTAGGTCCGGATGACCTATCGAATGGGCGATAGCCCGTCCTCCTTAGGGGGATCCGGGGGCATACCCCACTGAAATTTTTTGAAAATGAAACCCCGGAGGGTGCATTTCCTAGCATTTGGGCCTTTAAAGTTTGATTTTTGGGTGATGAAAACTCTTTCTTCTACATGTACTTGACCTCACTTGTCAGCCATTTCACAATTCTATGTGCTGTTTGTCACGCACGCAGGAACTCCTCTATCCCAGTCCCCTGCTGGAACTATTACGCATTCCAATATTGCTGCCAACTTAGTCCAATTTTATAGAGTGTTTTCACTGACTTCATATCAAAATTCAGAAGCAGTTTTTGATTCTAAAATGTTTATGGAATTGTAAAACTACACATCTGAGCCAAATTTTGAAACACAAGAGCATTTCATTCAAGAGTTATAGGCGAATGACTATAGACATTTTTAGTAAGAAATGTATGGAGAGGCCATCTTGGTGTCCCACTTAGAGACACCAACATGGCGGCCAAAAATTTAAGACTTTAAAGTCTTAATAACACCAAAAATCTCATCACAAAATATTGTATTCACTATAAGAGGCATGAAATCGGCTTATTAGCACGTATAATTCGTTAATAACTTTCAACTAGTTCAATTTTGTTTATTTCCACAGCTTATCTGAAATAGCGTGACGAATTGCATGACACATTACTGTACAACCTTTATAAATCGAAAACGAAACATCGTTAAAACCTGAAACTTTTTATGAAAGATTATAACACTGGTATCTACATACCATGTTAGAAACAGCTTTGTAGGATGTATACTTCAGATTTTTTAATTTTTGTGATGTTATGTGAAAACACTCTAACATACTATCGACTGTACTATCCAGGTTCCGTAGCTGAAATTGTTTGTACAAACGGACTTTAAAAACATTACATCTGTAAACTTTTCTTGGGTTTAAAACTTTCTATGTGGTATCGGAAAAGGTAAACAGTAAAAAAATTTATAAAAAAATTTCGAATGAGGCCTAAAACTATAAAAAGAAAAATATTCCCTGTCGGTAAAAATTTTCTTTTTTATTTAATAGTTTTACAGCTGATGATTAATGAAAGTAGCCGGCGAAACCTTGCACAGTAGTCGGCAAACTTCGCTGGCTGCCAGCTCTTACATGTATATACAACCCTGATTGCGAGTGTTTATATTGCACAATTAATTTTAATTAATTGAAATTAATAATGTCTTTCTCAATACAATAGCAAAAAATATGCATGTATATGTTGTGTTGCAACTTTATCCTTGGTGCAAATTTTATTTTCCTTTGTTTAAAACTCATTATCATACATTACCATAGCCCAAAACAAAGGAAAAATAAAATTTGCACCAAGGACAAAATTGCACCACAACATCTACAGTGTATAACTATTTACAAATTCGTTAAGAGAATAAAAGAATGATATTTAAAAAGTAATCTATTGATAAAACAAGATTTAAAAATCTTTCCGTTTTTACTCAAGGAAGCATACTTCTGGGATTCCTAAGATGAAGTGAGCTCGTTTACACGTCAAATTAAGTCATTTGCTACCCAAGGTCATATCGTACCTAACTTTCCAGTTGATTCATACGGACTTATGGTGGGGGAGGTACTCCCATATACATTATAAGCTATAGAGGTATGTGCTGCCCCAAAGGGTGTGGGTTTTTAGGTGCTCAGTCCTTAAATACAGTGCACTAGGATATCCTTTTTGATTGTGATTCTTTAATAGATAGGGTTCCCTTAACTTGTATAAGTTAATTACAGCTGTAAATGCCTCATTAATACAGTGTAAGCCATAATGGTTATGATGGCATATTATTAAACTAGGCCTTGTCTACAATCCTGTGCTTGATGTCTATAGAAAAGAAATAAACAACATGTACACACAATTCTGAGTTACTGTATCATCTTTCCCTTTATAAATAGAATGTCATTTTTTTGGTTTTCCCTAAATAGGGTCAGAGTTTAAGAACTTTCGCAGTTTACATGTACAGCTATTTCAATTAATGTTGTCGGATAAAAGCTTAAAGCCAAGACCGCAAGGTAGTATGGGTTAGGGTAAATAGCATTGCATAAAAATCCCATACTATCTTCGGTCTTGGCTTTTCGCCTTTTTCATCCGACAACGTTAATTGAAATAGCTGATTGTATACCTATCCTAAAATAATGCGATTACCCATCCCCCACCTCCCTCCCCCCAAAGAAAAATAAAACGGCATCAATTACATCTCATGGCCGCCAAAAATAAGATAACTTGTTCTATGTTTCTCCTTATGAAAACACGAGACTAAAAATGGCAGACATAACTTGATTGTTGAATTTGTACTTTGTACAACAATGGTTCAATTTTCAATAATAACCGGCACTTGGTCACCTGGTTTGTGGGGTACAAAGCAATTTTAAATTTACATGTACATGGTTATGAGGTTATGAATTCATAGTGCTCAATTTTCCTTCTAATACTGCATCAAATGTGCAACTCATTTTCTAGTAAATTATGGCAACTTTTAAGAGTGATTTCTTAATCATTTTGAGAAATATTTTAAATAATTGTTTATACCTTGTTTGGCTTCTCTTCTCTTCTCTTATTTTTGTGCCTATGTAGAAAAAAAAAGTGAAAGCCAAACAGACAAACATGTGATTTTCACTATTAAATGTTGCCAATGCGTATGCAAAAGAAGAAGGCAAATCTAAAAGCAGTGGGTGAGAAGATCCATGCATCAATAGTTGCTTACCGGTAATAATGCATCATGTTTTTTGCCATTTTTATAGGTTTCAGACCCATTTTTTTCTCTCGTGGACTGTTGGTAAGCTGTCAGTAAGCTGTTGGTTAAATGTCGGCCGACAGTCCGTGGAGTTGAGCTCAGTGTTTTTCACTTTTACCAGCTATGAAAAGCAATAATCATTTCCATATTTGTCCTTGTCAATACCAACTTTATACAGCTGTATATGCATTCCTCAAATACTAGTACTACTATTTAACAATAAAATTATTTGCTGAAGTGGGGATGAATAGTGGTAGACACAATTAGCAGCAAGGGAAACATCTCCCACTCTTCACCAACACTGATGTGAATAATAATTATTTATTTTTTAAGTATACTGTGTACCACACAAGTGAATAGCTATCCCAAAATGATTACTGACAAAATGGGACAACCCTTGTTGCAAAATCCAGAAGAATGCCTTGAGGTAAATAGCACATGCATGTACATTGTACTATCTCATGCTTGAGTTACCTGAGTGTGCTAAAAACACTATCCCCTGGTTTGGTATATACCTATTTCAATAAAGGTTGCTTTGGTCATTGGTGATTGGGCATTGGGAAGCTATTGTCACTCAAGCGAAACATTGCATTGTGTTCCGTATGCCAAATGCCAATTCCCAATTACCAATGACCAACTGCCAAAGCAACCTTTATTGAATTAGGTGTATACACATGTACTGAGATGTGTTATTCAGCCTTGACCTCAGTAGTCTATGTAATGTCTTTCTAGGTATGAAAAGGGTCAGTCATAGCTACATTTGTAAAAGTGACATCCCCAGTTGCATCATAGCTTTCCCGACCTTTTCCAGGTTTTTTTTTTTTTGGCTGTGATTTTTAGCGGAGCTCTGCGGGCCGCATACTCATAGAACCTATGCCCGTCATTTTTCATGGGCATGGCTAGCGGAATGTTTTGCGGGCGTGTCGTGTGCCCGCCGCCGTCCGTTGGGCAGGACTAGCTCGCGGGTGTGTATGACGTCGCAAAACATGCGCTACGACGTCATGCAACTTCCGGGATCTTAGCAATTTTGAAACCAAAGCGAGGCTTTGTTTTTCGCGCGGTTACATGGCCGAATGTCACGTCAGCTGGGAAAAGACTTTGATGTTTTGCTGTGTTTACTAAGCAGAGAAAACCGTTTAAACTAAACGCGTACTTATTTCCCAGAATTTTTCGCGGTTTGCTACTCAAGACAGGGATACTAATTAAGGGATACTCAAAAGCCGCTTTAGTGGAAAAAGAAGAGCTTTCAGGGATAAATTCTTGCTTCGAGGAACTTCATACGTTTTTATCAATGAGGGGAGCCGTTTGTTTTTATTACGGATTTCACAACCAAAGAAGCGGAGATTTAAAGAATTTCCAAGCAGTCGGGGGACTTAAAGGCCGGCACACATTAGGGGACATGTTTTGCACAGCAAAGGCGCATGTTGCAGGGACAGTACGCAAGCTGGCCGGTGCACACAAAGCAGATTGAGGTATAAAAATCTTGAAAGACAACTACTGAATGCTCATGGAATAATCAATTGCGAGTTTTTATTGGTTCATTTCTATTTTTTAAGGCCGGCACACACTAGGGGACATGTTGCGGGGACATGTTGCAGCCACAGTTTTCCTCGTGTGACATCCCTGTTTTTGCGAAAAAGTTCTGTTGCGGGGACACAATTTTGTCCCTGCAACATGTTGCACGAAATTCAGCTGGTTTGAATTCGTGCGTCATGAAGCGGGGACAAAATGACCCCCATTTCGATGTCGCATCGTGTGCACTGCTCTTGCAAACTGTCCCCGCTACAAAATAGGTGTAGTAGGCTCCTTTTTCTTCTCTTCTTTTCAGCCACTTGGGTATTCATCGTTTTCGGTCGACATAATTACACATTTCTTCATCTAGTAATATCGTTGACAGTAGTAGAAGCTTCTTTTTCCTAACCATAGAGTCCGCCATCTTTCTTTGCTCGTATACCAGTTCCCAGGCGCCCTCAGTGATTTCTGTGATTTTTATACCTCAATCCGCTTTGTGTGCACCAGCTTGCGTACTGTCCCTGCAACATGCGCCAGTATGCTGTGCACACGAAGGGGCTTGTCCCCGCTTCATGTCCCCGCAACATGTCCCCTAGTGTGTGCCGGCCTTAAAGGTAAAACAGATTACATTTTTCGGTGGGAATTTATGTTGATATCAATCTGTGATTGACTTTTTCTTTGTGTTCTTGTAAGTTTTGGAGAATTGTTTTTAAAACGTGCTTAAATTCAGTTGTATCGATTTCTTGAATTTTATCGAACGTAGTTCGGCCTCGATGCGCTATAAATGGTACGCGTTTTGCTTTTAAACATAAACTAATGAAGATTTGAATAAAATTTTTCGAAAGAAGATTGTGTTGTCCATTTTTATGTGTTTGTTCATTCATTACATAGATTGAAAAGCGATTTTATGTAAACAACAAGACTTGGTTTTTATAGTTCTATCTTCACTCGCGTCGCCTTGTGCAAATATGTTTGTGTATATTATTGCAATTTTGATTTCCAAATCAGTTTCTCGGCAAATTTTTGACAAGCAACAAGTGTATTGTATTCGAAAAGTAGTCGTACAAGTTATTCTAGACGGAGAAAAGTTGTTTTTGTGAACTTTTGTACGGTCTAAATGTACTGTGCAGACGGTCGCGTAATACTGTTTGTGAGAATTGCTAAAATTGAAAAATAGCTCGGTCGTCAATCTTAATTCTTGTGCTACCGACCTTTCACCTTAGTTACGCTTGTTCACAGAGCGACGCTGTTAGGCTCAGCCTATCTATATACAGCTATTTCAATTAACGTTGTCGGATTAAAGTTTTAGGTTAACACTCCTTAACATCTCTCAAACGGACCTTTCCTTTTCACTTTAAGTTACATGAAGTAAAACCTATTTCACACTTAGAGTAAAATTAGAAGAAAGATCAGTAAAGTGTATGCCTCGAACCCGAGTCGTTTGCTTCATAACCAATATCCTTATCCACTATACCAACGTGGATTAGCTGCCGGGAGATGTAATTTTTAACATATTTATAGAGTTACCCATAACAATAAATGAAAGCTAACCGTTTTCAAATCAGTGCTTAACCCTAAACACTGTAGATCAATGCTAAACCCCAAAACGCTACTCTTTGCTTAGCCGGATCTCTGTTCTCTCAGTTCTCTGCCCAATAAAATGGTATATACTTCATTGTAACACACCATATAGGGATCCTATCATATAGGGATCCAAAAAACTCATTTTAAAATGGTTAGCTTTTATTTACTGTTATGGGTAGTGATATCCATAACAGTAAATAAAAGCTAACCATTTTAAAATAAGTTTTTAGCCCTAAGTAAGTGCCGGATTCTTTGACGTGCATAAATTAAAACTACCATGAAGTATATACCAATAAAATGGGGTTCTGTTCTCGTGTACGTCAGTACTACGGTTTAGCGATAAAAAATACTACGTTGTGTAAAACCTCATAATTTGTCCAAGGTCCGTTTTAGAGATGTTAACGAGTGTTAACCAAAGCTTTAAGCCTAAAGCCAAGACCGCAAGGTAGTATAGCATTTTTATGAATAAATTCACCATAATCAACAATAGGGAGCTAAAGCAGCTACGACAACAACACCATGCAAGGATTCTTTTTATATAAACTACCTTGCAGTTCTTCCAATTTGTTTAGTTTGTCTAACGTGACTGGATTGTCCAGGAGTTTAATTGTAGATACGACTTTCAAGTTCAAATGGAAATTTGATCATTTGACGTTGTTGTTTTGTAGTGAACGGCAAAGAAAGGTACTGAAATGTAAAACGTACGCGCAGAGGCATTGTTTTAGCTAATTAAACCTATTGTTTGTGCCGTTCTCGCTGCCTCCGCCGTCGTGGCTCCTTAATTATCTTCCCACACAGTCAAATAAAGGAACGCTTTGAAGGCAATATGATTCGTATCGGTTTTTGTTTCCCTCCTTTAAAAAAAGGATGCAAACGTCTTTAATACTGTTGCCCATTTTCCGTCGCGCCTGCACTGACAACCGGAATCTAGGATGGTTATTTACAACTACCCATACTGCCTTGCAGTCTTGGCTTTGAGCTTTCATCCGACAACGTTAATTGAAATAGCTGTATATTACAAACCAATACCACCAACATAATAGTTCTTTTCTCTTTTGCATAAAGGTCCAAAGAGTGTACTGTAGCATTGGGAGTGAAAGGGGGAGATATGGATGGACATAAAACGACACCAGAGCAGAAATATCAAAAATGCAATCAATGTCACAAGCGTTTTAATAAAGACCTTGAAACATCAAAGGTGCACATGAAAACACACACAGGAGCTGAGATGCATTTTGAATGCAATACATGTCGCAAGTGTTTTACTTCTGCAGGGAATCTACAGAAACACAAAATGATACACACTGGGGAGAAACCATTTAAATGCAACATTTGTGGCAGGTGTTTCAATCAGGCAGGAAGTTTAAGAAGACATCAATTAACACACACTGGAGACAAGCCTTTTAAATGCCTTGACTGCAGCAAGTGTTTTCGACATACAGATAGTTTTCAGAAGCATAAAATGACTCATGCAAAAGAGCACCTTGTATTTGGTAACAAGTGTGACAAGTCTTCTGGCCAGAAGCGAAGACTAAAACAACGAAATGGATCAAGCAATGGAGTGAAACGTTTTGAATGCACCCACTGTGGAAAGCATTTAAGTACAGCTGGAAATCTTAAGCAACACAAAGTTATACACACAGGAGAGATGCCATTTCACTGCAAGTTGTGTGACAGGAGTTTCAATCAGGCAGCCAGCTTAAGGAGACACCAGCTAACACACGCAGAGGAGAAGCTTTTTAAATGTAGCGACTGTAGCAAATGTTTTCGCCAGAAAGATGGTCTTCGAAATCACGTATTAACACACAGAAGGCGCCATTATACAGACAAGTGTAGCCTGAAAACAACTCAAGGACAGCAAAAAAGATCATACACAGAAGAGGAGTCTTTTGAATGCAGCCACTGTGGTGAGTGTTTTAGTGTGGCGAGAGATCTTCGGAAACACAAAATGATACACACTGAAGTGACGCCGTTTGAATGTAACCACTGTCGTAAGTGTTTTAGTACAGCAGGTTATCTAAAGAAACACAAAATGATACACACTGGAGTGACACCGTTTGAATGTAACCACTGTAATAAGTGTTTTAGTACAGCAGGTAATCTGCAGAAACACGAAATGATACATACTGGAAAGAAGCCATTTATATGCAAGCTATGTAACAAGTGTTTCAATCAGGCAGGGAGCTTAAAGAGACATCAACTAACACATACAGGAGAAAAGCCGTATCAATGCAATGACTGTTTGAAATATTTTCGTCATGCCAGTACTCTGCAAGAACACAAGCTAATACACACAAGTAAGTTTTCAAGAGAGCACCCTTTGAAATGCAACCAATATGACAACAATTTTGATGTAGCAGGTAATCTATTGCAAAACAAAATAACGTGCACTGATGAGATATCTTCTGATAGTGACCCGCATGACAGTACCCAAAGTGATTGTCAAAGTGAACAGTGTGATAATCGATTCAATATCTTTGAACTTTTGAGCCATTTGACAGAACATATACAGGAATGAACCCGTATTCAAGCATGACCCGTAGTAACGGTTGCACATTGCAGTGGAAAAAGAAATCTAGAGATTAACTAGACCGTGTATATACATACAGTATGGATATACATACAATACTAAAGTGCTCAGCTGGATGGGGACTCTGGAAATCACAGTATTATTAAAACTAGCCAAGACATTTGTTAGAATCAAGGTTTGACTACAAGAGTGGAAGGCTGTAGTTATTTATATTTGTTTTTAGTTTCAAACAATTTCAACATTGTTAAGGTTATGCTAGAATTTTAGTTACGTGTAGAACCAGCTAGTTGTGAAACGCCGGTCATTTTTATCTGTAGTTGACTGCACAATTTAACTACTAACTGAATTAGAAACTAAGGCATATCAGTGTAGACACTGGTCTCACAAAGCAAACTTCTAAACTAAACTGTGTATAGTCTGAAAGTAAGTGATTTTTAATTGTTGCTATTATATGAATGTTTATTGGTCGCTCAAAGATGATGTAATCTTTGAGATGTTCTATGACATAATGTTTTTAAAGGATATTGACTGTCAATTTAATTGCAATTATATTTAGAAACAATAAAACTACCATGTGATTTTGGTTAACAACACTCTACATGACGACGTGCATTTAGATAATTACTGTTTTCCTCTCCTTGATCCCCTTCATCTAGCGAAAACCCGATATAGCAGCTAATTTGTTTATGAATTAACAATAAACGGCGGGTTGGTGGTTATTAATTTTATCAAATGCCTTTCACATTAAATACGAGGGTTTCTTCGTCTTTTAGCATCTAGTGAGAAGCGTAACATACATGTACTCTTGTGAGTGTGTAAAGTAGATGCGCCAAAAGGGTGTGATCTGTCTTTGTATTTGCCAATGATGTTCTCTTGTTGACGATTGAAACTTGTCAAAGTGTGTGACACCAATATAGCCAATATTCACTTAGTTTTCCTAACTCAAGTCAAAACGATACTTATATTACAACTTGAAATGCTCGATAACCGGTAGTCATGGGAAACATGCTACTTAACGATAAACAGGCTTGGGACCTCTTCCATTTTTCGTTAAATAGTCCGTGTCATGGTTTTAACCACCTTGAAAATGCGATAAAGGACATAAAGTTGTTTCCTTTTAGCACTCCATAAATGAAATAAAAATAGCAAAGGAAATGGGGCAAAGGGAAAAAAATAAAGAAAAATTGTCACAAAAACGAAAATGCCCATATGAATTTAATGCGTTACACATGTGTAGCCGCGCGGCTAGCACTGGAAACGAAGTTGATATGCGCAGTGAACGTAAGTTGTCAGTTGCAAAGCTCTCGCCATTTTGGACCCCATTGCCCTCGATCTTTAAGGTGGTTGAACACAGTTTCACTGTACCTATGCGTCATTCATGGTCATTTTAAAACTACTAACGTCTGGGCGCCCAAAATTGGTGAGGCATACGATTAAGCAACAAGCTATATATTTTGATATTTTTGTTGAGCTTTTAGGGTGTTGCCATAGCAACACGGTGGATTGTAAATCAGCCTGCAATATTTGGTTTCGTTTAGTTTCAGAAAATCTAGTCGTTAGATTTTGTCCATCATTTGTCTCCAGCAAACTCGTAAAAATATTCGCGTGTTAACACTGGTCTCATGTAATTTGAACATAGGGATCTTCCGTAATTTGTGGTTTAATATGTTTGCGTTTTTAAAAATCTCTGTTAGATTTCAAATTTTTGATGGCAGATGAGTTCGGCATATTCGGAACTATTGTGCCAAATTTCGTGAAATTCTAACGAGTGGTTCCGTAGAAATCAGCACATTTCCGAGGAAAGTCGCTAAAATATCCAGTCACAAGTTTTTGGTCAACTGCGCATGCGTTGCATTTGACTGGGTTCTCGATCCAAAGACAAAAACGACCAAAAAGGCAGTGTATTTCTTCAATGGCTCTATAAATTATCTATTGATTCAACAAAGATTTTAACGAACAACAAATTGTTTGATTTTAAGACGAAAAACAACACTTTCGCGATCGACGCTGATCAAAATAAAATGATCGCTAAATAGGCGCCATGTTTGTTTTTTTCAAAACTCTGCACGTGCTGACTCACGTAAGCAGCTGAAATTGAAGAGCGCGTGCAAACTGTGTTCAGCCACCTTAAGAGAAGAGCCCAGGGGTCGGTAATTCAGTATGCTCTAATAGCGAAGCGCACAATTACTATTTATAGAACTAAAACTCAGACAAACAAACCAAAAGTGACTCTCAGGGGATTCCTAATAAGGAATTTCTATTGTCAGAAATGCAAGAATAAACAAGAATAAATTATAAACTCAGACAAACATGAGTACTGACGTCATTTGTGCGCTTTGCTATTATTTACACACATCAATCAATAGGCCATTTGCACGATGACGTCATATAACTACAACTACCACAATCCTTCAGTTTTTTGTTTTGTAGTGCAAATTAGGGCTATTGTTATTTAAACCTCACTGAGATTACAAAATTTAAATAAGAAAGGAAAAACGAAATGAATTCTGGTAGTTGTAGTCAAATAACGCCATCGTGCAAATGGCCTATTGGGAGACACATTTGGGCAAAAATTCTTGTTTTAATAATTAAAAATTGAAGCCCGTGGGAGGGAGGGCGGGTTTGCGAGAGTGTACAGTTGAACGCGAAATAGACCACGAGGGAATGAAACATGAGACAAGCAAGCTGATGACATCGATCCAGCTAATAAAACTTTTGATCTGAATCAAAACAAAATAATTATTTACACATCAATCAATTGGGAGACACGTTTGGGCAAAAATTCTTGTTTAATTAAAAATCGAAGCCGCAAAAATGTCCAAAAGTGTGATTAGGATAAAATGAAGTTAAAAATAGGGGGGAAGAAAACCAATAGATGAACTTTTGTAACAAGGTTACATGCGGTATTGGACATAAAAAATTGAAACGAATAGTTCAAATGCTAGGCACAGTTCAATCACAGTTCGAATAAAGTCCGGCCACCATGATGTCAGCAACTCGGGAGCGAGTGGCTAGAGGCAAGTCAGGTATGCGCGGAAAGCGTCTGAGCGCCAGTCGCAGTACAATTTAATCAAATATTCTGGGACGCCCGATTGGTAGGCGAAAGTAGCACCACCGCGACGGAAGCTATGAGGGGAGAAATGCTGAGGATCCAGTCCTGTAGCCGAGATAAGGCGCTTGAGAGAGGCACCAAAGATGGAGAAAGTCGGAGGACGAAAACCGGATGGTGTGGGAGGCAGAACAGAGGCGCTGATAATGGAGCCGGAACTAGTTTGAAGAAATGCAGCAAAGCAGACACAGGGCAGAGAGCGAAGCCGGGAATGCTGGGAAGCGGTATCATCAGGAGACCCTCTGTGTTGCAGGGTCTTGGTCCAACGAATGCGAATGATTGCTCCGGACTTTGTAAACTTGATGTCGCAGCGAGCAAGATGGCGCCTGGGATAGAAGGAAACAGCGGATGCAACGGTGAGGTTTGATTTGCGGAGAAGGGAAAAGAAAACAGTGCAGAATAAGGCCGAAACGGCTGCGTGAGACGGAAGGTCCAGGGTAAAGTGCTGGCGCAGGCGGTAAAGTATGGATGGGGTGATCGGGTGTTTTTTGACGTGAACCAGTTCCTCATAAACGTTTTAATCCTCGCTTTAATTTGTTAACGCAACCTTGAAGCTGTCCAGGGCGTCGGCGGAGAAACCATTGTAACGATGGAGAAGACGAACCGCGTTAAGATGGTTTAAAATGTACTGAAACGATGAAGTTTTGCTGGCTACGTACGAAGCGTACGCAGCCACGGTGTATCCTGAGGCGGGTAGGGAAACCAAGCAGTAAGTGCGGAAAAAGGCTACAAACGATTTCCAATGTGAATGCAAGTTGCGTATGGCGCCTGGGGCGTAAGCGTGAGCTTGAATTTGAGGGACGAGGCGCTGCAACTGGGCCGCTGAGTGAGGTTGTGTCAACTCAGGTGAAGGAGGCTTGGCAACAGCTGCGAGGAAAGAGAGAAGGCATTAGAAAGCGACCTCGAAGTCAAAATAGTAAACTATCCAACACTGCATCCATTGTCGAACCGCAATAAGATTGGGGATAAATTTGGCGACCCGACAATGGTCACAGTGCAAATGTATGGGAGGGTGGGTGGGGAAATGAATTCCGCCGTCAGCCCCCAGGACTTGCCCGTATGTAAACCGCATCGCCTCGTACTTGCACAATCCCCGCCGCACTGCAGTTGAGCCAAAGTGATAATTTATTCATATGTACTAATGTTATATGCGTTACTTTAATGTATGCAGTGTGAATAGTAAACTATCCAACACTGCATCCATAGTCGAACCGCAATAAGATTGGGGATAAATTTGGCTCCCATCCCTTTGTGTCATTCAGTGTCCTTCTGTTTACCATACTAACGATGGGCTCCTCCCCAATACTAATAACTAACTCAGGAGGCCATCGATAGGTTGCCCAAGATATCTACCCTGCGACGTAGTCGTAACTCCCCAACACCAAACCCCAAACCTAAACCCAAACCTTAACCCGATAGCCCTGGTGGGAGAGACTGTCCACCTTGACTCACAGACGTTTCTTCTCATGAGGTCTCCTCCCTGGGCTGTCCGAACGCACACACAAACCGTTTCAACTGATTAATGTCTTGCCAAGTACTGGTAGGCTGTGCATCCGCATTCGAGGCCAGCCTCGCCGAAGCCCCAGTTGAGTTCCAAACCTTCGCCAGAGGTGGTCGTCACCTGACTTGTCAGCGAGAACAGACTAGTAAGAGTCCTTGAAGACATACCGAGGCAAATCCATCACCGTGTTTGACGAGAAAGGCTTCTTCAGCATCCACAAGTTTAAGTACCGCGCATCGTGACACACTCTCGGCTCCGTGGGTTCAACCGTTACGGATAGTACTAAATTAGGTGGTTTACGTGACCAACCTTACCCACGACCAAGATCGCACCGGTTTGCAGGCGACGTGAAAGCGTTTTCCGGATAGATTTTCCAAATTGTTTACAGGATACGTTATTCCTCAGTGAATATTCCGTGGGTGGCCGGTCGGAATTGTGACGTTTGCCGTTGAACGCCCCCAGTTTAAAAGGAACATCCCTCATCCACAGATTTAAAAATCGTGCGTCATGACATAATCTGGGCTTAGTTGGTTCAACGGTCAGCGGCAAAACTAGGTGCGGTAGTTCAACTTCACTGGTTTTTCCCATTAACGTTATTGCCCCTGTTTGCAAACGTTCAAGCAAAGTTTCCCTTACAAAGTGAGCAAAAGGCTTACCGGCGGGGCTATTTTTAAAAAACTCTGATGGCGGGCGGTCTGATTGATAGTGACGGCCTTTAAAGCTGCCAGAGAATGGCTGAAAAAATTCAAAAATGGAAACTCCATCGCGGATCCAACTTAATATCTTAACTTGTTCCGGTGAAGGGTTGTCACCCACGATTCTGCACCATTTATCGTCAGTGTTTGTGGAGTTCACCTGCGCGAAAGGCGTTTGGATCTCTAAATAATAATTTTGCTGGGTCCGCTAATTCTTCTCCATTTATCACTCTGTGTATGTATTGTTCTGAAAATTCCCGGACTGTCACCCCTGAGCTAACCTCCAGTGACGTTCCAATCCAATCCACCCACGTGATTGGCTTTTGCGGCCTCTTTGCATATTGTGCAACTTTTTCATCGAACTGTGGGTCAAACTCCCATTCCCAGGGGAGACTTGTGGTGATCTAGGTATGAAAACAAAGGAATAATTAAAAAAAAAAAAAAAAGGGAACCGAGGTTAGCAGAGGGGTGACAGTCATGACCCAGCAATAGACTGGGGGAGTGTGTTTAGATACTCTTTTTCACAACTGCCACTTCTCTACTAGAGGAAAAGGAGGAAGAAAATTCCTAAAACGAGAGGCAAGGGTGAATAAACGTAGAATAGCGATTCATTGCCACATTATACAGTATTTATTGAAATACAGCATTACATAGTCAGCAATTTCTGACGCAATAGTAAACAAATTCTGTTCTTTGCGATCTTAGATATAACCCATGTTCATTTGTTATTATTAATGTTCCTAGGTCGGGAAGCAGGTTCAGACGGGCGTCCGCGCTGTTCCCTCCTTCTTTTGAAACAATTGACAGCGATATGCCCAAGCTTCCCACAACTATAGCAGCGAACATATGGGGCATTTGACCTCCTCGCATGTGACAGTGGCATTGGTTGCGGCTGACTCCTGTTGCTCTTCTCAACTTTTGCCATAATACCCAATATCTTCTCATGGTCTTTATCACCTAGCAATGGCAAGAGAAAACTCCGGAAGATATGGTTAGGCTGGTCCAATTTCGTTCTCAAAGCTTCGTAGGTCAAACGGAAGTAGCCCTCCTTCTCGTGGCGTACATCGCGAGCGGTATTCTTAAGAACTTCCAGTAACTCTAGGACCTCGTGCTTATTAAACTCCACAATGGGACGGGAGGCGAGATTTTTAATTTTGTTGAGGAGGCTGTCCACTGATGAACTGGAGAAAATAACCATATCCGCTCTCATTTCATCGTACTTTTTCTGTAAGGCCTATAATTTCAAAAGGAAAAGGCAAGATACTCTCAGACGCTTTATAATCGTAGAAATAGTTCATACGTATTCAACATATCTGCGCCCATAATACACCCGGCGTAGTCAATCGATAAAAATCGATATCGGAAAATCAATCGATAAATCGATAGCTATCGATAAATTGATGTTAAACGATATCGATTTTATCGATCAATCGATAAAATTCGATACTCACACGCCGACGAAGTGTTAATTTTATCGATTGTATCGATTGTATCGATTTTATCGGATTCATCGATCGCTATAGAATCGATAAAAAATTATCCTGTTTCCGTTGAGGGAGCGTTTGATTGTGACTCTTCAAATGAAGATTTTAAAGGCGGCAATGAAATTATTTGTTGACAAGCACTGTACAAGAGAACAAAGAGACTGCATCATGAATTCTTTCTGATTTTATTGTTCCATAACTAACGTAAATTATTTTTCCTTTTCCGCGGGCTTCTCGGCTTCTCGGCTGTCTAAATTTGCCCTTTTTCCTTTATTCCGGTGGTTTTGAAACCACGTTTTAACCTAAGAAACATAAAGAATACGAAGTGATCAATATAAGGAATGATTCGAAAGTATTTGCATAACTAGCCTCCTACGCAGACACCTATTTGTGCTCGTTACGCAAACGTCCTTTGGACTCGTCACGCGTGACGAGCCGTAAGAACGTCTGCGTCTGCGTCTGCGTCAGATGTTTTCTGAGTTTTCAAATCATCAGTTACTTTCAATAATTTATCAGTTTTTCTTGTCACTTTACTTTTTATTTTACTTTGTTGCTGAGTTCATCATTCACATTGTTTTACTGATTTATAAAGCAATTCTAAGTCTGTTAATTGATATGATTTTTGCAGCTGCAAGAGTTTCGCTTGTGGAAACTGTACGGAACATTGAAACTTAGTTGCTTCAAGTATTTGAAAGTCGGTGAAGCTAAATGTTACAGTTTTGTTAATGTTCAAGTTAATTTACATGTAAAAACACATGTATGGAATGTCAATAAATGTTGTTATCGTTGGTTTTTAGTGCCTATCACAAGCTATATTGCTTTTTATTTAACGTTAAGATCACGAGCCCGAGGGCGTGTAGATCATTTGTTCATATCTTTCAGCAAAAAATGGCTGGGTAAAAAAGGTCAAAAGAGCATGAGCGTGCGATTGTGTTACATCAGCAAATAAAAGAAAAACAGTGGAATAATCAACCAGGGATCTAAAGCGGATTTCATATACAATACACGCTTGGTATTACTAAAAAGTTTGTGGAAAAGATGCAACAATTTTTATCGATTACGAACAGGGAAGTTGTTATAAGTGTTTCAGCGAGCTCTTTAATATCTTTTGGTGTTTCCGCTTCGTAAAAGGGCACGTTAATTCAGTTTCGATAAAATTCGATATAATCGATAAAATCGATAGCCCTAATTGGAAAATCGATAATTATCGAATACTCACAACGAAATCCTTTATCGATTTTTATCGAATTTCGAAAAAATTTATCGATTTTTATCGATTGTTATCGAATGCTATCGATTATCGATATTATCGATTGACTACGCCGGGTAATACATTCTCTCACCCGATTGCCAATATATATATTTTTTTTTTACTTCCGCGGCCAATATTATTCACATTTGAAAATCCCAACAAACGCCTATAGGGTTTCACTTCCGTCGCCAATAATATTCACATTTGCAAGCTCTTTTTGAGTTCCCCTTCCGCGGCCAATCTTAACCACGTTTGAAAAAATCATAACCAACGCTTATAGAGTTTCACTTCCTTAGCCAATAATATTCACATTTAAGAAATCATAACAAATTTTGATGAGTTTCAATCCGTGGCCAATAATATTCACATCTTCCAGAACATAACAAACAATTACGAGTATCACCTCCGTGGCCAATAACATTTCACATTTGCATATAACAATCTCTTACGAGTTTACTTCGAGGCCAATAACATATCACATCTGCATAAACAAGCTCTTGCGCGTTACACTTCGTGGCCAAAAACATATCACATCTGCATAAACAAGCTCTTGCGCGTTACACTTCGTGGCCAAAAACATATCACATCTGCATAAACAGCTCTTGCGCGTTTCACTTCGTGGCCAATAACATATCACATCTGCATAAACAAACTCTCGCGCGTTTCACTTCGTGGCCAATAACCTATCACATCTGCATAAACAGACTCTTGCGCGTTTCACTTCGTGGCCAATAACATATCACATCGGCGTCAACAAACTCTTGTTCCGTGGCCAATAACATTTCACATTTGTATATAATACACTCTTACAAGTTTCACCCCCGTGGCCAATACCATTTCACATATCTCAAGGGGTTCCGTAGTCAGCCGAAAATATGACCATTATTTGCAATAACAAACTCACAAGGAGTTCTTACTCCGCGGCCGATGCAATGGCCATTATCGCCAACAATAGACTCTTACGAGTCAACTCCGCGGCCAATACATTTCACATATCTCAGGAGTGCCGTGGTCAATATAAAACATGACCATTATTTGCGATAACAAACTCACAAGGAGTCCTAATTCTGTGGCCTACGCAATGGCCATTATCGCAAATAAAAAGCTCTTACGAGTCCACTCCGGGGCCAATAACACTTAACACATATTACTCCCGAGGCCAACAACACTTAATAAAATAATAATTTCAGAACTACCACGTGTTAAAGCGAAAATTTACCTCAAGTTTTTCCTCCGTCGACAAGCCCTGGCCTTGTGGTGCGGGATTCTGCCCTTGCTAACAGATTGACTGAAATGCAAAACAAATGAAGCGTGGAACCAAAACAAGTAAACTTGTACAACGCAAGAAGCAAAGTAAAACACACAGAAAAGGAGGGTTGCAGCCCTTTCCCCCTCGCACAGTTCATATCTACACATATCTTTAAAAGAGAAAACATATATACTTTATCTAGCTCTCCCTGGCGGTTAAGCTTTTCCCGCTGCATGTTGGACTCCTTGTCCCGATGCTGGTTGAACTCCTTGTCCAGCGTCCGGTTTACTCTCTGAGCTGCATTTCCCGCAGCAGGATGAACTCCTTGAACTCCTTGTTCCGCGGCTGGTAGAACTCTTTGAGGTATCTGTCTCATGGCTGGTTGAACAACCTGAGCCGCATGTCACACGGCTGGTTGAATTCCTCGAGCTCCTTGTTCCGCTGGTGGCTGAACTCCCTGAACTGCTTGTCCCACTGCATGTTGAACTCTTTGACCTCCTTGTCCAGGTACTGGATATTATACGTCTGCTATCAGAAAATAGAAGAAGGGAACGAAGCGGCAAAAGAAATCCTTCGACGCGTCAGCGTACAACCACGCCGCACTGCAGTTGAGCCAAAGTGATAATTTATTCATATGTACTAATCTTATATGCGTTACTTTAATGTATGCAGTGTGAATAGTGTGGATGACAAGCCACGTGGGTAGTTAAAGTGTCACTGATCAACAAGTTGAATTCGGTCCCGTGATACGGCGGTAAGTGCCAACGGCTGAAATGTACAGCGAGAGTGTTGTGACGGCCGGGAATGTGGATAGCGATCATCTCGAAGTCGTAAAACGCGGAGAGAAACCAAATTTCACGCAGACAGAGTTGCATGCCAAGAGACCGTGAGCGCACTGAGTTTAATGCTAGAACGCTGTTGCTGTTGTCGCGCTGGAGAACAAAACGAGACCCGCGCAAGTCGGAGCCCCAGAGCTTGAGGGCCGCCATGATGGATAGGAGCTCCAACACATTTATATCATCACCGAAACGGTTGAGGGTCGGTCCAGGAAACGGAGTGTGGAAAAACTGACATCATCATGGAAATAAACGCCGGCCCAGTTTTGCAAGCGTCGGTGGAGAGATGCCTAGGATCGGTGAGCCACGGAGAAGCCTTGATGAAGGAAGGAAGGAAATGGCGCCACCATCGCAAGTCGGTCTTGTTGTCTTCGGACAAAAGGCAGGAGGACAAGTCGCGATGAAAGCGAAGCGTGTGAAGGAGGCAAGGAATCAGAGAATTAACTCTGTGTGTAAATTATAGTGCTAAGGTAAACCCATAAATTTCCCTATTTCTGCTACGTGGCTCAACATTTATTATTTATATATTTATTTATTATTTCTCTATTTCTGCTACGTGGCTCAACATTTATTTTGTACCCTTCACATTCTCATTGCCACGAATTACCACCTTATTACCCACGGTCTGCTCCTGTACGGCCTCGTGGCTCAAGCGGTAGAGCAACGGAAGATCTAATCTGGAGGTCGTGGGTTCGAATCCCACCGAGGTCAAAGATTTTTTTCTTTCCCTCGTGTGGTCCCTCATTTCCTTACTAGGGCTAACGCTCAGTACAGGGAAATTTATGGGTTTACCTTAGCACTATAATTTACACACAGAGTTAATTCTCTGATTCCTTGTTTGTATCACCAGTGCTACGTGGCTCAACATTTATTTTTTCGTGTGAAGGAGGGTTGACATGAAGATGCGGGCGGAGCGAACGCAAGCGGTAACGAAGGACATGACAGCAAGGAGCGATTTTAAGTCGCGGCGAGGGATATCAGTGAGGTTAAGAGCGGAGCTGCAACTGTGAAGGAGCTCTTTAAGGCATTCACGGGTGACGGACATCGTTATGGCGAGAGTGTCAAGGTGAATACCGAGGAAGACCATAGCGGTGGATGGAGACCCACACTAAGGAGTGCACCGCTGACCACTTATAACTAAAGGCCAAAACCATGAGGTCGTGGAAATGGCTTAAAAGTGCTCCCTGGGGCAAACGGTCTGACCCATTATCATCGGGATGCTGTTGCATATGGCTATATAGCCCGCGCAGAACTCGGCTAGGGTTAAGTCACAATGGTTGGGCTCACCTGGGGTAAAGAGGTGTGGCCAAGGTTGAGGAAAGCGTGTCTTCTGTGGAGCCTTCGCATCGCCCATCGATTTTTCCGATTCATCAACGCTGAAAGTTTTGTTGGTCTGCGGAGCATGGTGGCCGAGTTTAGCCAGCTCTAGCTGGAGCTCGAGCTTTCCTATCTCCAGCTGGTGAGTTTTGTTGAGCAGTGTGAGCCGCGTCATGTCATCTAACTGATTGCTCGTAGGCTGAGATTTGTTGTCCGGCAATGGGATTTCTGCCGGCTTGACACGGGGCTTCTGACCCCTTGGGATCGCTCCGGGGCCAGGCGAAGGAAGCTGAGAAATAGGAGTTTTTGTTGTTGCTGCGGATCTGGTCGCTGTGTTAGCGAACAGCTGTAATCCTTGGTTGCTCGTTCCGACACAGGGGGCCCACACAAACTGTGTGACCGTTGTTCGTATTCTTAAATTTAGAGGGAATGTATGGGAATATCGAAAAGGTTCACTTATCGTAATATACTGCAATGAATATTTACATACAAGATCAAAATAAACGTATTTTTACCTTAAATGTTGTGTGGTGTCATTCTTGTAGCTGAAAACGGCGAATTTTAGCTATTTGAAGGGTTTTGCCTTGGACGTTTACCTGAGCGTATAGTAGAGAGACTCAGACTTTGTGTGACTTTGTAGAGAGACTCAGACTTTGTGTGGGCGCCCTGTGGTTCCGACTGCAGCGCTTATGATGGCGTCAGAAGACAAAAACCATCATCGCTGTCGGCCGTACCGCTCGCCAACAGGCCGTCGATACCCTCTCACTCGTAGTCGGTGGCAAGATGTTTGCCGCTGGTCCGAGATTGACGGGTAGGTTTAGTAGAAGGCATGATTTATGTCGATAAAAACATGAGTATTGCGAGAGTATACAGTTGAACGCGAACCAGACCACGAGGGAATGAAACATGAGACTAGCAAGCCCATACCATATTTTTTTATTTCATTGTTTCTTAACGTGTTACATTACATTACATTACATTAATTAATTAATTGATCTAAATTTAAAGAAATAAAATTTAAATATCTACAAACCCGCTTATAGCATAGCTAATCTAGGCGGGTTGTACTAATTACAGTCATATTTACCAAAGATAAAGTGATTTAAAAAACAGCTACTAAATAAATAAACATACACATTAATAATTAATCAAGCACAAAGGTAAAAAAGTAAAGCAAATTAAGAGGTGTAAAGTAGATAAACGGCTAAATGTAGGTTTGAAAGACTGATGACAAGCTGATGACATAATCGATCCATCTAATAATTAACTATTTTGATCTGAATCAAAACAAAACCACATAAAAAAAGTAATTATCGATAATTTTGGCCCGGCTAGTACTAGTGTGGAAAAGCTGTATTGAATAGACTTTTGTGGTGGCTGGTCGACTAATTTTGGTTGTCGAATGACACATAATTGTTGATAACTATTTCTCTAGTTTGTCGAGGCTCTAAGGTCTCAAAGTCGAAAGAATACAAATCAGAGCCATGGAATATCAAATAGAAAACAAATATACACCATTTACAGTACACTTTCCAAAACCCATTTCACCACTGTAAATATAAACAGCAGTAGGTACGCAATTTGTACCTATTTTCTTCCTACCTCGTCAACAGACCCTTCTCCACCCCAGTTTGATCGAAAAGCGTAAAAGCTGGGACCGATGTAACAAAATGGCGGACAAGTTGTTCTAAACTGTTCTAACGCATTATTTGACTCGGTTGTGATAAATAAAAGAGAGGAAAATGGTTTCTACGAAAGCGTACAAAGTTCAAGACGTAAACAGGAAGAAAAGAGCTGGGATTGTGGCGAACAGTTTTGCCGATCTGAAGCAAAAAGGCCTAAAAAAGTTGGCCGTTCCCCAGAACTGCAGAGTGTGTCTCGAAGATGGAACAGAGGTTGACGATGAAGGTTATTTTAAAACTCTCCCTCCTCAAACAGTGTTTGTGTTTGTGCGACCTGAGGAGACTTGGGACGGATGTAAGTAGAACATATGCACAAGATGGCGGTAATTGCAAAGATAAATAACTTGGCCACATTATATATTAATAAAGGATCATTTTGGAACTCATTCGAAAATTTATGATGATCGAATTTTCAGTTGGGTTCGATTAATTGGTTTTTTAATCACGCAGAATACAACCATATAAACGTGTTACGATTGTCTGATTTCCTAAGAAAATTGATGAAACAGTCGATCAAAAATAAGCGTTACATCAAGTGCAAACAATATTGATATCATTTTTATATTTTTGGAAACAAATTAGGCTTTCTTTTGCATGGGTATTATTCCATTATTATTTTTTTAGGACTGGAGGTAAGTGTTTTGCACACAATGTGTCATGATTTTGTTCCATCTAAAACTGGATATACAATGTAAGAATTACTAAGGGTGTAACACATCATCTAAGCTATTTCCAACAAAAAAAAGTTACAGGGAACACTATAAAACGTCCATCTCAAAAGAGGCAGATGAAGTTGAGTTTTAGTGAACCTTTAAAACACAGGTAGCCCAAGCTCAAGTGATGTTTACACATCCTGGTAATCTTTTACTTGAGCTTGGGCTACCTGAGATTACACATGGTAATTTGCTCACTCAGTCAATGATGCCTAAATGGTAGGCGGATCATGTTAAATAGCCAATTTCAAAAAATACCATAATTTTTTATGTGCAGGCTCAGCCTCACTGGGGAATAAATGAAAGGGTTGGAGCATAACCAACCTATGTCGAATTTGAGACCTTTTTTTTGTTTTTTCGCGCTCGTTTTGCCTCATTTTTGGCATGTGACCTACAAATTAACTGCAAAACATCGTTAAGAAATATATACACTGTCCTGCCGAAACAGCAAAATTTCGCTTCGCTTATTTCCATGTTATATCACCAATACCACCAAATATACAACTAAATTGGATAAAAAGATTCTATGGAGCAAAACAAAAGCAGTAGTTTGGAGATAAAGTGCAGGATTGCAAGGATTGAAATGGATTACAGTTCATGAAATTTGATTTATTGACAGGCGGTCAAGAAATCAAACTTGCCATTCTTGTGAAATTTTGACATTTCTAGCCGTTATTTTGTCTGTTTAGTTCATATTTCTTTGCTTCTATCACTTTTGGTGATGGTTTCTTCCATTTTCAAGATAATAAAGTACATGTAAGCTTAAAGCAAGTTCCTGGCCACAATCATGAAAACACAATATTTCAGCCTGGACAGTGTCCTTTTAATAAAAAATGTAGTTTTCAATAAAAATACAATTTTAGCAACTTTTTTCTTTTACAAACAGCAAGGAGCCGATAAACTGCTAAACGACCATTGGTTGTTCAATTGAATTTTGAGAGTATGTAGATGTGAAGGATTTTTGGCTAAAACATCCCTGGGATAATGACGAACAAAACCATGTCAGGAAATTTTGATATTTAAAATATTTTTCCATGGTGACGATTTATGCAACACGTCTCGCATGTTTTTAGCTACTGCAACTATAGCAGTTAGAATATCGTAAAAGTCTGACACTGTTTTGTTGAACGATTCCTTGGGAATAACACTGTGCAGCAGTAAATTGAACAACCCTCCGTTGTTTGGCAGTTTATCAGCTCCTGGCTGAAGACCCTCATAAAGGTTGGGAATACCCTTAAAAATGTTACTTTTTCTTTCTGGTAAAATTGTTTGAAATCCATCAGAATTTAAAAGACAATGTTGTTCAGCTTTCCTTTGATTGATTGTTTAGAAACTGAACATGATTTGATTCATTCTTGGACAGATGTGACAGTACTCAAACAAGCCACAGAGAAGATCTTTGGGGCAATGTCTCAGCGAGACAAGATGATTGAGCAGATTTATGATTTTATACATGGTTCTGAATCCGATGAGATGTACTGTGTAATGGTTGAACTAGTGAATCGACTGGATGATAATGTTGATGCAGAGGAACGCAGTGAAGATGAGAGTTGGTTTATTGGTCTTAGGTCTTCATTTAACACCAAAGAAGAAGCTATGCGAGATGCAGCCAAATCCAGAGTCAGAAAGTATTTTTCTAATGCAAAGGAATCCTTTGAAAAAGTAAGCTTTTTATTATTTTAGTGGTACTATTAATTTATTGGGAAGCAGCAGGGTGTTCCTTAACCAAGTTACTTCCACCAAGGCTGTATAACTTTTTCTGAAAATTTTGTACATACAAAACGAAATACTCACCAAGCAAAATTTTGAGATAAAAAGGAATCATGTGTTTTGCATGTTTTATTTTTTCTTTTGCATGATTTTAAAGTGCCACTGAGATCAAATTTTTGATTTTCATTTATTTGCATCTTCGTGTACAATTAGACTTACTTATCTTGCCAAATTTCAATCCATTACACTGAAACATCAGAAGTCATTTTATTTTAACATTTATGTCCGGCAATTTACAGTCGCCATTAATCAACCTTGTTCCAAGGCTTGGTTGTGAATGGGATAAAGTGACATCAAAGGCTCAAACATACCTCACAGGTTGAAATTATAATAACAATCAGCACAGAAAATTGCATGAAGAACAAGTCCAATATTTTTGTTGCGTTTCGCATGATTTTCAATACTTATTGTTATTATAATTTCAACCCGTGAGGTACTGTATGTTTGAGCCTTTGACGTCACTTTATCCTTTTGGCAACCAAGCCTTGGAACAAGGTTGATTAATGGCGGCCGTAAATTCTTGGACATAAATGTTAAAATAAAATGACTTCTGATGTTCGTAATGGATTAAAATTATTTTGGCAAAATTAATAAGAAAGTCTAATTGTACACGAAGATGTAAAAAATGAAAATCAACAATGTGTAGTTCCAGAAAAAATCCATACCCACCCCATGGAAGGTCATTGGAAAATCCTAGGGGGAGGGGGGTCTTAAAAGCCAACATTTTAGAAGCAAAGTATGAAGCTAAACTGGAATTTCATGGGGGGATGGGGGGTGCTAAACAAAATACCTTCCGTTCCGTGGGGGGAGTATGGATATTTTCTGGAACTGCACAATTTGATCACAGTGGCACTTTAAGCAGTATTTAAATTTCCAGTAATCTGTGTGCTACACTGATTGGAGAAACAGCTGAGGTGTATGTGTATAATGTTCATGACAAGTGGAAATGAAGTCATGCATGTGCGCAGTTGGAAACCCTTTTGAGGCTCCTCAATTTGTCTTGTACTGTAGCACAAATCAACGTAATTATTTCAAGCCTGCTTCCCACATGTACAATACCACATTTTGCCATAATAAAACCCTGGGCATTTATAAAATGTTCCTGTTTTCAGCACACGACTCGACTTAATCCCTGAGTGAAATGAAGAACTACTTGAACATAGTCTAAAAATGCACAAAAAGATTACAAGTGACATAAATATAATTATGCCTGGCCACTGCTGTTCAGTTTCATTGTGCTGATGCTTGTGCTTATTCCATATCTGTTCCCACCTACATGACTCTATTTCACTGGCACTGGCTCCCACATGATTTAAAATTGTTATAAGTTGTACTTACATGTATGCTTACACTTGAGTGTTCTTATTACACCAGTGGGACCAGATTTTAGCAGGAGTTATAATTATGTAAGTGTTTTGCCCCCTTGAGATGTTACATTATACATGTACATAGTTCATAGCAGCTTTGGACCCGGGGGGGGGGGGGGGGGGGGACTCCCATATGAAAATGACTGGGGTGCTTGTCATACCTTTTAGGGGTCAAAATTTGGAGATTGGTACCGCTTAGGGTGCTAAAATCTAAAATGACCACAGTTAGAATTATCACGGTACCTTTTTGGGTATGAGCCGAAAAAATATGACAGAATATGACATGTGTTGTTTTAGAATTGGTTCCTCTTAGGGGTAAAAAGTCTTTTGAGCCAAGCCCATCAAACGAGATTCTGGTACCTTTTAGGGTGTTTTTCGAAAATAATATCATTTCCGATGAGCATCCCCCGCCATTTATAAATGGGGTTCCCCCCGGGCTTTGGTCTGGTTTTAGCAAGTCTCCTCTCTTGTAAGATATTGTTATTATTTTTTTTTTAAGTCTTGGGAATCTGGATAGTAGCAGATTGGCTTTAATTTTAAGGGGGAAAAATGACACACTAAAAACATGTTTTGACCCTTACAGCAGTCTTCTTCAGCTGTAGTGAGAAAAATAATTTGCAAGTTAATTTATACTAAGGGAATAGTAAACATGACCGGGTGCATTGTTGAGTATAAAAGAACACAGAATTTTAAAAAACACAAGAGAAATGCTTAATTAGATTGTATTTTTTTAATTCCCAAGTGTTTATAAAACTCAACGATGCATGAGAAACATGTTTACTCTTTCCTTTCTAAAATGTCCTATGGTTTGTGCACAGTCATGCTGGTGACATAGGCTGCATGCATGATAACTCGATAAATCATGCGCATGACATAAGGCACCTGCTTTATTGAGATATATTGGACTCTATCTCACCAGGAAAATTTAAAAAGATGCCTTCTAAGTTCTTTACTCAATCAGCATTCGGTAATGTTGTTCCCTATGTTATAAACAAGGAAATGAGCAAGAGTGTGTTTTCCTGGAACTTCAACATTGTGAGAATTTGTTTAAATATAATATTATAATTAATTAGACCCCATTTTGAATTTTATTTGGCAGGCAAACAAAAAAGCTCAGCCCCTTCTTTTAACCACATTGGAGCAGTTTCAAGATGAATTAAAGAAACAACAGTACTATGGAGACTACTTTGCTAGGTCTGCCAGTGAGGAGCTGCGTCTTTGCTGTGACAAGGGATGGTTTAGCTGTGAGGGGCCTTATAATGAGGACAACTGCTTCAAGCTGCACAAAATCAATCCATACGGCAGTAAAGAGAGCAGAGTCCTGTTTAGCACTTGGAATCTGGATCATGTGTAAGTTACATTTCCCTTTTTCTTTGATCCCCGTCTTTTATTACAATAGTATACACAGTTTTTCCTGCGTGACAACACGAGTTTACTAATGGAATATAGACTAAATGCGACCCATTGCATTGTCAAATTATAATAATAAACCATGCAGGAATTAAAAAAACAAACAAACAGGAAGTGCTTAAAGAAGCACAACCCCAGACGCACATTTTGACCCCAGATGCAGATACAATGTATATAACTCAAGAATGCACAAAGATGTCTCATGGATTTTGCATGTTCCTGCATACTAGTGATGTAAAGTGTGCACAAGAAGTGCAGTGTGTGTGAACTCTTTCTTTGATCATTTTATAAGAAATGACCTGCATATCATTCACTTGTATTCTACTGTTTTTGCTCATAATTCCAAATGAATGCTTTCTCTTATTTAAAGGCCTCCCTAAAAATGCACCCCTTATTGAACAAATAATAATTTATGGTGTCTTTTAATGTGGAGGGAATAAGATAGTATTCAGACCATTGGTTTAGGTTAATAATATGACTATAAAAATAGTAATATGTGCTTGACATAGTACTTTTGGTCGTTGATTTTTAAATGAATGCCTCCTTGAAACATCTGGATTTGTAATAGATACATCTACATCTACATTTAATAAGTCGGTAAAATCCGAAGACATCACACCAATACCCTGGGCTTGTTAGAATTTGTTTGTACAACATAAATTTATTGTCTAGTTGATGAACAGTGCATGTACTATGTAATTTTATTAAATTTAGAAGTCAATATTGTATGGCTGGTAAGCAATCTTCAGTCCCATCTAAGTACTTATATCTTAGAAATTTAAAAAGAAAGTCATCACACAGTCACAGTTAGCCTTAAAGGTCCCAATAAGTTGAGTTCTAATAATTAAGTTATAATTATTATCACCTAACATTTTTTTTCCCTCAATTGATGTTCCCATGACACCTGTGTCAAGATCATTAACAATAAGTTTCAAATAATTCCAAGAGTGATGAACTGTTTCTCCTTACAAAATCAATACATATTTATTTGCATTGTCAAGCAAACAGTGAATCAGTAATGCAATAATATAGCAATAAAACCTTTCAACTAGGAGCTAAATAAATACATTCTTAGGCCGTGTTCTATTGGGATCAATCATTTTCGGTTGGTTGGGTTGGTTGGATTTTTTCCGTGTTCTATTGGGAAAAAACCGTTTTCGGTTGGTTTGGTTGATCAACCATTTCAACCAGCTCTGAACTTGGTTGAAATGGTTGAAACCGAAAATGGTTGAAAAGTGTTCTATTGGGACACCTCAACCAAATCAACCAAAACCGGTTTAGGTTGAGACGGTTGATCCCAATAGAACACGACCTTAGTGAAAATGCTAATTTTTAACAATTTGTGATGAAGTACGTGAATATATACCCATAGTTGATGGCTTGATGTTGTCATCATGTATCATATCCCCATTTATGCGTGTACATGTACATTACAGTATGCTTGTATTTCATCCTTTATGTATGCAAGAGTCGCTTTAAGGGAATTAAACAGCTTGTGTATGTTTTTTTAATGTAATTTTTGAAAACAGTTAAAAGGGCTTGATGTTGTCACATCGAAGTTTCTGAAAATGTCATGTAGAAAATATTTTCTGTCTCTATAGTTACCTAAATAAACGCGTCTTTTCTGCAAATTAAAATGTGCCATGTTAACAGAATATCGTTTTTAATATTATCTGTAATTATCTGTAAACTCTTTCAGGATTGAGAAATCTCGTCAAATTTTCCCAGCGATGATTCAGGCTGCTGAAAGTTGTCCTAAAGGCTGCCAGTTGAACTGGAAGTACTTTTATGAACTTCTTTTTACGCGGAAAAATCTTAAGTTGGTACATGTTGGTTGTCACTTGAAAGGAGAACATGAAGGCTTTGAATGCCAGGCCAAACATTTTTACGTGAAATCCAAGCGATAACATTTGTGATGCTTTTAGTTTTTAACTTTTTTTGCAATAAAGATTAATTTACGAATAAGACAGATTTGTTAATTATATTATTATGAAAAACACTATAATTAATTATATTACCTACCTAAGTTATTACTTGATTACGAAATGCTTCCATTCTTGCGGAACACGTTTATAGAAATGGGATTATTCAAGTCATCTTTTCTTCTTGTTTTTTTTTTTTTTTTTTTTTTTTTTTTTTGCGCGGAACTTAGTGATGTCATGTTCCCTTTTTCGTGCAACACACCTAACAGAAGATGGTCTTGTAAAAGAAAGCGTTATAGACCTTATTCAAAAATGGTGGCTGATTTATTATTATTATTTTATATTTATGTTAAATAGTTCCCTTAGCCTCAGTTTAGAGTAAAAATTGTTTTCAATTTTTGCATGTGATAACAAGGCCAAGGGGGACTAATTAACATAAATATATATTATAGAATAATAAATCGGCTGCCATTTATGAATAAGGTCTGTGGTTAACTCCACAAGCCCAGTTGCTCATCATTTTGGCAATTATCTCTGTTTTGTGAAGCGTGAAGCTACTCTGGATCAATACCTCACCTCCCAGTGTTTGTGATGCCCTTAACTGGCTAAACAACTTATCGGTCCTTATTGTTCTCCTATCCCTGCATTAACGGTCCAAATAAGATCAGAAAAAAAAAATCATATATCCATTTATATGAAACCTTAGAAAACACCCGCCAGATCGCAAAACAAAACCGCGACACATGTTTTATTCAGGTTAACAAGCATGTAAAAAGTTTTTAATCAGATGGTAGTGGTCATGTGACATTTAATTATAGTCACGTGACCCACAGGTTTCCAACAGAAAAGTACCTTAACACTACAATACGGACTACAAAAATAAACATGAACACCTAACATAATTCTATCCACATTTCTTTAATGGTAGGCTCTCTTCAAACATTCATCATATATATTTCACATGACCTTACATGTATTGCGTCATGTTTTACATGTATCTTCCTTAATAACCTTATAAGGTCTCTATTAAAGTACATGTATATTGTAATACAACTTATAATGATAAAACGTGTACTGTAAACTACAAACACGTGTGAACTTGTAATCCAGACTGAATGCGAATTCAGTAAAAAGTTTCTAGTCTTCAACAGTTATGTTTCTATAGAAGTCCCAGCATTACAAACTCTGGAGCAATTCAGAGAGAGCCACACACATGTATTGCCTTGTAGCACAGCAAGTGCCCTCTCGAGTACATCCACAATAAGATAGTTGTAAGCATCCTGCTGATACCTGTTCTGTTGTGACAAGCTTAGGCTTGAGGATACCATCTTTGTAGCACCATCCATTCTCCTCTGGGCTTGGCAACACAGGGCAGGGTTCTAAAGCCCTCTTCCATATGGATGCCTGATAGTGAGCTTGCTTGACATGTAGGTACAGGGCGGCTTGAGTTGGAGGGAGGCTATCCAAACTTTTCTGTGACCTCTGAACTGCTGCTGCTCTTTCGCGACTGATCAGGACTTCATCTGTCCCTCGTTTGTACATTTGGCAGATGAAAGTTTCTGCATCGGAGATCACTTTATCATCAGGACATTCATCTTCACCAAGATGCCGCGGAGGTAGCTCAGGACATGTGACAAAGGTGCTCCAAGCTGACTGCTTCCCAATGCCAGCGAACTGGCTAGTGCACGTGATCGATTTGCGTTGTGTGATAGGCTAATATGTTTATGAATTAATAATGCGTGTTTGAAGTAACATTTAAGATGGTATTTCCCTTCTACTGCTATCAAATCACTTACCCCTGCTAATCTGCAGTTCATTACTCAGACGTGACTGTGCGTGTATATTGGACAACCCTCCCATTACTCGATCAAAGGCTGCATTTCTGATAATTCTATCCGATGTCTTTATGGTTTGTACTTGGTTCAAACCAAGGGAATCTTCCAGGCAAAACATACATTTAGTCCTGTACATAAAAAAAAAAGAAGACCTTCTTGATGAAAAAGGTTTGTCTTGAACTTCAGAATCATCTGCTGTTCGTTTTTGAAGACGCAGTAGATGTCCTTGATTTGTAAAACTGCTATAGCAGCCTCTGTGCCAATGATAGCGCTTTCTTGACTTCTTCCAACTTCTAAAACCTACTCAGGGCATCTTCCAAACCGGACGCGTCACTGCTTTCCCTCACCTCAGCACAATGAATTCCTTCTCGCTTCCTTTAGAAAGTGGAAACCTTTTCTTTGAGAACTTGTTTTCTTGGCAAATAATGCAATTTGTCCAGTCGATCGATGTCACTTGGAGTGGAGGCCGTGTCATTGCCAACATGAATGGCAACTGCGTCCATTTATATTTATTCGTAAAGATCTGGCTTTAAATAGCCTGTGATGTGCTGTACATGATAAGGTAAATGTTATGTGCTATAGTGCCACTGGGGTCCGTGACGTCAAAAACTATAATAACGGCAAAACCACAGCAACAAACCAATGAAAAGTGCAGGAGCTATCGTAGACCTGGATCAGTAAAAATCTTGAAATAGTATAGGTAAAAAACGGCAAACTGATCCTTACAGCAAGGAGAAGAGATTGAGACAGAAGTGAAATAAAAAAAAAAAACAAACAGTTGAATAATTATATTTGCCCGATATTTCGGCTTGCAAAACAAACCTTCTACGGGGACTAAAAACAAAAAAGAAACCAACTGAATGAACGCTCTGGGAAACATCGCCGCTCCATCCTCAATCATCACCATCTTATCAATCCTACTCCAGTTTCAATATATGTCAACCAACCTGGCCACTCTGTCAACGACATCCTCCTGATTCCCTTGGAACTCATCCACAACAACCGTGACTCAGTCAGAAAGGCACGCGAGGCCCATCTTATAGATAAAGCGATGGCTCTTGATCCTCATGTTATAAATAGACGTGATGAAAATAATTAGTACATTTAGATTCTTTCTTACCAATCAGTTTATGTTATGTCATATTTTTTGATACAACTTTTACCAAGGTAAATTCGAAATTACAATATTCTTGCGGTATTCTTAAATTTGCATTTACCTAGGTAAAGTTGTTTTCTTCGTGTAACCGGTTTTACTTTGGTAACATTTACCTCCTTTGCACGTGCTGGAAAAAAATAGCGCCATTGTTAAACGGCACCCTTAAATTTGAATTTACCTAGGTAAAATTTACCTAGGTTAATGTTCCTAACCCACATCCCCTTCATAATCTTATAAGTAAGCAACTAAAACAAGAAGATATGTGGGGAAAGGGGTAAGGGATGAAGTACTCCAACAGAGGACATTAGATCACTTTTCGCTAATCCCCCCAGGGGACTCAGACCGAGGTGATAATCCTCAAAGGGGTGATAATCCCCCAGGGTACTGAGTGAGAGGTCTGGGGTTGGTAACCCCCCAGGGTACTGAGTAAGACGTGATAATCCTCTAGAGGGTGATAATCCCCCAGGATACTCAGTGAGAGGTCACAATCCTCTCAGGGGGCTGATTATCCCTCAGGGTACTCAGTGAGAGGTCATAATCCTCTCTAGGGGGTGATAATCCCCCAGGGTACCCAGTAAGAGGTGATAACCTCTCTAGGGGGGTGATAATCCTCCAGGGTACTCAGTAAGAGGTGATAATCCCCCAGGATACTCAGTAAGAGGTGATAATCCCCCAGGATACTCAGTGAGAGGTGATAATCCTCTCTAGGGGGTGATAATCCTCCAGGGTACTTAGTGGGAGGTGATAATCCTCTCTGGGGGTGATAATCCTCCATGCTACTGAATGAGAGGTGATAATCCTCTATAGGGGGTGATAATCCTCCAGGGTATCCCCCAGATTAAGCGGAATAAGAGTCTATGGGGTAAAGGGTGACCTGTATGGGAGCACTTCATCCGGAACCCATCTTTATTTAACTTAAACAAAGTTTAATACAGGTAAACTGAAAATTAGCGATGTTCTCTGGAAAGAGAATGTTAGAACTACGGAATGAGACTAGTTAGTATAAATATTCCTTGACATACATGTAACTCTGATACATTTAGTATAAAAAGAAAAGCCTTAAATCTGGAAACCTACAACTACCAAATAAAAAACTAGGTGGTAGAAATGTTCCTTAACATACATGTAGAAGTAACTCTTGTTCATCTACTATAAATACAAAGGCATTGCAGTAATAAGGAAAGTCTATACAAGAACTCATGCTGAATAATATATATTTGTTTTGGAAAAGAAACAATGTAATTATGAGAGAATAACAGACAGGCAGAGAGGGATTAAAAAAACTGGGAAGGAAGGGAGGGGAATTTTTGTTCTGCGATTGAGGATTCAAAGAACTGTGTTCTGCTTGCCGAGCATGTGCTTTTGAGGTGCAAGTTATCACGTGCAGGATTAATGCTGATTGGCAGAGCCCGATCGTGCGACATGGGAGAATCACATGCAGGAAGTGACCCATGACCGGAAACATAGTAACCCAGTTAATTCCCTCCTTGCAAGCAGGTATATGGCTATAAATTAGCTTAAATTTTAATGGTCACGCCATGGAAAGCAATATAATTTTTCCTAGGTAAAGGCCTACCTAGACAGTAGAGTCGATTGGTTTTCACAGGTAAACCAACCAATGAAATGTCGTGTTTTGACAGCGAGTTTTTTACTGCACGCTCTACACGCTCTCGCTGTCGCTTTCATGCCAGTGAAAATGCAAATTCTCAAATTGTTTTATGCAATTAAGGTTAAAATAATTCTAAAAGGAACTTTTTAAAGCAACCACGACGGCAAAAACGTTAGTTAAAAACTTTTAAACTACCTCGAAATTATTCCAAATTGTTTCGGGACTTTCAGTAATCTGTCTAATGTTTCGAAGTGAATTCGCAAGAAGGAGTTCATATTCAGACAGAGAAAGGAAACCTCGAATTTGGTCATTTGACGTTGTCGTTTTGCAGAGAACGGCAAAGAAATTTACCAGTGTGTAACGCACGTGCAGAGCCGTTGTTTTGCCAGTTAAACCTATTGTTTTTTTACACGTTCTCGTTGCCGTCGCCGAAAAGCCTAAGTATAAATTGATTTTAACTAGGTAAATCAGATTTACCTTGGTAAAAGTGCTTCGTGTAACCGCGGCTAATCTCTTCTCCTTGCCGTAAGGATCAGTTTGCCGTTTCCGTGATGTCATCCAAAATGGTCGCCAAGATGAGCCGGCGCCATCTTGGATTTCACTTAAAATATAATTTATGCCAAAAATGCGGAAATTACAAATAGGTTTTGCTAGAGTTGTAAAATATGATACAATTAAACATTTTGCTGCTTTTGGTAGCGTTTTATATGTTTTTTCACCGAAAAAGGCCAGGTGAAAAACACGTATTTTTATTCAAACTTGACCTCATGCTACTAATAAGGTAATATCTCTTTGCCATAACAATCGATTATCGCCAAACTTTACCAAAATGTGTCTAAACGATCAGCGAACAGCCACTGTAAATGGCATGTGCTGACGTCGGAGGGTTTTAAAAAATCACGTGATCTGTCACGTGGCCAACTATTTGGAGTCTATCCAAGTTTAACATATCGAAATCTCGGCTGCAACATTTCTGGTGATTTTTGTACAATTTGGCCGATGTTTTGCTTGGTTTTGTGAAGATCCTTGGTCCAGCCTCGTTTTCACGTTGTATGTGAGTGAGGCTCTGAGCGAAATACCCCACAGTGCCGTACCACAATTAAAATCAAAGTGGGAAACAGCAAAATTCTTAAGGACCACGAGACGAACATTTTAGGTCCTCTTTCCAGCTTCTACTAAAACTATTTTGCAAAACTCAGAATTAAGCACTCTACAGAATATTGCTACTAATGCTTAAATAAGCAATTGATCATCAGGCCCCGGTTGTTCAAAAGGTGGATAGCGCTATCCACCGGGAAAATCACTATCCAGTGGATAAGCATTAACAAAAACCAATTGTGTTATCCACTGGATAGTGATTTATCCGCTGGATAGCGCTATCCACCTTTTGAACAGTCGGGGCCAGTTGTGTAACTGACTTTTTGGCCTGAAGAGTTTTCGTACACTGACCTTGTAAAATTTTGTTAGCGAAGAAAATGTACAGAAAAATATGTCCTTCGCCAAATAAGGACATTTCAAGACATTTGAATTCCTAGTTATTACATTTGCTTTATCATTGTGGTGTTTACCCTTATAGGCACCCGTCCCCGGCGGTATCAAATCCGAAAAAGGTGCATATGAAGAACGATATCAGAGTTTTGTGTCGGTAACAAACCATCAATGTATTTTAATGGCGTTTTTTTTCTCCAGATCATCATAGCGGTGAACAGGGGCTTAAGTATTTTAGAATTGTAAACACGCGATTCAGTAAAGGAGGCTGAAACTTGTATGTCATCGTTGGCTGCTTTTGATTGCTCTCGTTAGCCTCCAACATGGAATTGATCGCTTTAATCTGCGTGCAAACCTGTTCATGGGCGGGGCCTCTTCTACATCAAAGTAATTTGTATCTCGCATCCCTGGTTGCTTTGACGTCTTGTTTCGGTATTTTGCAGATCGTGAAAACATTTTCTCGAACAAAAATATAAAGTTAAACAAGTTTTAGGTTCGAGTTTATTACACTGTTAGAAGGCACTACCATATGATCATGAGTCGGCAAGCTACACCGACGAGAAAAGTCGTCATAATGTCATTACAAGTTAACTTTTAAACACGTTTGAATGGTATTTACACAAGCATTACAATCGCATAGGTGATTACAAAAACACTCTTTACAATACGTTTTATTCAAGCAGTTCTTCGTTTAAAAAAACGTGTACAGAACGAGGCCAAATATTTTACCTAACTAGTTATTATATGTTGGCGATTTTCTTTTTTTTTTTTTTGTTTTAATTTGTATCTTTCCTTGGTAAAACGATCAAAAGTGTTTCCTGACCCGTAAGAATTTCAAGACGCTGGTCATTCGACACTTAGTTGAAGTATAAACGGTGATAGTTAGCCCATGTTTTGTAAGTGGCAGCAATCAAAAAACATCACTAGGTGGCAAATGTGACCCCTAATGTGTTATATATTCCACATCTGAGCGAAAATACCTGCGTTAAAGGGCGATAATATAAAAACATAGCCCTTAAAATCATGGTGATAGCAACTTACAGACCTCTTGTTTCAATCCAAACGAGTATATTTTGCAACGTTTGCTAAAATCTCTGCGAATGTTAAACTAATTTTCGCGGCCGGATGCATTGAAGAATTTTGAACATGCACACAGTCATTTTAATGGCCTGGAGACCAGAACAACACCAGTCAAAAAGCGAAAAAAACAGATGACGTCTCATAGAGCAGCTAAGGCAGTTAGCTAGGAGACATAATCGCGGTTAAGTGCCCAGTATAGTTTGGTGGAGTCTTACACGCAACGAATTTGACGCAAAACGAACAGTGCTGTATAGAGCCTAACACTTGATTAACTAGGGGAGGCGACAGATCAGGTCCTAAGGTTAGTTTATGAGTTTATTTTGCTAGTTTATGTTTGCTTTATAAAGAAAATAACGCGCGGAAAGTTCAAAAGAGGCCAGTGTTTGATACTTTTGATAGAAGTAAGGTTGTTCTTTTTATCCGAATATAAATTATCGCAATTTAAAAACGCACTTCGGTAATGAATCAAACCAGTTCGAAACACACTCAAACAGTAGGGAAATACTGTTGAAGAAGCGTGGTTTCTTATATATATTGATACTGTTTACGCAGGGTAAAAAACGCACTAAAGTACAGGAAATAGATTGAAATACATTGTCACGGTGATACTAAAGCAATTCGCAAAACGAAACGTGAATAAATTAAAGACATGTAAAGTTATTTAAGTTTCCTATCATGCTGGGAAAAAAACTGTGCTTCCAAACAAAAAGAAGTCGAGATTTTGTTCACTATTTCAGTTTTGGCAATTTGTCCAAACGATACTTTGGCAGTTGGAGGAGGAAATACGGGCAGGAGCCTTTTAACGAGCTTTATTTTCTGGTCAGAAACAGTGAGCATAGAAATAACAAGATTAAGTCTACCATTAGTCGCAATAAACAAATATGAAAAAAGAGTCCTATAGTTTTTATCCATTAATGCCTGTAGGGACTCGGAATGCTTTCTTAAGTTTCACGGACTGAAAAATATACTTCACTTAATATAGCAATTTTATTTGAGACGACAGTTCCTTAGTTTCTAGGTAAGGGTTTAAACATTTTCCGCTCGAAGGAAGCTCTGCCAATAAAGACGTAAAATATAAGTTGCCATGCAGCAAACCGCGTTTTTGTGCCACATTCGCAACTGATCTCGTTTCATTCCCAACCGAGGCAAAAAGGAAAAGTGTCACAATTAGTTTTCTCTGCATGCAGTAGATTTTATTACGCTTTGCAAAATCTGCCGCGAATACAATTTTACTCAGAAATGTTAGAAAAAAAATGTCGATTTAAACTGATAATATCAAAATTGGATTATGTATTCTTTGTTTTCTATTTCCTTTATACTCAATGATCATTGACTTCGTGGTTTGTAGACCTATAGCAATGCAGTTGTATTCATTTGAAGTGGTTACTTTTCATGCCAAAAACAACACTCCAATGTAGATGACATCTACGAGCATAACTTTGCGGGTTCACTGAAGCTTTTCAATCTTTCGGATTGTTACTGATAGCAATAAGCCGATCTGATAAGCTGTACTTGAGAACTGTACTGTAATTAGTCAAGTTGTGGTTTTTAACGTCTGCAGAATGGAACGATATGTTGGACAGTTTCAAAAACCTCCAATTAATCGGTGCAGTAAAAGAATTCTACTTAGGGGGCGGATTTCACTGAATGGATTACTTGATTGCCTGTTTCTGGACTTCAGCCATGAAGATGGTCATCTACTTGGCTAGAAAATAGTCCTACAACATCAACAGTCTATGATCGTATGTGCGTGGCTTCCGTGCGGGTTTCTAGGATTAAATGTTTATTGCTACCTTAAAACGATTAAGTCTGAGAGCAGAGATGGGAGTTCTGATTTGGGTCAGGATTGTCAAAGGATTAACCCTTTCAGTACTAGAGTCAAATCAAGTGGTTCTAACTTTTGAAGTCTGCGCATGAAATTCCGATGTGGCGAATCAAATGAAAACTATATATTCAGCAATACGTCCTGTTGTATTAACCGTATTTTGAGTCTGCAGATGAAATCCCGTAAGTTTGACCATTTAAATGCAAGCTACTGCATGAGCTGTACTTTCCTGTGTTGCCGTTTATTATGCTGTTGAGGTGATTCTAACTTTTGAGTCTGTGGATGAAATCCTACAGTGTGACCATTCAAATGAAAGCTATTAAACCGCATTTTCCTGTGGTACTGTGTATTATGCTGTACAAGGTGGTTCTAACTTTGAGTCTGTGGTTGAAATCCCAAAGTTTGACCATTCAATGGAAAGCTACTGAGCTGTACTTTCCCGTGGAACTGTTTATTTAATATGCTGCACAAGGTAGTTCTAACTAGAGTGAGTCTGAGGATGAAATCTTACAATGTGACCATTCAAATGAAAGCTATCGAGCAGTGCTTTTTTGAGGTACTGTTTATTAAGCTGTGCGGCCTTATGCGCAACCGAGCGCGAAGAAGGAAGGTAAGGTAAGGTTTATTAAGCTGTACAAGGTGCTTCTAACTTCTAAGTCTGTGGATGAAATCCTACCCCGTTGTAGGTGACCATTTACCTGTAATTATTTGCATTCTTGTTTGTTTTTCTGCAATCTATAAAATGAAAGAAGAAAGAAAGTAGGAGACATCTGCGGGCTACAAAATACAATTTGTTCTTTGAATAACAGTTCTCTTGATAGTAAACTATTCATTTTTTTTAATTTAAAATATGCTTTTTCTTGTAATTCCGTTGTCTTACATGTCAGGGCCATAGCTTCTTTTATTTTCGCAACTTTAACAAAAAAAATACGGAAATGAACCGTTTTTCACCATAAGAAAGAGAAACATTGCCACTTGTAACCGTGAAGGACGAAGTGGTCGCGAGTGAAACGAGCCGAAGGGGAAAGGTTGACCTGCTATTGATTTCTCCTCCTCCACGATTCCAAAAATGCTACAATGTTTCATATCTCTTACACCTTTTGTATTGCAGACGCCAAAAATGTACTTTACTTTTGTCACACGCTTGCTTTAGTAACCACGTAACTTAAAAGCAGTCTTTTTATCAAGCTTCTTCCAGGTAGGATCAAAGTTCTGTTTACGCTTACCTCGCTAAACGTATATGCAATTCCGGACGTATCGTGAAAACAATATTTTGATCGGCAACATTTCTGGTAACATTAACTTTGTGAATCCCGTTATGTATTTATTCTTAATTAGCTTTTCGACTCAAGGTTCGTGTAATCATCTTCAGTAAAGGAACCAACTTGCGGATGGGACTGTTTGGCATCACATCAGGCTTTAAAAAAAAACGCGCTAAAGAATTAACTGCCTGGAGAGCTTTTAAACGTATTTTTTTCTTCTTCTTCTTCTTGTGCTTGCATGTATTGAGGGATTTAAGTGGTTTCTTAGCTTCATCCGGTTCGTAAATTTGAGGCAGCAGGCAGTCGGGTGTTAACGAATTAATTAAGTAGGAGAACTGAATAGTTCAGGAAATCCATTTTCGTTCGAAGTCAGTGATACGCGTATGGAGTATATTGCACCCAATGCTAATAATAACTGCACTCGAAAAGCGTCCAATTAAGTCAAGTAGCCGGTATCTTTATGTTATTGTTGAACAGTCTGGAGCCGTTCAGACTTCTATCGCATTGACGAACTAAGAACAGAATGGTCTTTTCGCGTAACGGTAAACGTTTGCATGTTACACTGAAGTGTAACGTGCAAACGGTAACACGGTAACAGCAACGCTTAATTTCAAAGCCGAATTTTAGAAAAAAGAACTGATGACCCGAAATGGGAATTGTTAGTGCTTATTTGACATGTATAGCCTTATTAGTGTTGATCCGGCTTTGCACTAAGCTTTAAGCCAATGACACTTAAGCGCTCGGCGCGAGCCTAAAGATGCTATATGTATGCGTACGCAACTGTATTTTACTTTGTGGCATTCATGGTCATTGTTAGGTGGAAATAAGTTGAATATCTTGACTTGGGGGGGGGGGGGGGTGGGGAGTTAGGGGAGGGGGACTCCCACAACAATGACGGGGGTGTTCGCCGAAAATTTTTTAAAAACACCTTAAAATGTACCAGAATCTGGTTTGATGGGTGTAGCTCAAATGTTTACCCCTAAGAGGTACCAATTCTAAAACAACACATGCCATATTCTGTCATATTTTTTCGGCTTTATACCCTAAAAGGTACCGCAATAATTCTAACTGTAGTAATTTAAGATTTTAGTACCCTAAGCGGTATTAATCTGCAAATTTTGACTCCTAAAAGGTACGACGAGCACCCCGTCATTTTTATGTGGGAGTCCCCCCTCGGGATTTCGGTTTTAGCTCACTCGTGCTATTGGTAATCGAATCTAATATTTACGGCAACGTGTGACTAAAGGCCTTGGTATCATCAATGAAAATTACGAGTTTTATATGTCCATGCTACAAATTCTGCAAATTCAAAATAGTTCGTCTAATAACAACCTGAACAGAAACCAGTTTTTCCACCTCCCTCCCTCCCACCCAAAAAAAGACGCACAGACATATTGCTAAGGAGGTTCTGATTGGTCATCTCATAGCACGTGACATCAATGTCTTCAAATACCAGTGTCATCTATACTTTTAAATATTCAACTCGTAGAAGAAATAATACAGCGAGAAATGATAAAGTTAATATTAAAGATAACAAAAACCAAACGTCCGATATGACTAAAATTCGCTAGGAAGTTATTTGCGGTTTTACCAAGGTTGGAAGTGAAGTTTATGCTAAGTGACTCGTTTACATGGTTTAATTTTCATTTGTTAATGACTGCGCGGAGTTGACGGATACTCTATCATTACTTTTTGTTGTTTATCATATTTTGAAATATTGATGGCAACAGAAGCAAATAGATATACCTCAGCAAAAAGGTTTACATATTCCCCACAGACTGCTGTGAGCTTGTATCTTTTTTTCTCGTTTGCCGTTTTAGTAGGTTTCTTTTTGTTTACTTCGGTATTTTAAATCTTTGGTGTGTGTGGCTAACATATCAGATGTTTCCGCTATTTTTCTTATGTAATCGCGTTCAAGCAGCCTTGCATGTCTTGGAACCGTGCAAGCGTGCATGTTGGGGGGTGACACGGGGGCGGGTCATGCCCCTGCCGCCGGTCACTCCCCTGTCCGGGATTTGACGCACATCACCAACACACAAGGAAAGGAATATTTGGTGCATTTTTCTTCCCAGTTCCGGCTGTCTCAGACTTGTTGGCGTCTGGGATAAACTAATGAGCAAATTCTTGATGTGCATATCGAGAATTATCAACTGCCATCGCTCATCTCAAAAGCTCAATGATTGCGGACATCATCTTGAAAACTGGCCACACACAAAAAAAAAAATTGCGAGGTATGATTAAAAAAAAAACATAAAAAAGCAAAATAATTAATTCGCTTTAAAGTCGGCTGAAAATCCATTTTCACAATCGCGACCTACATGTATCGATGTGCGTGTCATATATTTCTCTTATCTACATTTGCCCCACCAAACATAAATAAAGACGTAGATACAGATAGCAGGGCTAGGGACAAAGGGGAATTATAGATTGAATGGCATAAACATGTGGGTCAACAAGAGTCATAAACATACACAGTGCTGTATTCAACACAGCAAAGTAAATCGTGGCAAACGTCTTTCCGGATCTCCTTGGAAAGGGATGCGCGTACTAAACGTCACTCATAGTGTAGACAAACAAGTAGAAGTGCAAGACCAGTACAACGAATTGATATAGTCCAGATTTAATGGCCAATATTAGTTTTGTTTAAAATTGCTTTACGAGTATAATGAAACTATAAACAAGTGTCTCTGACTGCACTGGCCTGGATGGAAATGGAGTAACTTGAAAACAATGGCCAATTTTTTAAGGTCATGTGTTTTCGAAAATTTGCTAAAAACTGTTTATGGTTTATTCTTTATACCGGAATTCACTTGATATCTTGTTCTTGGTGTTCTGAGAGCATTTCGTTTTTAAAAGTCAGATGCCCAGTTTTAATTCTAGCACAATCTGAGGTAAAAACATAAAAACCGCCATGACCATTTAGTTCCCTGGTTTGAGTTAAAGTGACGCTGGAGTTGACTTTGTTTTGATGCAAACCTACAATGTGATTTACATATGAAAAGCGGGAAGGTAGGCATCAAAGGGTTGTGCCTAAAGAATACCGTTTAGAGGGACGTCGGACACCTTATTAAGACTTATATAACGTAATGTCGACACTTAGAATTTTATTTTCAATAAATTTTTAAGTGTAAAAAAGAAAATCTAAAATCCCCCACTCAGGATTGAACCTGTGATCTCAGCTAGGCTTAGGCTTAGATAGCCTACCGTACCACTGTACCACTGTACCACCTAGCTTCTCGGGTTGTTCAGGCCTAAATTTAACTATATAAACTGCTACCCATAACATCAACTGAAAACTAACCAGTTACTCCGTTATATAAGTTTCAATAAGGTGTCCGACGTCCTTCTGAACGGTATTCTTTAGGCTTAACCGCATCAAAGCATGGTCAACTTCAGCCTCATTCTTACTCAAAGGCCAGGTCACTAAGCGGACAAATGTAAATTAGGCTATTGAGGGACACGGTTATAACATTTGCTATAAAGCTCTATAACTCAACACCCACGTTGGAAATTCGTTCTTCCCTTAAACCAAGGTCTTACTCACGGCTTTCGTGCACGTAGGTAGACGCGATAAGATACTGGGAGTTTAGTTTTTAATAATTGTTTCTCTCCCCCGCAAAAAAGAAAGAAGAACGACGCCCATTACAACTTCTGTTATTCAGCTTTTCCACTTTTGTTTTAAAATTGAGTAGGGCTATTATTGCATTATAAATGTGTGTTATTATTTTCAATAGCATTCTGAGACAATTGTTTTTACTCTAAAGCTAAAAGCATACTACATTATGTAGATAAACAAACAGCCAGTTTAGTTTTGCGATTCACAAAGGAAGATAGTACTTAAATAGTGATGAAATGAAATAGATATGCGTTACTAATCAGTTACATGATCAATGTCGCACAATTTAACAATTTTTTATCACCCACGCATCCTCGTGCTTTGGGGGACAACAATAATGAAGTTATCTTATGAAGTTTATACCGTAAGATAAACAACCAAAGGTGGTCAATACCACTAACACGCTGTAAGCATAATGTGCATGAATGAATATGGTTCATCGTGCAGCTGGACATCTTGAAACAAACTGATAATCGCGATAACCGAAATCAGACGGGATTAGATTTCTTGCTTTGGTATTATTGAAAATAGATGCGAAAAATGTATGTTGGAGAATTCCCAAAAAGCGCAACTGCCACTTCGCTCAAGAAAGATTCTTGAAGATCGCATTTGCGGTTAGATAATATTAGTTTTTATAACATGTCTTTATCAGCAAGGAATCAAAAGATCGACATCCTTGAATTGCGAAGCAGATTTTAAAGTCATTAACATATTGATGTGACGTCCTTAATACATTCCCATAAAGAAAGGTTAATTTTGTGACAAAGATTGATAATGAAAAAATCCACAAATAAATGAGGCAGCGGACGTCACTAAATTCTCCCGGGCAATGATCCGTTCAATACCTTGCAGCTACATGTTGTAGCTGGCACTTCGCCATTCTTGAAAATGGATAATAGCCAATATTATCATTTATAGTATTTTCATAATATGTATTTATAGGTTTAAGTATAATTATCAACTCTGAAAAGCCTCATCAGGGATGAGTTAATAAAATGTGTATGCGAATGTATATGCAAAAATAGCAAAAGCAATTTCCGAGCACTTGTGTATCTAAACGATTTTTTAACCAAAGGCTACAAGCTGAGCTTAAGGCGATTATAAAGTGCTCGGTGGCAGATTTTAACTGAAGAAAACAGCGAAGGAATCTTTACTAAGTGTATCCCTCTATTTGAACAGTTTTAACAATACGGGGGGTGACAACTCTAACAAACGCTGTTTCAGCAATACTGTGTGGAACTGAAAGTTGTCCTGAAAATTTGGAATATCTTCTCGATTTTTTCGGAGACATTCTCGCAAAAATTTCAAACTTCCCGAAATTTTAACAACATTATCTCATGTTTCCCCGAAAATTTTTCGAGTCTCCCGATTCCCGGCAAAATCTTCAGATTCCCGGAAGAATTTTGTTTTTCTCCCGAAACAGGCCTTCTTAGAGTTGTCACCCCCCGTAACAATTGCATACAATATTTCCCCAGTTGAATAGGTGGGAACATTCAAAACATTTTTCATGAACCAACACACGGGCTTTTAAACTCCTGGTGTGTTTAACGGTGTTTATATGCCAGCTAAAGCCGGAAACCATAAGCCTTCGTTTTAATTTGTTTTTAAGGCGACAAAATAAAGTTTTTATTTAAATAAATATATCAATCCCCTTTCCAAAGTCAATCTAATCGAATGCTTAACGGCTGTGGACTAAGTCAAGAATATATTGTACAAATCAACGACATCGAGGAAGTGGAAAAATTCTTTTACACACTTCAATTGAATTCACATGAGTCCTTTGTGCGGACATTTGAATAGAGCACCCTACCGCGAACTTTAGCTCAGTAAAGCTTTTGGAATGTATGAGATGTGGTGGACTGAACGTCAGTCAATAAAATTGTGTTTAAAGTACAGCTAAATCATCCCTTTTGTAAACAACAACACTACAACAAAGGCAAAATCAGTTTTTTGGCCGGATTTGACCCGAAGTTTCAATATTTTACTTAAAAGAATTTACCCGAAGATTTTACGGGCATGCGCGCTGCAGCACATACCGGACGGTGAACTAAAAACCAGTGTTTCGATTGCAAACAGATCATCAGGGCCTGGTCTAAAAACGTTACAAGTAATTCACGGCGTTTTCTTATAGAAGCGTATTCTCATGCTTCTTACAAAAAGCAAAAAATGAAGATGAAAAAAAGATTAACACAGTTAGAGAAATATCATTTGAATGCCCACCGGGAAATATTGCTGCTAAATTCGCGTAGGTGATGGATAAAGAGGATATTCTCGCCATGGGAAGTGCCAAATCCTATTTCCTATCCACTAAGAGAACGTTGATTAAGATCCTATCGAACCAAGCTCGCTGATAAGTCAAGAACATGGTGAGACGTTGTTTGTTTATAGATTTCTCGTCCAATTCCGCTAAAGTTTGACGAACTGATAAAGAGCAGATATAAAAGGCTGCCGGCTGCTGAGTGTCAGGCTAAACCTTCACAGCCTATTCGGACGTCAACTCCGTCAAATTGGCGAGCTGTCACGAGAAGGATTAACTTATCCCAGCTTACGCAGGAGAACAGTAGCGAGGAACTGCGATCTGCACAGGCTGGTAAATTATTTTTATTTTATTTAACCTAGCTCGTGTTTGGTCATTTTACTTTACGCATGCTTTACAAAATAAGACAATTACACGACAGTCCGTTAGTGAGCTCTGTTTTGTACGTAGACGTCGTAGTGAAAGTGTGCGGGTTTGCGAAAGCGGGATAATCCATTTTTACCTGCGGGAAACACTTCATTTCAAGAGGTACCCAAGCACAAGTATACCTTTCGACTAGTAGAAGCACGCGATTCCGCAACGATGGTGATCCAGGCGTGAGATCGCGCGAAGAGTATTCGTTACAGCTTTGTCGCTTACTGAAGCCTTTCGTGAAATCATCTCGCTCGTTTCAGAACCTCAAAAAAGCCTCAGATCTCCGTCCGGTATTTTTCTATCGGAAGTCGAAGCTTTTAGCAAATTATTAAATGATTCAACGCCTCAAGTTTCCGTTATCTTGAGTCTTTAATCGCGAAAACCTGCAGTACAAAACCCTTTGTTGTTTTCATTTTTTTTCTAGTATTTCCGACTGATTCCGTCTTTTTAAGCGATGTTAAAAGCTTTCTTCTTTCCCTGAAAAATAACACGATCGTCTTCGTAGACGGAGTTGTAATTGAGTTAAGTTTTGACCTGTCTTTGCTTGGATCGTGTCCACTAATTATCTGCATTTTTTAGAATCTTGATAAAATTTATATTTTTAGAACGATCATTTTCCATGTCAAGTCTTACCCAATATGATCTGAGCAAATCAATTTAAAAACTATCCATTAGTTATTTTAAGAAAATTAGTGGTCTTCCTTTACCGGCGGGGTAGCCTGATAAGCGAATTGTGGATTTAAACCACAGTTTGTATTTTGTATTTCGTTATAATAGCTGCTATTAATTCTAGTCACAGAATCGTTAAAATACGATTTTAAGAACTGCCCAAGGGTATTCGAACTTTGATATACAGTATTCGGCGATTTCATATATTCGTTTTACGACTTGTAGTTTTAGTCTTTATTATACATATATTATTTATTAGCCGGGGAGACTTTTTAAACTGAAGTGACGATACAAATGAATCGTTTCAAATGTGTTCTCAAACAATTATTATGAAAGTTCAGCATTATTTTCATCTTGCACGTGTGTTGAATATCACGATCACAATAAGTAACACTGACCTGGATTACGAAAAGAGAAACGAGTTTTGACGCCATTTAACTCTTGACCTCTCGGACTTCCCATTGTTGATTGAATACTTTAATGGTTTTGATGTGTTTTGATAATCTCACGAAACGCCTGAATAATGTTTTCATTTCAAAGGGAATAGTCAACATCACGGTTTTGTATCTGTTACATAAATCGTGCTTTGATTTCGGTTTTCTCCCGTTTTCGTTCTCGTCGCATTACCGTAAAACCATTTTTGTGTAACCAGTGCGTTATATTTGTACTTGTCAGTAACTACAACGCCCACTAGACGACCATACAACTGACAATCATATTTGATAGAATATTTGGTAGCATTGACTGAGTATTAAGTTGCTATTGTTTTCGTCTAAGTGTTTATCATTTTAGTCACCATATATGATACTCTCATTATCAAAAGACCTCCACAGACCTTTAAACAAGCTCAAGTGCGATTTTTTTTCATTCGTGCCCCAGCTAGAGTCACGCTAAAAAAATCAGAAGCTCTGACCGTTCGAGTAAATGTTGACGAAATGCTCATACTTAGAGAGCTTTATAGTTCCAACTTCAGCTGAATCAGCAGATAACTAAATTAGACGTGTTTTGGCAAGTCTGACGGAAAAGTTAAGATATACTGAGCTGAGACAAGGCCGAAAGTCCCAAGATGCTGCGATGAACATTCCCAGTTTGATTAATATAGATTGTATGTGACAAAATCAGTTAATTAACCAGAAATTTACTGAACTTAATGTTCCACATTAACGTGTCAATCGAATCAAAGTGTTCCGCGTAGTACAACGGGGATGATTGTTCAGAAAAACTCAAACAACGCATCAAATCGGAGTTGAGCTACGTTAACTAGTCATGAAATTGTCAGCTTAAAGTCAGTTGAATTTGGCGTAGCATAAGCATGTTGTTTTTTCAACAACTCAGTCGGCCTGATCAGCTGCAAAAGACAAATAAGACCGGCAATCTTCTAGGAGAAGGAGATGCCAAACTGAGCTTGGCGATGCTCGCATAGTCAATTTTCAATAACTCGGTTCCTAAATGTAATGGATTGTTTTTTTTTTTTTAATTAAAAGGCGATTTGAACATCTCTGAAGGAAATTGAATCTGAAAGTTGCGGATTTTACAGGTTCTTTTTTTTAAAGATTCAAAATCATGTTGCATTGCCGAAGTCGTGTATCTATTGTGAATTTCTTGTCTGATTATAAAGTAACCAAGTAAAAAAAAATCACAGAAAAAAGTCTTACCGAAATAACGTTGTATAGTGCATTGACACCAAAGGACACTTTTATAGATGTTCAGGCCTCCGATGTTCATTCGTTTAGCTTGTTCCCCGTCATGAAAAGCTTTTAAGGTTCCGAGCGACTGAGCGACTCAATTTCCGTGCATTAGCTCGAGCGCCACCATCTTTAGAATTCAGTTGTTTTTTTGCGCATCAATGATACTCCTTTGGCAGAACTGGAACCATTCCGATTAATAAAACTCGATGAATCGGTTGCGATAAGAAAACAGTTCCATTGCAGTTCTTTTTTCCGTGGATCCGTGAATCGACACAACTTGAAGCTCAGTCTGATCTCTCTCTCCGCCGATAAACAATGATATAGGCTTTCGGTTTGGTATCTCCATTGTCTTCTTCCTCAGGAATTCCGTAAAAACGCACAATCGTTCTCTCGTGCACTGCCTGATTATTAATAGTACTGATGGAATCTTGAGTGAATGCAACGATATAATCTGAAAGGCAATACTTGGCCAGAATTTCAAGGCATCCGAGTCTTTGAAGCAAAGTCCGCGGACTCGCCATAGTCAAATTAAAGCCGTGAGTTATCACTAAGTCTTCCACTCCGGCGAAGGCAGTGACAATGGCAAAAAACAAAAGGTTTAATGAGCAAAAACAATGCCTCTGCACGTGCGTTTTACATTTTAGTCGTTTCTTTGTCGTTCCCTCGAAAACAACAACGTCAAATCATCCATGGATTATAGGTTTTGTGGAGAACGTGAACACACGACGGTTATTTTTACTTTCTCCATTTGAACTTTGAAGCCCTCCCTACGAATTCAGCTCCAGTACAATTGAGTCGCATTAGACAAATTAAACAAATTGGAGCAATTGCAAAGTAGTTTAAGGGAGCGCGAATTTTTTTTCAAGTGACGTTTTCCTTGGCGTTGCCGTCGTGGTTGCTAAAGCTACCTAATGGCCGACGCCACATGCGATTCCAATTCAGTTTCTTCGCCTCTTAAACCCCTCAGTTGTATCAGGCGTGTTAGTATGCTACCTTGTATGCTTCTCCGTTTAATAAACTACGATAATTCCATTAAAAAAACTCGTGAAAAACTGAAAAAAATAAAAAAACCAGGAGCTCAGAAATCTTGACCTTCACTGACCGTGCTATGTTCGGTACATATCTGAGATGAATTTTGGCATCGCTTATTGTTTTCATTCTTGAAAATCTCTTACCTACGTAAAATCTGTTGTTTGGTATTTTGGTTTTGAATGCAATCTATTACTTATTAGGATAACTGAATTTCATTTCTCTTTACCTCCGACACATTTTCAAGCAGATATTGGAAATAGAAAAACCCTGGAGACGTGACAAAAATACTTGCAAACAGGAGGTTTCTTTGGTTTACCTATTTCCTAAGGGAAGGCAATTTAATACCAATTTGCTACTTTCATTTCCTCTTAGTATTTTCGCCAGTTAAGAAGATTTTGTTATTATCTTAAGAAGAATTCAAAATATGTCATTTTAAACTGTAGTGACATGCACACCTATCATGATAAGGAGCAACAGTCTTTCACCCGCATCCCTAATTTTTTGAACATCGAGACAACAATCGTTTGATGAGCGAAACCGAGAAACAAGTAAACTTTGGATTGACTATAGTTTTATAATAGTCGCCTCTCCCGAGCGCATTACTCTGAGTCCTCTTCGTCGTCTTCAGCAGCTAAGTCGACTCATAATTGACTTTAATTGGGGCTTTTGGTTTTTGTGGCTGGTGATAATTCTTTCGAGCTGAACTGAATGAAATTGGTTTGCATTCCTAAAGCATCAAGAACTGAGTAATTTTCCTTAAATCTTAGAGTAACGAAACAAAAATAATGCCAGAGTAAACAGAGTATGGGATCTAAAAATGCCATTTTCGTAGGCCAAAGTGTCTGTTAAAAATACACTCGAAAAAATTCCAACAATATCCTACCTAGAGTCTGAAAGTTAATTAAAATTCAGAGTTGATTGCTTCAAGTACTGACGTTCCAAGAGGGCATCCTCTGCATGCACGCCACGTCGAGACAAAAGTTCCGGTGTTGAGACTCTAGCTGCATGCCGTGCTGGCATCATCAAATGTCTAACAGAGTTAACATTTTGGGGTCAACCCCTCGACAGTGCTAATGAATAATTAAGGTTTATCCACTTACCTTGTAACCTTGCAGTGCCGTAGCTAAACACTGAATTGAACACATGCTTATTTAAGTACTACATAATAATATTAATTATTGAACGCATTGGTTTTGATGAAACCCGTGGAAGTCAGTGCTTCGTAATCGAGCATCCCCTTCCTTATTTTACTCTATGTTGCGATGCAAGAACCTTCTAAAGACAAGGTTATAATAGAGGTTATAATTACATTTCAGGAAATTATTCTGTTGCGTAGACAAAAAGAACTACAATCACGGAAAATGATGTTTGCTTTAAATAGATGAAAAATGGAAATTGTCAATTTGAACCTCGGAAGTTACAATCTAAAATAACTAAAGTAGTTATTTTAGGCATCATTATCTTTGCTGTTGGATGGAAAATGATGTAAAAAAGATCAATACTGCGTAAAGTTGCGTGCATTTTTTAAAACGACCTTTTGCTCTGTTAGTTGAAAAGTCTCTAGTCATCATCAGCTTCCGGCTTAAAAATCATAAAAAAGGTTTATTCGCTAACATTATTAATGTTCTCAATTTCTACCAATAAACTTGCGTGGTAATTATTTTAATATAGGCGCGAACATTGAGACGGTACTATTTATGGAAGATTGCGATTACTTGAGAAAAACAACACTTCATTTTCCGGTTCAATGAGGGTGTAATTGCACGTTGAATGGGCAGATACAGGAGCCACTGTTGTTAAGGAGGTGCACAATTCGGTTATAGATATTAAAATAAGTGCAATCTTCAAAATCAGACCAATGCCATTTATGGCTAATTTTGGAAGCTCTCGACAAAGTAGATAAGAATTGTGAAAGAAGTCTAGCTTGACTCTTGAACCAAACCTATTGTGAAACTCCTCTTGCAACTAAAGATGGAAGTGATTTCTGTCAGTCTGATTTCTTAGCATCAACTATTGTCTAAGGTTTTCTTGAACGTTTTCCTTGTAAATACCTACTTCAAATGAAAAGGTGATTTATCTTGAAGTCCGTGTAATTATTATCAAGTATGTCTAAGCTGAGAGTTAAGCTGATTAAATACATCGTAATATTCCACAAAAGCATATGCATATACGGTCATTAAAAGACCCCCCAAGAGCTAGCCCTCTTCTTGTGAACGCGCATTTAAACGAACACTGACGAGCGGTTTTGGATATGAAGAGATATCGCTTGGTCGTTTATGAAATACAGATGTCGTATTGACCGCCCGTAACGATTAAGTCCAAAACTTGGCTTGAAGCCTGCTCAGGTTTGTGATATTGTCACGTTTATTATAACGAAGTACATTTAGTCGCCTTATCTTAAAAACGCATCAAATCAGTTTAATCCTATAGTGTTTTATGTACTCGAGATAAGTTGCTTAGTAAACAAGTTTTTTTTTTGTTTAAGATCAACTGTCCACAAGTTAGTGTTTTGTTTTCCATCCGACAATTTGAAACATTTGGACAACAAACAATCTTCCTCAATGACAACGTTTTCACATCTTAAGTAGAGAGATTGACCTCGTTTAATGTGTCATTTTTCCTTATCTTAACCACACTGCTGAATTTGTCGGCTTAATGACGACATTCTAAAACCAGGTCGATTAGTTAGCCCTAATTTTCTCTATAATGATCCTAAGGATTCAGGTAAAAATGAAACAAACAGGCAGCTCACGGGAGCAAATTGCCCGGGCAAATTGTTTGAATTGTCTTTACAAAACAGAACAACTGAGTTCCAATATTAACGCTCTCTACTGCCTCAGTCCTCTTCATCGGCTGTAGAACATGTAACACTACAACACTCTCTCTCCATCTAATCCTTTCATGTGCACGGTGATGTTGATCTGAGAATTTGGCAGTTTATCAGCGATTTTTTTTTTTATTCACTCATGACCTGCCATTTGGCATCGTACTGATAACTTTATTGTGATCATTCGTAGCAACTCAAAAGTAGACTGAACTGAAACCATCATTCTATAAAAAGTCCTAGTTGTGATTAAAATTGCACCATCACTCTTTTTTTTTTTTCAGTGTATGTCTGTAGGTGCAAGTGTTTTGCGAATGAGAGTCAAATTATTAAGTAGTTCTAAATGCTTTTCATTTTACATAAAAAAGATACTAAACAATGTAATCTCAATGCACACTTTCCGTGATATTCATTTTGGAAAAATGTCATCAAATTGGCAACAATTCAGGCAGAAAAATCAGGATTAGGGATCACTTCAGCACATTTATTTACTGATATTTGCTCTTGTAGACTTTTTTGCGTACAGTCCTTTCAACAAAAATATGCTCGCTTACAAAATTGCTGTGGCTTTGTCGCGTGCAATACGGTAAAATTAAAATAGTTATGTTATTTGTCGGTTTTTGAAGGCGAAATTCCTCAAAGCGGTCCTTTTGAACAACTCGTGCATATTAAAGCACTTGACAGTCGCGGCGAGAAAAGGAAAGAAACTTTCAGAACATAACAATTAAGCAACCAAGAGTTAATATGTAATTCAAAATACTTCCTTCCGAATAACAAAGAAACTTGCACAAAACTTTATTGTTCTAACCAATGTGATAATCTGGTGTTTTGTGGTTAGCCAGTTCTAAAAAGGCCGAAATAATCAGGTTGAAAACAGAAGTGGCAATAACGACTTTTTTGAAACATTTAACTTTCATCTCTTGCGACAAAAAAAAAATTAGAGCTTGATCTGCAAATCTCAGATACCCTTTCCCACTCCTTTTTTACTCGGTTTACTGATTTTTTTTTCCTGGTCTCAGGTCATTTTCAGCCTCTCGGCCTTATAGGCATGCTATTGGTTGTCGTTTTTGTGAGGAGCTGTTATGTCACATAATGTGAAGATATTGAACTAGCAATGTAAACCATATTTGTCGATTTAAGAATATTCTCGGAAGCGGACGAAACAAATTGTGCACGTTTATCCTTATCTGTGGTTGTTGTTATCTCAACAAAGGTGCTTAGTTATGGTTGTTTGCCGCTTCAAAGCACTCCAAAAGTGTAATAAAACGTCTTACTTTCCTTCTTCAGTGCCACGTCCATGCGCACAGGAATTAATAAAAACCTCATCTCCTTAGTTTTATGGTCTTTCACCTGTCGGTTTCCTTTGTTTGCTTATACTGGTGTTGATTTCTGGGGAATAAACAGGAAATTCACAATCACTTAATCCTTTGCTATTTGCATATGCTGTCAAATTCTGAAGAGTTTCATGTGTCTCGTATCTTAAAATGATCTGGTCTCTTCAAATCAGGCAACACTTGTATATGAAGAGCTTCATCTAAAGACCTCAGATCGCACCTGAGCTAAAACGCGCTTAGTGCATTCAGATATCCAACTGCAGGATAGCAATTCCCCACAGCCTTTATTCAAGGTAGGCTTATCTGTTTTCTTTATGTTGAACTATCCTATGCTAAAGAGATCAAATAATCAATGGCCTTGTAAAAACATTTAACTGGAAATATTATTTTATTTAGACACTCCAGCAGTTAAAACTGAGTTCTTGACAAACTTTTGTCTTGGTAAAATCTGCATGACCTCTTACTTGAGTTAAACACACCACTGGATAACCAAGGAAAATGAGCTTATCCAACTTCAATGACAGGAAATCTTTTAATACGAATGAAACCATTTACTCTACAAGTTAACCACTTGGCCTCTGATTTTGCTGTAGAAATATTTCGCCCTGAAAGAATTTCCCGACAACAAACGTTGATTAATGAAGTCCCAAAAAGGAGAATTATGCAACGTCTGCGAAGTATCAATTAAACTGTCTATTCACTTTACATGTATACTAATAGCTAGAGGCCATTGAAGCTAAGTTGGTTTTGCCCTCTCAGTTTAAAAATTTCCACTTCAAGATGTCAGAATATATATCACCATGGAACGTTGGCACCAGGCTCTTGAATTGGCGTGACTTTTGTATCACGTGCACGCACCGAAGACATTTAAACAATGCACGGCGTGTCTTATTTCTATCGAAGGGGCCTGAAAAACATTCTCGTAATACCAATTTAAAAAACTCTGGCTTTATTTCCAAAGGCCAGGCGAGTGTCTCTAGATATTTTTGCTGTCTCACCGCAATTAATTATGAAGATTAAATCCAAAGTCTATTGCTTGTTGTTTTGAATTCGCAAAATTGTAACAATTGTACGTTGGCAAAAACAGAAAACACTGACAATGCGCCTGGAACTTTTTCACTGAAAATATTTTCTTCTGAAGGCGTTGCCTGATTTCGAAATTCCTTCAAGTGACATCAGTTCGTTTCCAGCAGCAGTCACTACGCCCAATCAACTTCTGCCATGTGCCGGCTTGCTCATGCTCGTGCATGCTCATGATCCATGTGTAACCGCGGGAAATGGCCGTTTTTTCCTCTGTTACAAAGACTAGCTGAAAAACAGTCAATCTACCGTCGTAGGCTGATCGACTAGCAGAAGCAGGAATACCGAAGGTAGATGTAAGAAATTTGGATTCAACGAGAGATTGATTCAAACATTTATGTGAATAAGGAACATAGTTAAAAAAAAGAAACATTGTCAAAGATACGTCAATAGAACCAGATTTTAATGCATGCCGGATTTTTGAATTAAATCACAATGTGTATGATTTGACCACCAACTAACACGAGACTGGTACGAGTAGGTTTTGCCATTCTACATTAATAATTCATTTTATACTTAATGATCACGTTTACACAGTAATGACGATGAGAAACTATAATTTTAGCACCTTGTGGTTATTTATATTCAGATAAAAAAATAATAATATTCGAGACAAACCCCAGGTAAAAAAAAAAAAAAAAAACAATCTGGCTAAACACACGCAAAATATGACTTACGTCACAGCAAACCAACACTTACTCAATTTTTCCTGAAGATTAAAATAGTTAACGAAGAGATGAACATTACAGAGTGCTCTTGGGTAAAATTTGCGTATTAATATAAGAAATCCCTTATAATTGAAGTTATTTATAATTTGATGATTTGCTAAAAGCGCCATTTACAGACTTCCCAAACGGACGTATTTCATAAATTTAATAATTTTCGAAGCTGCCGATCGGTTTGATATTTTCAATAAGTGTTTAAATTTCTCTGTTACTCCCAGTGGACAGATTTGACTAACGTTCAGAGGTTCCGCCAAAAACGAGTTATCGGCGACCTACTCAGAAGTAGAGAGCTGACGTATGCATTTACTGCAAATGACCCAATGCGTGATTGCATTGAAGAGGCGCTATTAAATCTGCAACTTCTGTTGGTTGGTTTTGTATACATTTCCGTTTTGTTCAACGTGAGAGCATGTTGACTATTTTTGATAGTACATCCTTTTTGAGTTACCGCAATTTGATAATCCTTTCTGGGTGTCGATAACAAAGTGTTAATCTTTTCATTTATCAACTGTTCACCGTTTTCCTGTATCCGCACATTTTCTGTATCATAGCCCATCCCTTCCCCTGTGGGGGGCCCATCCTTACCATGTGGGTGTGCGCGTGATTTCAACTTGCCTTGTGTTGTGTTGAAATTGTCTCCACATTCCTCCGTTATTAACGCGTGACTTCAATGTATGCTGACATCACAACAATTTTTGACAATGTGTATATGAAAATAAATTCATATGAATTTTAGATACCATTAAAGAGATTTGATCATCACAGTTAGAGCCTGAAAACAATTCCCGAAATTTTCTTCCTATATTTACTGTATATCGAACCTGTTTTCAGCGGACACCAAAATTAAGCCATTTTGTTATACGAAACCTGTATTAACCGGACATTTCAAGTGTTTTTAGAATGCATTTTTATTAAATTTTGGGAATACCGTCTACTTATAAAAGCGTGTTTTCTGGTAAAAAGCAATTCAACGCAATACAGACAGTCGCGAATTAGGTTTATAAATTAAAATAATGTAATGAAATCAGTATGTGTGGGTATAATAAACGTAGAGAGATAAGAGGGTCAATAATCAACTGATTATTTATTATTACTTATATATAAACACGCGCGAAATTTTGTAATATATTCCCGAAAATATACTGATATATCTCAACTGTGGTAACAAGGTGCAGCAAATTTAACTGCAGTCATTGGTAGGTCGAATAAGGGGAAAAGCAGAAATCGTTTTTAGCAGCTACCATGCTACTGTGGGTGTGAAAAATACTAGAGCAATTTTCGTCATGTCTTTCAAATAATTACGCGTGAACGTAACCAAAACAATAAACAAACTGGAATGAAACAATTTGATTGGTTTAACTGTGAACGGAGGCAAACGCGAGCGGCTTTTGGTTGGTTTAGCGAACACGCAAAGCAAAGCGAACGAATTGAGAGTTTAAAAGTAGTTATTCTCTTTGACGTCACTAGCTATTCAGCATTTTGATAGGTCAATCGAACAGGCCTCATTCCATATTAGGGATATGTTTAGCGGGAAAACGAGCAAAGCATGTTTTGATCATTTCAACTATTGGCGAATGAAACAATTTTCAAGGAAACCGATTTTCGAGGTCAAACGAAAATCGCTCGCGTGGCTTATTCCAGCTGCCGTGAGTGGGTGGTAATGTGCCTGAACAGCTGCCGGCTGCAATCATTGGCCTGATAACAGTCATAACGCTCACACGGAGTTACTCATATTAAAACTGCTATAATTTCACTTGGAGAAAATCGAATAATCCGGTACAGCGTCGCAGGCAAGTACTTTTAATTAGTTTAATTGTGAAGTTATTTTTACCAACTTTTCAAAAGTTAGAACCGAGTTACTTCACTCTGAATTTACTTCACTCGACGAATTTTTTATTCATTCGTTCCGGTTTAAAATAGCAAGCGCAAATATTGCCTCTTTGGCGCTCGTTGGATTAAATGACTGGTCGGCCTAGCGGTCTATATGACAACGAAGGTAAAGGGTACCGTACAAGTCTGAATTCCCTTAATCATTCTCTCACCCTAACAGTTATCAGGAACTAATTTCTCAACGGGTTATCGAGACAAATTCAGGCACTGTGTGGGCCGAAATACTCTAAACAAATTTTATTGTATGAATATAACAGAACAAATTGATGGAATTTGCATGGAAATGCATGGAGGCAACCAGGAGGATGTAACATTAACGGTCTTTCCCCACCCCCACCCCATTTTCCCCAAGGGCTGCAGTCCGCTAGCGATTTAGACCCGCCCGTCCATCCATCCCATATTTTTAAACATACCACACGCGATATAGTAAAACCAACATACGAACATCCTTCGTTCTAAAAGAAGCCGCACGAAAAAATAACAATAATTATAATAAATTTTCCAAGTTCGCAAACGGGGTCTACATCAGCTAACCGAGTATGAAACAAAGATACGTTATTTGGGATCTAAAATATGTGAGACTCATCTTCGATAGACTGTTCACAGTCCCCTATTTTCCCGTATGTTCGTCGAGTTCGATCCTTCATTTAGCCGCCATCTTGAATGTCACGGCGCGATAAAAACTGGGGAGAGTGCAAAAACTGCTCAGGGGGCGGAACCCCCAACGCCCGTCCCCCGCGGGGTTTTTGCACTCTCCCCAACTTTCACTCGCCATTTAAAACAAAAATGGCGGCTGACTCGAACTTGCGATCAGTCTCGACTGATCACACGGAAAAATAGGGGACTGTGAACAGTGTACATCCTCGAAACAATCAAAAGTGGACCCTAGCCCTGAAAACAATAGAGCTGCGTGATACCCAGGTCCAATGAAATTAGAGGTTGTTGAGAGCTGCGTGGTGTCTGAGATCTGGCATGGAGCGTGGGCGCTTGAACCAATCAGCATCTTACATGGTGTTGGCCCATTTTTGTGATGGCCCGTTTTTGTAGCAAGTGATATCGCGGTGGAAGGCTTAAGTTTTGTGTTACCAGCGACTGAAAATGGGTCATTCCTTGATAAATTGTGGCATTAAATGGCTGATCGAAATGATAACCTATATACCAGAAGTGTGTTCTTAAATCCATCTGTCTGGTTCATTTAATAAATATATCAGTTTGATACCGGCTTGAATGTGGCGCGAAATGCGATGTTTGACGAATTTAATGTTTGTGTGAGAATCCGATCAGTTAAATTGTTTTGTTGTTCAGTTTCAAGTCCGAAGAAAATTTTACAGACAAATATATAAAAACGAAAACGCTTCTGTATTCAACTCTAACATAGCCACATCCCTCAAAATCTAAATTAACTGCATGGTATTTAAACATCACAGCACTGTGATTCAGAGGGCTATTTTTACGGTCAACATTTGAAACTAGATTTTCACATTTCACGTTATGTTTGCAACCAACAATTTAGCGAAAAGGCAGCGAACTTGTTCCGCTTTCAACAGCAATATTCATTTCAGACACTTTTCAATTACTGTAATCATATTTTTTATTGTTAATGTTTATTCGGCTAACTTTTTTAATTAAACAAGTTCATTCGGAAGGGTTAAAGGAAATATTTGGCATACTTTGATTTTGTTAAAAGACATTTCGCTAGATACTTGACATATTTTCCTGTTGTGTTTGAATGAAAATGTTCCTGTAGAACTTAATAACAAGTGACCGCAAGAATTAAAAATTTCTGAAAAGTATAATCAAGCGGCTTGCCGGGATTAAAGGCTTATTAGAACAGGTTATGAGAAAATACGGAAGTCTCTAAAACCGATATAAAACATAGTATTCCGGTCTGTTAATTGTTTATTTACATAATGCCCACTGTGAGGTATTAATTATGGCACTTAAGAAGTTATTGTTGTTTGTAAACACGAACATATTAAAAAACATTATATTAGCGGAGAATAAGGCCGATATCAATATTATCTCATGCCTGGCATACAACTCATCAGACACGCGTAAAGTTAGCTGATCGAAAAGGATCTGTTCTAAAAGAGAAGCTAAATAGATTCACGTTTACATCATCGCTCTTTTTAAATATGTAGGGTTTGTCTGGGTGTGAGGCCCCAGGGGATACGAAGGCGTTATAAACAACAACTGCCGGACTTATAATAAGATCGAGCCGACAAAATCTTAATAAAACCAGCGCGAGTCAGACGACATATTACATTAGAGTACGGGATAGGAGCACAGTAGGAAAACACAGAAGCTAGTAAGTGTTTTCGCTCTAAACTAAGGTAGGAACACGCATCATTGCTGACTTAATCTATTAAAGAAAAAGCTTTTCTCACCGTACAGGTTCTCAATTGCCGGCTCGTTATTTCACGAATAACGCTCGTGATCAGTGTAACTAGGAAAATGTATTTTGAACGATAAAATGGCCATCACAGTTGTGTGCAGGATATTGCATTGAAAGCTGAATACATCGACCCGAATTTTATAGCTTGTTTTAATTAACTGTAGCACTGTTTCAAAAGGGATAACAAAGACAATTAAATCGATCTTAGCTGGGTCGGATTTTAGAAACAGGTGCGTGGTATCCTACACGTAAGCATTTTCATAAATCACACGAACTAAAGCTAAATGACGCAAGGCCATTGAAATTGTGTTTCTACAAATGTGCCTATTGCTGAAATCATAGTGGCATTTTGTATTTTATCGACTAGTTTTCTAAGATTGCGTTCGCCGAAGTAGAAAACCATGTTTTTAATTATTGCTTACTTTGCACCTGTTCCGTTGATCGGGTTTTCGTTTGTTTACACTCTGAGCAAGAGAACTCTTTTTTTTACTCAGTTTATACACTCGTGATCGAACTGTCCAACACGCAAGATTCAATAAAAAAGATTAGCCGACAAAGTGCGCAATCATTTATTATAGACTTAATCTCCATTGATAAGAGTCTTACCTGATCTTCATAAACAATTAAAGTCAATAAATTGTTTGCACGAGTTAATAAAACTGGTATTTCACGTAAATACAATTTATAATACACGGAACATATCTAAGAGCTGAAGTAACCTGTTTATTTACGGTTTCTACTCTGTTCAGTCTAACGCTAATGTTTTCACGTTGTAAGATGAGATAATTATCATATACTTTTATCATGACTTAACAACTTTTAATTGTTCACAAAAACAAAGAAATTAGTGCTAAATAATAAGGCAACGAAGTGACAAACCAGTAATTAAATATTAGCTCTAAACTGGAGGTGCTCTTTTAGCGACAAAATTGATTTTTCAGGAGTTGTTCCTTCGTTTTCTTCGTATCGTGTGAGAAACATTTTCTGACCGTTTACCGCCACATTGTATCGGTATCGCGGCCTAATAGCGCTTTTTAATTAAGCTGTGTTCCTCCCAATAACAGAAATTCATTGACTGCAAGTGCCGTCGCTTTTGAATATGACTTTGTCTACTTTATCATGTGTTATAAGGCGGCAACACTTTGAAAGAGACCCGTCTTTTGTTCAGCAAATTCTGATCATAAACCTTCATTCTTTTGCTTCGTCAGATTCGTCAGATTAAGGCACCGCTCACACAGCAACTAAGATGGTGTTGTTCAAGATCATACGACTGGTTGCCGTCTTGGTAGCGCTTGAGTTTCTCTTCATTACTCCTGTCACGCCGAGCCAGTGGCTGTAAGTATCAATCTATTCAGATGCCATTAAAACCATTTACAAATCAGCTCGGAAATACTGCTTATAAGCAGTCCATTTTGCAGTTTTCTGTTTTGCCGCCGTTGGCTGAACAGCCATTTTTTACTCATACACAGTATTTAAAAAATGGCTTCTTTCGTAGATAAATGCCTGCAAACTACTAAGTATTGTCTGATGCTTCGCGAAATCCCGGCAACTAAATTCAAGCCATGATAAGAGTTTTATGATAAAAGTCGTATGTATGTTCTGCTGTGATTATTCATTTGAATTAGTTTCGTATAAAACATTATTTTTTGTTATGGGTATTTCTGGACTAGCTATCGGAAACTCCAAAAAAATCTACCTCAATCATTGATCGGCTTGCGTTATGTGCGAATAGCCTTTCCAAAGAATGACAGCGAATGATCACTTTAGTGATTTGAAAGTTCATCCCAAAAACTTCATGTTTAGTGGATATTTTGCAGAAGCACACAGCTTCCTGACAACTTAATTTCGCTATTTTGAAAGAGCGATAATTCCCGACGCTAAATATTTCGCAAATATGGAGAATTTGTTGAAAACTCTCTGCTAAAATATGAAACTTTTTCCCGAAAGGAAATTTTCGCAATGTTTTCGAAGATGCAAAACGGAAAAGAGATGTGTCTGGGAGAAATTTGCGTTGCGTTTTTACTGGCGATGCAGCAGACACAAGCAAAGAGGGTGGCAAAGGGGTTTTACGTGACGCGTGATTGCCCCAAAATTAACCGCGTGATGCGTGATTGTACCCAAATTAACGGCGTGATACGTGATCAGATAGCGCAGCGTGATGCGTGATTTGCTATTTTAGAAGCGCGTGACGCGTGATTTACCTTTTATTTTTCCGTGATACGTGAATGTTTTCAACATTCTTTGAAAAACTAGAAAGCTTCTTGACCTTTGATCTTCGTGGTGGGTCCAGAGAATCCGTTCCTGGCACGGCGAGGACAGAATCGAGAAATCAGAAAACGCAATCAGAAAACTCGAAGCTCACAGGGTAGAAGAGACTTGTCCTAACACGTTACACTTCAACGCCAAAGCGCACATGAGACCCGACGAAGAATTCAAGAAGGAAATCGGAACCATAAGAAAGCAGGCAACATGTCAGGCATGGCAGAACAGAAATTACTAGGAGTGCTAATCAAATTCCACTATCGTAACATTGATTCAAAGCAAAGAAGAAGAGCGAGTAGGCTACTAAGCCAGACGAAACTAATATGTCAATCAGCCTAAGAACATGACACTAAGCCACTCGTAAATGTACAAGAGAGAGTCCAGGTGAAAAACATGCCAGAACTTGAGAATGCCAATAATAAACATGTTGAATCCCATCCTCGTGTGCTCCCTGAATCTTGATAAACGGAAGGTCTCAGAAACACGAAAATATCTAAATAAGAAACACACTGACCGCAAAAGACAAGCAAAACGAAATAAAGCCGATAATGCTAAGAAGAAATACACGCACTTTAAATCTTGTCACCCACCGGGAGTCAAGAAAGGTTTCTTCAAAGGAGAGGTCCTTAGACTCCTCAGAATTGAACGAACTTTTCAAAGGAAACTTTCGAGGAAAACATCAATAAATTCAAATAAAAACTACGGCTAAGAGGCTACCCTAACAATAGCATTGAGAAGGTGCTCTCAGAAGTAATATTCCCTGACAGAAAGTCAGCTCTCAAAGACAAAACAAAAGCTCGCAAAGAAATATTACCCACGGCAGCCCATGTGTACCTAACTTAAAACAGATCCTCATGGACAAATGGCATTTAATAGAATCGCAACCTTTACTAAGACAAATATATTATTTCATACAAGAGGGGTAGATCTTTTATAAGATATGCTAGCCAGGGCTAAACTGTAAAAGTCAAACCAGCCAAAAAACTGAGTGAATAAAGGACAAAACAATCACACCACGCGCTAGTAGGATTTGTGCTATGCCCGTCAACACCCTTTATTTCATTTTAAGATTCATGAATTGACATGCAATCCTTCCAAAAAAAAAAAGAATACAATATCAATGCATTCAATAGGTAGGCCTACGCCAACTCTACGTTGTTTTGTTACCATTTTAATGCCGGATTACTCCTTATTTACGTGACGCGTGATTGGTTAAAAATTTTGATGCGTGATATCACTCAAAAATTCGGCGTGATGCGTGATCGGTACCCCCCCCCCCCCCCCCCCCCCCCTTTGCCACCCTCAGCAAAAGCATAAGACGGATTCTCGTCAAGAGAGATGTAACGTGACGCATGCAAGGGTAACCCAAATTATAAGCAAAAATATGCTTTATTTATCCCCGTTCTTATGCTTGCGCTTATGCTTGCGTGGATACTAATTTCATTACGACATTTCTAGAATCTTGACCCCTGTAATATTTGACGCGCAAGAAACTCATCACTTCACCTTACACAAGGCCTGGCATTGTCATCATGTTTCCCGCCAATTGTAACAAATAAGCACTACTTTCATACAGTGTCGAGTCAACCGCAGCTTTTTAAAAACAGTCTTATACATGGATCAGTATTTATTTATTTGGGTAACGACATTTTCGGGCTATGATTTGAACAAATGCACTACGACCAACATCGACTAAAAGACCATTGAAATTATTCTGAAGACGTTTGAACAAATGCATGAATTCTATCTAGCCAACATTTTGTTGTACAAACTGGCAACCAACATCAGCCTAAAACCTATTGAAATTGTCCTTAACATGTTTAGAATTCTGTGGCAGTCTAGCAACACATTTATAAGATTATTCGGTGATGTTCATACTCTCCGAGTTACTTTTTTTAGAAATGTATGTGGTTATTAAGCCAAACACTAGACCCTTGTAACTTTTTTTGTGCGCCAAACATGCATATTTCTATATCGCAGTTCTTAGGTACAACAGTGTTCGCTCTTGTATGTTTAGTATTTTATCTCTGTTATTCGCGATACTCGAACACTTCCTTTCTACATCTCGGTTTAGATCAGCTCTTGGTAGAAGCATGGGCGTGGCGTCATGTAACATATTTTAGGCGGCTTTATACTTATTTGTTATTTTACTACTTTTGTTATTTCATCGCTCACATCTTCGTTAACAGTTAAGCTTTGTTGTGCATGTTTAGTGATATTTATCCTTTGTTTTTCACAGATCCTTAGCGCTCACCAGTTCTGTAAACAGCTTCAGTAGCAGACGAAGCTGTGATGAAGTCGGCGACCAATTCAACAACAAACAGGTTCAAGTCTGCAAGAGGAACATTGACGTGATGAACAGCGTTAAGTTTGGAGCTACAATCGCTGTGCAGGAATGTCAGCACCAGTTTCGCTACAGAAGATGGAATTGTACTACAGTGCAGTTTGAGAGATCACCCGTGTTTGGCAATTCTGTTAACGGAGGTAAATAGCATATGGACTTCGTGTAACCATTTTGGTCAGAACTCAAATTATTTTCCTGATGGTTTTTTTGGTACGAGAATTTGCCTTCTTAACCAACTACTTGATCTAACTTTACTTTCCAAGTAAAGTGAACTGAAATGATGACCGCTCTTACTGCATTTCACTCGATTCCTTCCATGAAATACTGGACATATAATTCACCTATATCAAGGATAACGATCTTTTTTGTTACAAAAATACTGTTAAGGACGTTCGCGCTAATTGTTTATGTCCATCCTTACTGCGCACGCAATTCATGTTACAACGCCATACTACGTCATGCACGAGAGCGCGCGCAAAGTAAGAAATCTAAACAGATAAAGGGCTGGTAGCCGCTGCGTTGATTTTACTCGCTTGGATGGTCGGTGACCCCTACTTTTTTGGCTAGATAATTTTCTTTTTCTAATTCTCGACAGATTGTGAACAAATGAACAAAAAATCAATGTAGGAAGTTTAAAATTTTCCCATTTTTCTACCCACGCAACATCGAATCCCGCCAACTTGCGGCTGTCATGGTTTGCAAATGCTGTCGTTTAAAAATAGGATTTACTTTAAGGGACTTCACCAGTTGATTTAATTTGCTTAATAGAACCACTCGTATAAAATTTGGCATAGAAAGTTCCATTCTAGCGATTCATTTGCAATATATTTTTAGACTAACAGACATTAGGGCCATATCGAGTAAGGAAGACCAATTTTTTTAAAGTTAAGGTAGCCTTTCAGATTTCTTATCTCCGAAACGAACTCGGTGACCCCCCAATTTTTTTTGCATTTCTGACACGAGTAACTCGTTACCTAGCTGTAGCAAAAGTTTTAAAAAAGTCAGTGTTAAAGATTTTCGCGCGAACGTCCTTAATTCGACATTTCTTCTCTTTGCTAGGAACCAGGGAAGCTGCCTTTGTTCATTCCATCTCGTCCGCTGGTGTGGCGTACGCCGTTACGCATTCGTGCAGCGCGGGAAAATTGGGCCGAAAGTGCGGCTGTGATAAGAAATATCGAGGGATGTCAGACGAGGGCTGGAAGTGGGCCGGGTGCAGTGATGATATAGAGTATGGTATCGAGTTTTCAAAGACCTTTGTTGACGCAAGAGAACGTGGACGAAAAGTTGGAAACCCTGCCCGAGTTCTGATGAATCTTCACAACAATAATGCAGGGCGAATGGTGCGTACCGTTTACCACAACTTGACAATAGCTTACTTTTTTCAATAAAATTGTGATTGATTCGGTGGCACGTGACTGCCTAGTATGCAAATTGTCGATCGAGAAGTTTGGTACATAAGGGAGTGGTCATAGCAAGTATACTCGACGAGGACCCACCTTGTGTAGGGGTAGGGGGACTATGCAAAATACCACCTGGTATGTAATAAGCCCAATGGACAAAATGTATTCGCATAAAAGTTTGAGATGATTCTTTAATATCCTGTGTGCATCAGATGAAGCTTGCATTGCTGGTAAAACAGCACGGGCAGGTTTGAATCTTTTTCTCAGTTTCTACTCCTGATAAAATGGGGGCTATACCAACAACACACCATATTTGTAGGTGGAGAACGTAAAACGGTGGGTCCGGCATGTCCGAGTACAATAGTTTTGACTATTTCCCTAATGTACTGTCCTGCTTATAATTTCCAACATTAGCTAAAGCTAGCGGTAACGAGAAACTCAGTTCATAGTTAATAGAACAAACTGGTTATGAAGCTCAACAAATTTCAAAAAGAATGTACAAAGCTGCTTTGTTTTATGTTGAACGAACCGTGACCGTGCACATTGTTTTGTTTAACATGTGAGCCCAAATGTTTCTACTGGTCAGTTGCTCGTATGCATTTCAATACCTTTTGTGTTTTGCGCACGGTCAGGGCAAACGAACAAAAAAAATGGAGAACAAAAACATATAACAAAGGGCTGACTGAGTTGGACCATCATCTGGGCCCGGTTGTTCGAAAGCCGATTAACGCCAATCTAGGATATCGATTCTCTTACCTTAGAATGTTTTTAAGAGTTTATTTGTAGCTAGAAGTGAAGACAAGTCAAATTAAGTCGATATTGAAGGTCGGAACAACTTCGGAAAAATGTCCTTGATTTGTTATTTAATTGGATTCAAAATTAACGCTAATCCTGGGTTAGCTTAATCCGACGTGCTTTGAACAACCCGATCCTGTTGGTGAATTGTGTTTGATTGCTGGCAAATTATTTTAGTCACTTTTCGATCAGATTACTGGCGTGCCTGTTATGTCAAGGTCTTTTGTTGGACGGAAATGACTCAGTGATGAACTTCGTAAAAGTTTACGAAGTTATGCAACGCAATGGTTACAAACTACAAAATTAATTTAGTTACCGTGAGACTATGGACCTTTGTGTCTAAATAATTATATTTCGATCGTGTGTTGTTCATTTACAGGCTGTGAAAAGGTTCATGAAAATTCAGTGCAAATGCCACGGAGTGTCGGGGTCGTGTAATGTGAAAACTTGCTGGCGATCCCTGCCAGATTTTAGAGTGGTCGGCGACCACATCAAAGACAAATTCGACGGCGCGACAGAGGTTGAGAACAAGCTAATCGGATCAAGGAATGTTCTGGTTCCACGAAATCGCAACTACAAACCTCACACCATTGTTGACCTTGTCTACCTTGATGGATCACCGGATTTCTGCAATGCAAACCCCAGCACGGGTTCGCTGGGGACACAGGGAAGGTTTTGTAACCGCACCTCCGAAGCTATGGACGGATGTAAATTGATGTGCTGTAACCGAGGCTATACCACGCACCAAGAATCCATAATCCAGCGCTGCGAATGCAAATTTTACTGGTGCTGCTATGTCCGATGTCGCGAGTGTCCAAAGAGGGTGGAGGTTAGCATATGCAAGTGAGCTCTCGCCTGCGATATTATTACTTTGAGATGTACGCGTTGTAATGCATGCAGTAGCTTTTGCTTTGTGGATCACCAAGTTGTAGTCGAAAGATTTAACCCTATTTTGCCTGGGCTTGCGGAGGGGGGGGGGGGGGGGGGGGGAAACTTGAGGTAACATAGTACGTCCAAAACTGTCTCTTTTGCGGTCCGCACAATGGAACGATGACGTCATAGGACGTAGTTATTAGGTAATTAGTTATACGGCCGCCGTCTTGGATTGCTGAAAATTTTCAAAACTTCTTAAAAACCGTCCAAATTGACTCCAAATTAATGAAAACCAATAAATAAACAGTAAATGACGTAAAAATGTAAACGTTATACCAATAAACATTGTTTGTCTTCATTCAAAGGTAAAAATATGCAAATTACAAAAAACATGGCTGTCAAAATCGTGTTGCTATGGAAACATCAAGTCACGTGATCAATAAAATGTAATATCATATTGTTGCCAGATAAATTTTAGGATAAGTCACAATCAATATTGAAAGTTAGCGCGGGCACTCTGTGTCCCTCCAGGCAAAATAGGGTTAAGAATAAGTTCGATCCGTTTTGATTTACGTATTCCCCCACAACAAGGACATAGCAACCTTACGTATGACCTAAGAGCACAGGTCAACTCTCCTTCAATATACGGGGAGTCAACCATAACTTGTTGTCCCTACTATAATCGGCCTCTTGTTAGTATTAGGGTCAGTACTTATTAAGATACTTAAGATAGAAATTTGTGTTTCGTTCATTTAACTCTTACCTAGTTAATGATAAAAATCTAAATTAAAACTTCATGTAGTAAGCTAAAACTTTAAAACATTATTTTAAAAGAGCCGAGAGGTTAAAACATGAAAGACAAGCGCGTTTGTTGAAAAAAGGCTCCAAACTGTCTCTCAATTTTTGTCCCTATATTAATTTGTATAGAAAAAGAATTACTTACTTACTTAATCCTCTTCGTGCTCGGTAGCACATAAAGCCGAATAGAAAAAGAATGGAGTCTTCTTAATTATTATGCTGCTATTTAGTAAGAAAAAAAAAAACAGAAAACAAAACACAGAGAACAACACCCGGGAATATTTTTTTTTACTCGGTAGTGAATCAATATCGATAAATATGTAAAGGTTGTATTCGCGTAAATACCACTCACATCTTGGTCATAAAAAGCACATTATATTAATATAATTCCATATTTATTACACTAGAATGAGAGTTAGACACCCTTATGTTATTACTTAATCGCAGTCACTACTTGACAGGTGATAGTTTATAATATTCTAGTTACCAGTGCCACAGAAGTGAGTGTATTCAACAAAAGTGCTCTCAATTCTCAGGCCCGAGTAAGTAACTGAAATTTTATTTCAATTTAGTTAAACACTTGGTGTTGTAAGTGGGACTGCAAACTATACATAGTAACTTCATAAGTTCATGAACATGTTAGTATTCGGCGTTGATCTGCGCCATATGTGAATTTTTCAATTATCTTGACGGCGACTTTATTCGCATGTATCTGTCTCTCAAGACTGCAGGCTTAACTTGTACATATTGTAGGAAACAAAAGGTTACTCTAGTTCATTAAAATAATAATAAGAACGATTTGTTTGCTTTATATTGCTTTGCGTTTTAAAGATAGAGTCCCCCCCCCACCCCCTCCCCACTTGGTACTATTTGGGATTTTAACCCTACTTAGCCTGGGCTTGTGCCTCCTCTTCCACCCTCCCCCTCGTAAAAAACTGGGGTCCGGCTTGTCTGGCCCGAGCGATATTTTGTTAATTTCATATATTTTTAGCCCACAAAACCAACCCCTCGTTTTTTGTCTTTTTTGGATTATATTGCTTCACTTTCATATTGAACAAAAATGAAATGTTTGTTGGTTTATATCTTGCACATGATATAGCTTTTCGAGCCCAAACGTTTTCCGGAGAATTTCAAGAATCCTACACCATGCAATGCATGGATATGCATCAATAGGTGTCTCACTCACATGACCACCTTTCCGCTGGAAATTTTTCACGTGACTCATAAAATCTATTTTAGAAATATACATGAAGACTGGCAAGAGGAAACTCGACCGTTTCCCATCAAAACTATCAAATCAAAACTTTTTGGTAATTTTGCTAAGACTTCCAACTTATTTTCGAGGATGGTTCGAAAATTTTTGATGGTCATTTGAATGTTTTCTTTCATCCACTTTCCACATTTTCGCAAGGATTGTCGAAACGTCTAATGACCGAAGATGTTTCGACTATATTTCAAACAGATTTCAAGCATAGACCATTGGCTTATATCACAATGTGACGAGTACCGAAAAACTACCTTTAAATACAACTCGTAGAATTTCGTAGAATATGTACCGTTTTCGTTTTGGTTGCAATGTATTTTTCATGGCATGGGATAAAATGATAAACGATGTACGCTTTTAAACGTAAGAGGTAGGTCCAATGAAAATATCCTTACTAGACTGTTTTGCATTTCACCTAATCAAACAGAACAAAGAGAGTGTCAAAGCGACAAACGGGCCAGTGTGTGATGTAGAATATGTTTACTTGTTCTTAACGCTCCTTTCCTCCTGACTTTTGAATGTAGAATGAAATTCTGATGGCAAATATAGCTTTAATAAAAGCGTCATCACTTGTATTTATGAAAGACTAGAGAACAATGCTACAAGACATTTATTTAAAACAAAACACTGCTATAACAAAGTGCTTTAACAACAACAAAATTATTTTCCGCACACGCTTAATAAAGCTACTAAGTCTTTCCCAGAAAGATATAAATCATTACGACCCGATGCACACTGAAATGCGTTTGTTACCCGTATCTTTGTACTTAGAAACTGTCTTTCTTGTTGTCGTACCAGAGTCACAAAGAATAATGGGTTTATTCTCCTGCATTGGCTTAAAGCGTGAAGCGTATTCTAATGGGGGGTGAAAAACTTAGCTAAAAAGACTCGCAAAGGCTGAAACGTCTCTACTATTAAACAGCAGATACAAACGTTATTGAGTTCTTTGTGAGCAGCAGTAGATTTTGCTATGGTAAGTTTATCCAATCACGTTGGGAAAACCTGACTTCAGGTCAATCTAATGTGTAGTCATGTTGTCCAAAATGCGCTGTTTTAGGCTAAGGTGTCAGCTGTCCCTTCGCCCTAATGAGCCTCAGCTAAACGTTCCAACATTGTTGACCAACATTTGTTGGATGACAGTGTTGGCACGTTTAGCCGGACGTCTTAACATTGTTGACCAACATTTGTTGGATGACAGGGTTGGACGTCCAGTTAAACGTTCCAACATTGTTCACCAACATTTGTTGGACACGTGGCTGAAACTTGATTTCTAACGTTGTTGCGTTGAAAAACCTGCTAAACGTTGAAACATTGTTGTGCTGAACAAAATGTTTGATCGAAAACAAAACATTCATCCAACATAAAGTGTTGGTCAATTCAAACATCAACCAACAACAATGTCAGAAGGTTTAGCTGGGGCTTTAACACCTGAGTAAGGACGAGAGAACGTCTATCACTATTGGCTAGTGTGGTTTTAACACTCCTAAAAAAAGTACTCAAAAGCTTTGACAGGCATTTAAATCAATTGTATTTACATACATAAGCTACAGAAGCAAAAACGATTTCTATATCTAAATACGTGCCGCTTTCTGCAATAATTTGTTTGTTTAGTAAAATTATCGATTATGTTCTAGTAAACTAATTAACCAAGCCATCTTATACATGTCTGCTATATCATGATTCATTATACTTTACAACTACATAAACACGTGTCCGCGTGGTAGATTTGATTGCTATGCAATTGCGGGATACACGAGCTCAACACTAAACGATTGCAGAGGCTTCACATCTACACGTTAACAGTCTTGGACATTTTTAACTAAAAAGCAAAAGCACTTATGTACTTTCCAAACAGCAGAGCTATAATAATTATTGTCATCAAAAGGCTAAACCTGGTTGCGAGAAAACATTCTTATACAATACGTTTTTAACATGCTTTGTCTCTGAAGATTAATCACACCGTCAGCAAGCTAGAAAGTTTGCCCTGCTTGTACTTAAAGTTGTAAAATAACATAAAAATGTAGTTATTCTTAGCGCAATGTCCATGCCACAGAAGGGCCTTAAAACATATGCTTGTTAATCCAAGGAATAAACTCAGTGACGCGGACGTACACGCCATACTTGTTTCGTAATCCACATCCAAAACTGCTTCCCCAGCTCACGACCCCGCCCAACACCCATTTCTTGGTGGCGGGGTCCACGAAGACAAATCCACCCCCAGAGTCCCCCTGGCACGAATCCTTGCCACCTACAGCCTCCCCTGCACAGAGCATGAGTCGTGTCACCTTGTATCCTTCGTCCTTGAATGCCGCATTGCATACGTCGTTGCTGATGGCAGGAATGCAGATTTCTTTCAAGGTGTTGGCAAACTGCCCAATCGAACCCTTGCTTACCTTGTATCCCCAGCCCACCGCTCGACCAAAATTGCCAGGTTCAAACATTTGCTTCTGCCTGTTGTGGAAATGAAAAGGCATGGAACAATTTAAAATGAGGTTCGGGAGAGTTGAGAGTATATAAGTTTTATATTACAATTAGGCGAAGTTGAGTTACTGTTTAAGACATCACGAAATTGTTGGGAAAACCATTTAGTTATAACTTTTGTTGGCCTTCCCTTCTTTTGGGAAAGCCGACTTACAAGAGAGCTTAATGACTTTTGTTTAGAAAAGCGGAAAACTTAGTAACATGACTTACTGTGGGGTTTCCGGCAGACAGACAGGTTTAACATAGTGCGATATTCTGACTTCACGGTCGAGTTTCAAGAGGGCCAGGTCAGATTCAAACAGGCGGAAATTAAAATCCTTATGACTGATAATCTGCACCACTGCTCTTTTTTGCACATGACTGGCGTTCAGTCTGCGGATCTGGTGAAGACCAGCGAATATCTCCAAAGCAGCAAGGCTCACAATAACACTTTGCTTATCCTTCACACAGTGAGCAGCTAAGGTAAGTTAAAGCAAAGTATATGGTAAGTCCACAATGGCAATAAATTGTTCATTTTAAATTGTTTAACTTCTGTAAATGACGGCTACCACCTTCGTAAGAAGGATGCACTTGCTATTGAGGCCACTGTTCTCAATAATGTTTTTAAGTATAGCGTTATTAATCGTATTGTTGACAGCTGGAATCTCCTTTGCCAGAACATATCAGGTATCCAACTAGTGTTTCTTTCTTTCAAAGCAATGTTTTTAAATTTTATTTCATAAATCCAGCTTGTGAAGCATAAGAGAAGTTTATATATATATATATATATATATATATATATATATATATACAAATATAACTCAAGTTTCACGCACTAAGCGATCATCAGACTAAAAAATTCCGCTCGAGCAGATGTCAGTTTAAGTTCTAAATTTTCAAATTCAAGGACGGTTGGAGCGGCGCTTCTTCTGATTGGTTGCCAAGAACTTGTTTTCGTGGCGACATTTTGTAACGAGTTCAGAACAAGAACAAGTAAAACAGTAAAACAGTCTATATATTGTTTATTCATTTATATATATATATATATATATATATATATATATATAATCAATATATGAACTACTCAATTTGTGAGCACATGTAGATTTTAATACAGATCTGTTTTGTAGAGCGACATGATGTCGGTCCACTCAACAATATGATTGTGTTTGAATAAACCGTTGAAAAAAATCACTAAAATAAAAGTATGCGCGCGCTTAACAGTAATAATATGTGTAATATATTCTTAATTATAATTCAACACATTGATACACTGCCCAAATATGGTCAAAAATTTATCGATCTACATTGTCTGCATGACGTATAACCAGCGATGGAGGTAATTTTCCCATTTTAAAAAAAAGTGAAAATGACTGCTGCCTGCAATTTCGTGATTTTGGGCGAAAAAGTGCGTGAAGTATTAGTTAAAGAAAAGGAAATGATAGAAAAAAAAAAGAAGAAAAGAAAAGAGAAAAATTATTGATCACATGATTGGACAAAAAAGGCGCGAAATTTTCGCGTTGTCGCGGTCGCAGTGTTTCTTGGCGTAGCTGAATGAAAGCTGGTTCAAAAGTTAACCGCTCGACAAGGAGTGAATGAAGGAGCACAATTTTCGGAAAATTCCTTTAGTAATCACCTCTGGAATATATTATAGACTTGAAACTTCCACAGAAAAGTTTCTGATCTCGTCATTACGGCTGTAGGAGCTAAAAAACGAGCAAGTTTGTAAACAACATTGATCGACTCAGCTGAGTCAGCTCGTACTTCGATGTTTGAAAATTTGGTTCTGATGGAAGGGACTAAAAAGCCAAATCAACCACAGGTACGATGTTTTAACCGTTTCTTGGATCCTTTAGCTGTGAATTTTTGTAAGACATACTGTCCACGCTACAGTCCTTTCTGACTTTTCGCCGCTATGTTTAGATAGCCGTGTGTTTGTTCAAATTGTTTTGATTCTGAATTGAACTTTTTAAGATATGAAACACTTGTAACTAAGACATTCTATGCCATTTTACTGTGTTTTAATTCATGTAGTCACTACTCTGTTCCGTACGTTAAGTAGACGAAAGCTCTTCGTAGAAACTCTCAACTGATTGTATACGCTAAATTAATTTTAGCTTGGCAAAAGTTTCGGCATTCGCTGCTTGTTGTTTAAGAAATGGCGCAAGGTAAATTATGTTGTAAGCCTTTTTACTTAATAAAAGATTGTATATCTCAATGCATTTTTTCTGGAAACTGTGATTTGTTATCAATGTGTTGAATTTTAAAACAGTTATAGTGCTCAAGCTTGCGCAATATCGCCTGATTTTAGCCGACGAGGCCTAATATCCGGCGATATAGCGCTTCGCTTTCGCACTATAACTGTTAATTGTACTTACTTCCGTTGGTGCCTACATGTTGATATAAGTTCATTAAGCTTGTTCAATTGCAAGTTATTGTTAGTTATTATAAAATGTTTCTTAGTATTGCATAAATTGAATATTTTCGGTTTGTGAACGGTTCCGCTCTGGCGAGGATTTTCCACCTGACTGTATAGTCTTCCTGTTTGCCCTTTAATTGCCACAGGTATTTGCTGAGCTCAGTGTCATTCTTTCGCTTTTCTTGCTTGGATAACATTTGGTGGTTTCTCCATCTGGTCTTAAATTCAGTCGATGTCAGCCCTATACGTATGTTTTTGTCGTGTCCTTGGTGGCGACGGTAGCTTGATAAACAATCTCTTTAGTCAAGCATTCTCCCTCAAGTGGACATTCGTCTTTCTTTCTGCAGTTGCACGTGTTTGTAGTTTCGTCTTGTTCTGGTTAGTGCGGCTTTCGTTAGGATGGCTTTGTTGAGTCCGTCTATTATCTGCTTCACTGTTTGGCATACAGCTGTAACTTAGTTTGAGTGTATTTCTATTTATTTTTTTTCTTAATTTATGGTCAGCTGGGAAACATTTATCGATTAGAATTGTGAAAGCCCCGCCTATGTTACTTCCAACGTTTTCGTTGAACGGTGGATTGAACCATAATATACAGCTATTTCAATTAACTTTGTCGGATAAAAGCTTAAAGCCAAGACAGCAAGGTAGTATGGGTTAGGATAAATAGAATTGCATAAAAATCCCACACCATCTTGCGGTCTTGGCGTTTCGCCTTTTTCATCCGACAACGTTAATTGAAATAGCTGTATATAGATAGGCTGAGCCTAACAGCGTCGCACAGGTGAAACTTAACTAAGGTGAAAGGTCGGAAGCACAAGAATTAAGATTGACGACCGGGCTATTTTTCAATTTTAGCAATTCTCAAAAACAGTTTTACGCGACCGTCTGCACAGTACATTCAGACCGTACAAAAGTTCACAAAAACAACTTTTCTCTGTCTAGAATAACTAGTACCACTACTTTCCGAATAAAATACAGTTGTTATTTGTCAAAAATTGCCCGAGAAACTGATTTGGAAATCAAAATTGCAAAAATACACAAACATATTTACATAAGTATACGCGAGTGAAGACAGAAAATCTAAGTCTTGTTTTGTTTACATAAAATCGCTTTTCAATCTATGTAATGAATGAACAAACACATAAAAATGGACAACACAATCTTCTTTCGAAAAAATTTTTATTCAAATCTCCATTAGTTTGATTCTTATGTTTAAAAGCAAAACACGTAAGCTTACCATTTTTGTTTCCCGCATTGAAAAACATAAAGTTCCTCGAAGCAAGATTTTATCCCAGAAAGCTCTTCTTTTTCCACTAAAGCGGCTTCTGAGTATCCCTTAATTAGTATCCCTGTCTTGAGTAGCAAACCGCGAAAAAATGCAGGGAAATAACGACTTTACTTCTCGGCTAAACACAGCGAAAGATCCAAACCATAAAAGTGTTTACCGAGCTGACGGCTGTGTAGCCGCGCGAAAAACAAAGCCTCGAAGATCCCGGATGTTGTGTGGCGTCATACGCCCATGTTTTGCGACGTCATACGCGCCCGCGAGCTAGTCCTTCCTGCGCGACGGCGGAAGGCGGTGGCGGGCACACAACGCACCCGCGAAACATTCCGCTAGCTATGACCATGAAAAATGACGGCATAGGTTCTATGAGTATGGGGCTTCGCAGCGGGCCTTCGGCCTGCGAGTGCTCCGCTATGATATTTCTATGGCGATTGTGCTTCGGTGTTGGGTGGTTTTTGCTGTGAAGGTTTGTACATGAGTCTGTGTGTGTAACTGCTCTTGCGTAACGCTTCTTGGTATAGGGTGCCGCTTCGTTGAATATGTTTTCATCTGATGAAATGTCTGACAATCATCTGTTAATTGATTCGGGGACGTTCCAGATTACGTTAGGTGGGTGGTTTGATTTGCTGTGCATATACATTGGGATGTTTGCTGGTTTGGCATATGGCTAGAAATATAATTATATGGTTCAATTCACCGTTCTACAAAAACGTTAGAAGTAACATACGTAAAGCTTTAACGGTTTATTTTAGCGATATATTTCAACGGTTTATTCAAACACAAACTAATACTTCGGTGTATATAGAGATTAACTTATGAGTAGACCGACACCGTGCTGCTCTACGAAACAGATTTGTATTAAAATCTATGTGCTCACAAATTGAGTAATTCATATATTGACTTCATTGTAGAGCACTATCCTGGTTTCACAGGTGAACATCACCTGTGATATAACGTAAATAATATTATTAAACTAGTCATGACCAGTAAGAAGTTCGCCCTATCGTTCTTTACTATACTCATCATTTTGCCTCGATTTATGAAGCGCGCTTGGGCCATAAATCGAGGAAAAAACTCAGTCCGCAACTTACGGTACGGACCTCTAACTCATTTCCATCCCCAGGGCTCCACGATTTTTTTAAATTGCGTCTCGTATAGCTCTGGTAACGGACAAGAATTTGAATTTTTGATTGGCCGTTTAAAAATGAATGCGCAACCAGGAAGAAAAATTACAATTCTACGCACAAGGTTTTACTTCCGGTCGAATTTCATATGTTGGCCCGTGTTTATCAACCTGTGTGGAACTGGAAATATGGCGACTACAGCAATAAAACCAATGTTTCAATTTTAACGAAATCAGTATGTGCTTGAAGCAAAATTATAAGCGACCCCGGCCAGTGTCCCCCGGTTTTGTTGTTTGGTTTAGCAGGTAAAGATACGTCCGCTAAATTTCAAAGTGTGCGATTTTCAGTATGTGTCTTGGAAGACGAAGCTGTGAACGGCCACGAATTTTAAATAAGTATGTATTTATTCGCGAAAAGAACAACAAAGCTTGCTAGAGACGAGTAAAGAAAAGGAAAAATTATAAAGAAAGCGCTAGCCCAAAGGCGAAAATAACTATTTTATGTAACACTCTTGTGGCAAAGATACAAAAAAATAAAAAAACCTACCACTTGGAGACCCATTTTGAATAATAACAATTAACACAACAACGCTATCAGCGCTTTTGTAAGTCAGTTATATTTTATTTATTAGGCAGCACTTTTTGCTAAAAGTTGAAATACAAATCTAGGGAAAGGAAGGTTACTTCAGGCCCAATTAAAATAACATGCAAACAAAAAAGCAATTCCTAGATATTTTTTACCACTGTACGATGAGATGATCCTAATCAATGATCACAGCGTGTACAAAAACAAACTTAAAACCATCAACTGATTTGGTCGGATATGATAGCGTTCAGTGGCGAAATGATAAATGCACAGCTGTACATACAGCAGGTCTCGATCTCAAACGAATGGAACGATGATCGGTTAAAACATCAAGGCTTCTCTAAATGGCCGGCAGGCAAAATACAGAAACAATCTTTCTTTACGAATAACAGCAGCAAGGAAAGCTTTTCTTGTTTCTTTTTTAGCTCGATGTTTTCCTCTAATCGTCAAGTCTTGTAGACTTCTTTTAACCGCCACCATTCCACAAACGCGAACGAAACGCTTTATTTCAATCGAGTCTTCGCTCCTTACTGCGCAACTTTGACGAAGACACTGGGTACGAGGCTGGCTTTATTTACTACCGGTTTCTGATACTGAGCAAGCGCAATAGAACATTAATGCATTAGACATGCGCTAACGGATGCAATGGATTTTACGATATCTAGAAGGCTTTGGTCCCAGAGCCTTCGTTTTTTCCCGCTGACCAAACAAAACGAGGGCTCTGGGGACGAGAATGCCTCGAACTCGGCTAATAAGAGATATTTTTCAGCCTATATATATATAACATATATACAGGCTTGTTATATATAACACTCCTGAAGAAGGCCGTGACGGCCGAAACGTCGAGCAAATTAAAGCTAGAAGCCAAAATTGGAGTTGGTTTCTTGAAGATTCGACTTGGTTCGACTTAGTTTCACGTACCGCACAACATGTGCGGCACTCAAAGCTCTAGTTCTTCTATTGAGCACTCTGCCGATAGGCGTGCATATCAACTGGTAAATATATATATATATATATATACAATGAACTGAATACTACGCGCTCTGTGATTGGTCGTTAACTATGATCTATCAGAGTTCAGACGCACGGCCGACGTCATAGAAAAATTGTTTGCTTTGTCCAACCATAGGGAGCCCATACAATCTGTTTGTGTGACATAATGACCGTTTGTAATTTTATAGAAAATGTATGGGATTTACCTAAATTTCATATTATGGCGACGTATTGCCAAATGTATGTACTGATCTACGCTAAATAAACGTTAAATTACCTTATTTGTTGTGTGTTGTCGTCCTTTTGCCGTAAAAATGATATTTTGAGCGATTTTGAAGAATTTTGAGTTCGCCGCTGACTGTACGTCTAAGAGAAGGACAAGGGTGGAAAGAGATTTTTGAATGGCTCCAGCGCCGAGGCGATTTTTCCACACAAAATCACATCGCTCGGCTTTCAAACCAAGCAACAGAAAGGCCGAAAGATTCACGCTTCTTCTCGTACCTCTCGATCGAAAATCCGTCTAAACAGTCCGGAGCTAGCCGTCGAAGAAAATCAAAATCCCACACTTTACAAGCGGTCGATATTCGTATCAACATTTTGCTGTGCCAGCCAGAAACCGTCCTGCTAATTCCCACTTTCTGATTGGTCGTCGTTAAACAATAACCGATTCAAAATACGTACCGAGGGTGGGGAGCCATAGGTATTTTCGTAAGGTCGAACCGTTTACTCACCAGACTCGGGTCGTGTGAGCGGCGACTACCGGAAGCCCAGAAAAACTTCCGCTCATTGTTCGTTCCAAGTTTTGATTTGAGCGTGGACAACATCTTCTTTCCCTGATCCAGATTTAACTGTTCTGTATTTATAAAATTGTAAATATTCAAACGTGAAATCATCTGTAACCTTGCAACCTCATTGGTCTACGCGAACAATGAGCGGAAGTCTTTCTGGGCTTCCGGTAGTCGCCGCTCACACGACCCGAGTCTGGTGAGTAAACGGTTCGACCTTACGAAAATGGCTCCCCACCCTCGGTATGTATTTTGAATCGGTTATTGTTTAACGGCAACCAATCAGAAAGAGGCAATCAGCAGGACGGTTTCTGGCTGGCACAGCAAAATGTTGATACGAATATCGACCGCTTGGAAAGTGTGGGATTTTGATTTTCTTCGACGGCTAGCTCCGGGCTGTTTGGACGGATTTTCGATCGAGAGGTACGAGAAGAAGCGTGAATCTTTCGGCCTTTCTGTTGCGTGGTTTGAAAGCCGAGCGATGTGATTTTGTGTGGAAAAATCGCCTCGGCGCTGGAGCCATTCAAAAATCTCTTTCCACCCTTGTCCTTCTCTTAGACGTACAATCAACGGCGAACTCAGAATTCTTCAAAATCGCTCAAAATATCACTTTTACGGCAAAAGGACGACAACACACAACAAATAAGGTAATTTAACGTTTATTTAGCGTTGATCAGTACATACATTTGGCGATACGTCGCCATAATATGAAATTTAGGTAAATCCCATACATTTTCTATAAAATTACAAACGGTCATTATGTTACACAAACAAATTGTATGGGCTCCCTGTGGTCCAACATGGTGCACAGTTTTGAAAATGTACGTTTGCGAGATTATTCTGGATTGAGCAAGTGAAAGCCTCGAAAAATGTTTAGCAGAATTAAGCTGTTTGCGAGCAAGAAAAAAAAAAAAAAGAAACCAAGACGAACAGAACAAATAGATTCCATTTGCCATTTGTCTGTTCAGTTATAGATTACAGAAGTCGTCAAAATGTGGTAATGACCGTGAATAAGTTTATGACAACGACGAATATATGGATGAAATCATATGTGAACTGCTAATATGGATTAAAATGTAGAAATTACTCTCGCAGTGTTGTCAGTGTCGAGCGTTATTTATGCAACGCCTAAGACAATTCGAAGGCTTTTAACGCCGGGATTAGAACTGGGGATTTCTGTGTTCTCGATGCGATACTCTATCCACTGAGTCATAAAGGCCTCATACATCAGGAGAGGTCAATTTTAAGTTTATATATACACCTTGATAGGAATGATGAATATTACTGAAATAAAATATTTCTTCATTTCAATCCATTTTTGCAGTTCATATATGCCTTCATTCGTTTATTTTTTACCGCTTCATTTGACGCCCATGTTATTTGCTGTTTGCGGAAAAAACTTCCCAATGTGAATTGTTATCACGCAGGTTGCTAGACAACTAACCTGTTAAGACCCATCGTTCATTCAACAGACTTCCACCGCACGCGACGCTATTATCCTTCATCACAAGGACGTGCCATGGATAGGCGCCTTTAAAAGCGTCTTGACCACCAACAATCCTCTTTCGACAAACATCGCGGCTAAAATTGAAGTTCTCCACTTCCCCACAAGCTAAATTGCGATAGAGAGAAAATGATGTGGTATAATTAAGATGTATTTCTAAGGTGTCTAGAGGAACATGCACCCAGAGCATTTAGGAACCTAAGTATTTTTTCCTTAAGCCCACGATAAGGACCATTTGCTTGGGATCTTACCAGACAGTTCCAAGGCGTTAAAAAGATAACAAAAGAAAAGGAGCTAGTATGAAAATAAGACAAGGGAGTCAGTGAAAAGTCGCTTTTCAGATTTTTTATTCACTTCTCTTTCTAATGTAGCTTGCTCCGCTGGCAGTGTCGTTACTGGGACCCTTAGCTCCACTAGACGTGTCTTTTCTTGAAATACATAATACTACTATCACTTTGAGCCAACGTTAAAGGGAATAACCGACAGTAAAGTGATAAAATATTGAGCCTGGGAGTGATAGATTTAAGAAACTTACTTGCCACACATTTGGGTTGTTCGCCAGACCATTTTCCATCAGCTTGGCACTGTCGCGTTCTGTCTCCACGAAGCTCAAAATACTTATGACATGAAAAGTTAACGACCTTCTGGTAAGTGAATCCACTCCCAGTGATGTTGCCATGACGCGGTCCTCCCGGATATCCACAGTTCACCGCTGTTTTTGTAGAAGAAGAAAAACCTGATAATCAGCCTAATGGAACAATTTTAGCTCCAGTTATTTTAATAACTCTTTTAGAGCGCTTTTCAGTTGAGCTTCTTAAGAATAAAACCATTATCACTTTGAACTATTACAATAACTCGAAGCAAAGACTTGTTGTAGACGACGCCAAGCGCGGGACAACATCTGTGAGTACTGGCCTGTGTATCTGTGTTTCTTCGGTCCCGTGAACATTTCAGGACCGAAAAGTTATTTTATGTGCATTAAGTCTTTAAACCGCGCAGCTCCATACTCATAGAACCTATGCCGTGATTTTTCATGGTCATGGCTAGCGGAATGTTTCGCGGGCGCGTGTTTGCCCATCCGTCCGCTCGCCGTGTTGGAACAACATCCGGGATCTTGAAAGCAAGGCTTTGTTTTTCGCGCGGCCACACAGCCGTGAGCTCGGTAAACACTTTAGTTGTTTTGTTGTGTCTATACTAGCGGAGAATTAAAGTCGTTATTTTCCTGCATTTTTTCGCGGTTTGCTACTCAAGACAGGGACACTAATTAAGGTATACTCAGAAGCCGCTTTAGTGGAAAAAGACGAGCTTTCAGGGATAAAATCTTGCTTCGAGGAACTTCATGTATTACGTTTTTATCAATGCGGGAGATGCTTGTTTTCTACGGATCAGTTCAGAACCAGAAGCGGAGATTTGAATTTCCAAGCAAGCGAGGGACTTAAAGGTGAAACAGATTACAGTTTTCGATGAGAATTTATGTTGATATCAATCTGTGGGTGACTTTTTATTAGTGTTATTGTTAGTTTTGGAGAATTGATTTTAAAACGTGCTTAAATTCAGTTGTATCGATCTCTTGAATTTCATCGAAGAAAGCTTGAACTCGATGAGCTGTAATTAAATGGTACGCGTTTTGCTTTTAAACGTAAACTAATGGAGATTTGAATAAATTTTTTCGAAAGAAGATTGTGTTGTCCATTTTTATGTGTTTGTTCATTCATTAGATAGATTGAAAAGCGATTTTATGTAAACAAAACAAGACTTTGATTTTATAGTACAGTTCTATCTTCACTCGCATCGCCTTATGCGAATATGTTTGTGTATTTTTGCAATTTTTGATTTTCAAATCAGTTTCTCGGGCAATTTTTGACAAACATAGACTGTATTTTATTCGGAAACTAGTGGTACTAGTTATTCTAGACAGAGAAAAGTTGTTTTTGTGAACTTTTGTACGGTCTATAAAAATGTACTGTGCAGACGGTCGCGTAATACTGTTTTTGAGAATTGCTAAAATTGAAAATAGCCTGTTCGTCAATCTTAATTCTTGTGCTTCCAACCTTTCACCTTAGTTAAGTTTCACCTTAGTTAAGTTTCACCTTAGTTAAGCTTGTTCAAAGTGCGACGCTGTTAGGCTTGGGCTATGTATATATATATTAAACTATTAATGACAAAATCCTTATAATTGTATGAAATGAAATTGACCTATTTGTTGGCACCAAGACTGTTCACTGCTGGCGGTTCCTGCTGCTGGCAGATACTATCGGACCCGAAATAACATCAGGACAAAGCGTAATAATGGAAAACCAAAATAAAGGCAGTGAATTACTTTCGAATTTTTCGCAAATTTTCTCGTGCCATTGCAGACATATAGTTTTATTTATGGGGCAGTCGCAAGGCGTGGTTCCACTCTAGTCACTGTAGTCATTAATCCGTAAAGACACAAGTTTATCCTAAATGCTGTAATGTACTACTTTGCATTTGTTTTCCTTTTTCTCGAGTATCTCAGTTAGCTGGGGTGTACTACGGTAAAGTTTCTAAAGTAGCGGCCCTCGTTTCTTTCAGAATTAGCAGGCCCAACGGGCCGCAACTTTCGGCCAGCTAAGGGAAAAATGTCGTTGTTTTGGCAGTCCATTTACCGGAGCGCGTGCACATGCAGTTATAAAGGCGCGTAAATAGTTGAGGGTAAAATCTGCCTCAAATCGGAGTGACTACTACAGGCTGCAGGTTCTATTTTAGCACCTGGAAGCATGTATTTACTATCCCCCACCTCTTTTAATTCTAATCCATTGCAGAATTACCCCCCTCCCCCACCCCCCGTATTGCATCTTTGAATTCAACTTACGTTTGCACTCAGGTGGAGTGCCATCCCAGTCTCCGGTGTTTAAACACTCCCTCACGGCCGAGCCTATCAGAAGGTAGCCTACTTCGCAGCCAAACTCCACCGTGTCTTTGAATGTAAAACTGTCTCCTGTCATGTTTCCGTGGTCGGGAGCGATCAAAGCTGGACATTGTATCCCTGTTGATCGCAAAACGTTAAGTTAACAAAATTTTAATCACTCTTTTCAAAATCTGCAACTTACGTATTTCCTTTGTGATATTGTTGACAATGGTTTACGAGCAGCTCCTAATATATCATGGTAAGTCCCAGCATGATATAGCTAATTTGACAACTTCGAGAAGAGTTACGGACTGTCAATCTAGACCCCAATCACGTCTCTAATAATAGAAAAACTTGTTTTGCCCCGAACGAGATTCCAACCTGCCTCCCCTACTAGTCGAGTGTGTTGTCCACTGTAGTGGTCATCGAGGGACGGGAATAGTTTCTTGGCTTTCTTGGTGTGTCACGTAGCTTAAAAGTGATTCATAGGACGTCAGAATCAGTAACTTGTGGCATGCCTTTGAATAAAAGTGCATTATTTCGAAATTTATAATGTTTAAGGGACAAGTAATGAATGCACGTTTTCATAAATAAATCTCCAACTGTTCATAGGAAAGACAAGTCCATGCTATACAATAATTGCGAAATATAACTATATTTCCGATGCCCATTTTTCTTCGAAGAGTTAGAAATTGTCTCTTTCCGCGTGCTTTGCTCGGTTTAGAACAGGCACTAGTGACGCATGCGTATAAGACATCCTTTTGTTCCATTGTTCTTGTAGTTAAGATTCCCTCACCCCCCCCCCCCCCCCCCCCCCACCATTAGACTGGCATTAAAGCATATCTTGTACAGTCAACTCTCACCACTTCCCTTAAGCGACCACTTTGTAAATAACGGTTTTGTTTCTCAGTCAAATACTGCTTCAAATTGATTTTTCTCTTAAGCGACCACCTCACTTAAGCGACCAAGGATGGTCGCTTAAAGTATATATGACAGTGATTTTTTTTTATTTGCTCGATCGAATCTACATGATATTCTGATAAGAAAATGGAAAAAAAAATTCGATATCGATTTTCCTTCTCCGCGTTTTGGCCGGCTAAAAACGTGAAATTTCATTTCTGGTGTGTTACAAAACCGCGCAGGAAGAAAGACTGAAAATAGTCCGCTGTGACGTCAATACAAGAATGCCAGTGTCGCGATTTCTCAGTTCCGTTTTTTGGTGCGTGTTGCTACAGCCATAGACAACACACCTTAAAAGAACCGTGTTTCTTCCTCATGGCGCATCAAAAATGTGAGGAACTGAGAAACCTCAACATCGGCATTCCTGTATTGACGTCACAGCGGACTATTTCCAGTCTTTCTTCTTTTGCGGATTTGTAACAAACCGGAAGTGAAATTTCACGTTTTTAGACGGCAACAACGCAGAGAAGAAAAATCAATATCGAATTGTTTTTACCATTTTCTTATAAGAACATCATGTAGATTCGATCAAGCAAATAAAAACATCACTGTCATATACACTTTAAAAGAGAGTTGACTATAGTTTTATTCACTGGTTGCTTCCGACTTAAGCAATAAGAAGGTTATTTTTTAATGATTCAAAACTCGCTGTAATGATTACCGTGTGTATCATAAAATGCTTTGAATCCCCTGTAGCTCCCAGAGTCATCTGACACGAACTCAATGTGCATGTAGTTCCCTTTCGAAGTGATATTCCGGGGAAGCGTTTTGCCGCACAATGGACCGTACTTCCTGTTTTGGCCTGCTGACACCTTAATGTAATCGTACGGACACGTGACATCCGGATGGTCCTCTATTTCAAACTGGATGAACAAAGGATAGGATCAGTGCTACAGTAGCTCGGCATTTTTCACTAAGGTTTCTCGTAGTAGAAAAATTGACGACTGAAAACTGTTGTCTCCAGCTGTTCAGATAAAGTGACTGTTGTGGAGAAGTGTGGTGTAGTTTTGCTGATTGATTGATTGATTGATTGATTTATATACACTACTTCATCGTTTGTACGACATAAGTATGTATTAAACCAAGTGAGCAATATTCCGAGTAGATTTGCCAATTTGAATAGAAGTCTGTTGAAGAAACTAGCTACCGCAAACTTTTCAACTGACACAAGGCAAATTCGCAACCGAAGCGAGCAAGCTGTTCTCGGCGGTTGCAACCTGCTCAGAGCGAACTGCCAATCAAAATACCAATGTCGCGGCGGATGTTTCGCGCAAGGAAACATCCAATTCGACTGTAATGATAATACAATGCGAACAATACAGTTAGTCAAATGCAAGTGCTAGAATCTATTATTTTTTTGGAAAATAATATAGTTACTCAGAAAACGCAGAATTGCCTTCTTTTCCGTAACTGATATTCCGTGTATTGCGTTGTCACTAAACGGGAATAAGAACTAGCAAAAAAGGAAAGTGGAACTGTACCTCAAGAAAAGTCAAAGTTATCTGGTATCCTTTATCCACTGTTATTGTCCAGTCGCAGTTGGCTTTTCTCGGATATTTTTTTGGGTATTCTGGGGAAGTTATTTCTCCTCTTCTGGTTTTAGTGATCTGTTGGTTATCGCAGACAACTGAGAAATGAAGAAGTATTTCGTAAGTGACAAGGAATGGAACACAAGAGCATAGTTAATCTAATTTGGGCACATAATAGTAAAACCCAAATCTAGCTTTATCAACTAATTGTAGAGCAGTTGTCACTAGCTCTTATGCATGTTTTCATCAGGCCAGCTTATTTAATCTCCAAGCCTCGCTTTCAAAGTGTAAACCCGTAACAATTTCATCGATGTATTCTCAAAGGAGCAAAGTTGAAAAGAATACCCACTCAAATTCTCAAAATTAACGTGAACTTGTCAAAGGTTTGCAAGGGTTGTGCCTAAATCATACCGTCCAGAAGGACGTCGGACACCTTATTGAGACTTATATAACATAATGTCGACACTTAGAATTTTATTTTCATTGATAAATTTTAAGTGTAAAAAAGAAAATCTAAAATCCCCACTCAGGATTGAAACTGTGACCTCAGCTAGGCTTAGGCTTACATAGCCTACCGTACCACTGTACCACCTAGCTTCTCGGGTTGCTGAATCCTAAATTTAACTATATAAACTGCTACCCCTAACCTCAACTGAAAGCCAACCTGTTACTCAGTTATGGCGGAACTCTGCGGCCGAAGTCCCGCGCGGAGCCTCATACTTATAGAACTAAACCTATGCCCGTCATTTTTATGGTCATGGCTAGCGGAATGTTTCGCGGGCGCGTGTATCGCCCGCCGCCCGACGACCAGCCCGACGTGTTGGACAGGGCTAGTTCGCGGGCGCGTATGACGCCGCAAAACATCCGAGATGTTTGTTTTCATTACGGATTTCACAACCATGAACCAATCAGGAACTCATAGGAAAATGTATGCGAGTAAGTCACGATTGGTTGAGAAGTGGTGCGAGATTTTTCAGCCAATCGTAAGGGATAGCAATGAAAAAGCTTCCTTCTGATAAGTCCTCTCACATTTTTTTAAACATCTACAAAGCTCGGAACCTTGCCGCAAATCTTGTTGTACAGATTGCTTTGAAATCCTTGATTCTGCCTCCACTAGATTCCAACTCAAACGCAAGGAAGCTTAGACTGCAAGACAGTCGTATTTTTTGCGTTGGTCATACGAATGCGCGCGGTCTTTGAACGAAAGGTCAGGAGCGAGTGTGAATATGGAGAATGGGACTGGGGAGAGACGCTAAAAAAATACCTCACACGCTTTACGGGCGTGTGAGGCTCGCGCGCTTCGCGCGCGGGTATCCACACTTCAGACGCTTTTGGCTTTTGGCGCTTCGCGCCTTTGCGAGCGAGCCAGCGGAAAAAAACCCCGACTGTTTTGCAGTCTAAATGAGGCTATGCACATCAACTGGGAAAAGCCCAATTTAAATCAACAAGTCAAACACGTCAATTTAACACTTACGTTGTTATTTACGCCTTCTTCCTTTGTTATTAATTTATGTAATCATAGTTAATTATGCATGCTTCTTTAGGTTGCTATAAGTTCCGTAAAGGTTTTTTAAACACTCTTTGTAACTGACGAAGATGATGAGTCACGTCCAATTATTTTCTCTTGGTCACATCGAAACATGTTTTGCAAATTAAAAATCATCGTGACCTTTTTGAAAATTAAAATGTAAGCTGAGCACGACATTGAGAAGGTGAAATCAGCAGAAACAAGACCATATTAATACAAGTCGGTTTTGAAGACCTCAAGAATATGCTTTTTTGTAAAAGTCAAATTAATTGAGAATTTCAAAAGCAAAGCACGATTAAAAGACTACAAGGCCACTGTTTTGTCATCTTTGTGTGTGTGCAGTTCTTCTTTGGCAGAACGTGGTTTTACAATTAAAATTGTAAAACTTAAGACAATATTTTTGGAAAAGCAATAAAAAATAAATAAATAAAATCCAACCCGATCAAACAAAGCTTAACTTACCATAACAAGACTTGCCATCTGGTTGACGTCTGTAACCAGGACGACAGGAGCAGTAATGTCCGCCGATGTAATTGTGACAGTAGTGATCACAGCCGCCATTGAGATTTTTGCACTCATCCTCATCTACCAAGAGGGACAATGAAATCAATTCATGCATAAAACAAAACATAGAGAAAACAGGATAGATTTTCACTATTAAATCATAGAGTAACAAGACTCGCAAAACAACATTAAATAGCCACTGTCTAATAGTTAAAGCTGAACAAAAGAAAACAATGGAATCAGTGTCTAATAGTGTCTATATGCCTAATGTCTATTTCCAGTGTTATGTGAAACCACTGTAATTGCAATTCTCTGTAAGCAAGTAACCTTCCAATATCAAATCCCTACGTTTCTCAAACCATCCTTTTCATTCAGTATCAAAGGCCACAATAAAAATACTTATCAAATAGAGTTCCTAATAGCTAAACAAAATACAACTCTTGATCTACACAATAGGAAATGAAAACAAAATGCTCCCTGTTATTCAAAACTTTCTCTCTTTCTCTTTTCCTTTTGTTTTCGTTTTTGTAAGTACTATTATTGTTGTAAGTAGTGGTATTGTAAGGAGTAAGTAGTGTTATTGTAAGTAGTAGTAAGTGTAATGTGCTTCTGTGAAATTAACAACTTGTAATCATGAACAAAAAAATGTTAAAAAAGAGAAAACAGACTTACTGAGTGAGCCACAAGCTGAAAATAAAAGAGTGACACAAGTACCGAGTAGGTAAGGAAATTTATTTTTTTATTTTTTTTTTCCGCATGCCAATGAGTAAAGGAATGAATGAACGAATGAATGAAAGAAAGAATAAACAAATGAATGAATTAATAAACGAAAAAATTAATTCTCCTTGGCCATCGTAGCTTAATAAGAAATAGCACACAAACTGCAGTGACAAATATGACAATAAAACGCATGTTGGAAAACAAAATATTAACTTGACGTTTCGTTTCGTTTCTGTCTACCACCCAAAAAAGTGGATCGATATGATGTTAAATGTTCGTTTGAACTGCTTTTCCGTGACCTCATGAGGTTTGGGCCCCCTTTGACAGCTGAAAACCAGGACAGACTCAAATGTCAGCTCAAACAGATATCTTATGGCTACATCTACACGTATGATTTCACAAAACAGAAACACATTCTTAGCAAAGAGGAATGGGAAGCTCTGACTGATTTGCGAAAAGATGACAGCATTATGATCACAAAACCTGATAAAGGGAACGGTGTTGTAATCATCAACAAACTTGATTATTTGAATAAAATGAAACTTTTGATCTCAGATGAAACCAAATTTAAGAAACTGGCACAGAACCCTACGAAGTCTAGAGAAGACAGCTTGATATCGTACCTTCGCAAATTGAAGAAGGATAAAATCATCGATGATGCCACCTTCCATAAAATACAACCCTGTGGTTCTACCCCTGGTGTCCTCTATGGCCTTCCTAAGGTTCATAAACATGGTTTTCCTTTTCGTCCGATTGTTTCTTCTGTAAACACTTACAACTACAATTTGGCATCATATCTCGTACGCATACTTCAGCCCATCTCCACAAATCAATTCACTATCAAGGACTCTTTTAGTTTTGCGGACTGGGCCAAGACGTATAACCATAACAATGAAATCATGTGCTCGTTTGACGTTAGTTCATTGTTTACAAACGTTCCATTAGATGAGATAATACAAATTTGTCTCGATAAATTGTATGCCCTCCCTGATCCACCAACACTGCCTCGCTCAGTCCTGAAAGTTCTACTTGAGTTTGCCACTAAGAGGAGCCATTTCATATTTAATGGTCAGTACTACGACCAAATTGACGGTGTGGCTATGGGCTCTCCTTTAGGTCCTGTTTTGGCTAACATCTTTATGTCCCATTTTGAATAGAAATGGGTCCTTAACTACAACGCTCGCCCTTCTGTTTGGTTTCGATACGTAGACGATACCTTCACCTTGTTCGACAATAAAAACACAGCAACCCAGTTTCTACAGTACCTTAATAACTGTCACACAAATATCAAATTCACCGTTGAATTCGAGGATAACTTTGCAATCCCTTTCTTGGACATTCTCATCAAACGACATAATCACACTTTCTCAACATCTATTTACCGAAAGAAGACCTTTACCGGCCTGTACACAAAATGGGACTCCTTCACACCTAGGAAATACAAAGTAAACCTCATCCGCACACTCACTTTTCGCTGTTTCCGCATCTGTTCGTCACCTTCTCTTTTGCGATCTTGTCTGAATGATCTGAGGAAGTTGTTGTTACAAAATGGATATCCTGCTGGTGTTGTCAATTACAACATTAATGATGTTTTGAACAGACAGCAGAACAGACTGAGGAATCCGATCATCACAGTTCCCAAAAAAGAAACAATCTTAGTTTTACCTTATTTAGGGGTACAAAGTAAAATTGTTACCAAACAGCTTAAGACCTGCATTAATAAATTTTATGGCTGCATTGATCTTAGGGTGATTTTCCAAAACGCTCATCGCATTAAGTCCTTTTTTCCCTACAAAGATAGGTTCAACCGTTCCCAAATGTCAAAAGTTGTGTATAAGGCTAGTTGTTGGGACTGTCAGGATTTAAAGGGATGCAGACCACGTCGCATCAACTGGTCACAACTTCAAATGGGACCACTTTGAGATATTGGCAAAAGGTCGGTCTGATACTCACTGTAAGATTAAGGAGACTCTACTTATTCAGGAACTCAGAGCTACCCTTAACGATAATGTCAGCAGCGAAAAGCTAATTCTTTATTAGTTTGCATCTGTTATATGCAAATTTTTCTCATCATATGTTATTGTTGTTGTTAATTAGTTACTTATTATTCATTTAAATTTAGTTGTAACTTGTATTCTAAACGGTCACTTCTGAGGATGTATGTTGTAACATACGAAACGTCAAGTTAATATTTTGTTTTCCAACATGCGTTTTATTGTCATGTTTGTCACTGCAGTTTGTGTGCTATTTCTTATTAATAAACGAAAGACTGACGAACGAACAAATGAACCAAGGAATGAATGAATGAATGAATGAATGAACAAAAATAAATGAATGAATGATTGATTGATTGATTGATTGATTGATTGATTGATTGATTGATTGAATGAATGACTTACTAACTGATCGACTGTCTGTATAAGCTTACCCACAGCGATGTAATGCGCTCTAAAGCCCGAGTAGGATTCCTCGTTAGAATAGTCCGAGTGAAATGTGAGAATGCATTGATTGGTTGGTGATATGATATACTCCTGTGGAAGCCTCCTATAATGTGTGTTTGTTGTCTTATGCTTAGAGCCACAAAATTTTCCCAAGGTGCTATTCCCGGAGAGCAACGAGATCCAGTCGTAATCGCACTGGTAGAAGTACTCGATGTCTAACACTGTGAATCGTATCCTTATCCGGTGGCCTTTGGGGACGGTTATGTTCCAAACGCAGTGTAAATTATTGGGGTACGTGTTAGGAAAGTTTGGGGTCTGGATTAGTCCAAAGAGGCCACTGCGATTTCCACCGCAACTAAGCGAGTCTGAAATAAAGAGGTTAGCACAGTTACTAAGAAATTGAATAATACATGAGAACAAAAGGTCAATTTGGCACTGTTCTCTACTCCCCATTCGTTAAGTAGTAGAAAGAGGCCAGCTTGCTAAAATTAATATGGTAGATACTTTACCTTACGAAATTAATAACCAATGTTTTAATTTGCCCAACACAAGCCTTCATTACAACAATTTGTGTATTGATTACCTATCTGTAGTATCCACTTATTTTGCTGAATAATAATGGATGGCTGCTTGTTATCATGATTCCCAATGGTTAGAGCAGTTTTCAATTGAGTGTCGTAAAACCAAAACCAAAGTAATTACTCTAACCAATCACAGCAGTCGTAAACAATCCAATGAACCAATCAGAACTCGAAGCAATTACATGTCGACGACGCCAAGCGCGGGAAAATGCGTGCGAGCAAGTCACGATTGGTTTTGGTTTTACTTCTGATTGCCAATAACAAAGCGTAGCAATGCAAAACCAAAGCAGTTGTGTAATTACTTTCGACACTCAATTGAAAACTGCTCTATAAGGGTTAGTTTATGAAGAAACTGTGGTGCTCTGTCGTGGAGGAAGCAAACCAACAGAATTAAGTATAAATTGATCATCACCTTGAGTTTATAAAGGAGATGGCCAATGTAAAAAGCTCAAAAGCGCACTTTTCTAGAGCCAGCTAACCGTCACAGCGAACAGCCTCAACTATATCATAATCGGTTAGCAACTCAATTGATACTAAGTAGGTGAGGTTTTCGCGGCGTCTCAAATGTGCCTACCCCTAAATACAAAGGCGCCAAAACTTTCGGCGAGAAGTAACGCTAATTTTGTATTACATAAAGCTTATACTACCATAGGGTTAGGGTTCTATCCTCTGGGCGAAAAGGACGGGCAAAGCTACTCAGTGAGTTTTTTTTTATGTGTTCTTCATCAGTCTTTAACTTGTATTCATTCTTTCTCTTTTCCTCTATTGCGCGCATGCCCAAGAGGGTTGCATGCGGAGGAGGCTAATGCCACTGCTTATTAATAAAGTGAGGTGATGCTCATGCACTACCAACATCACAGTTAAATAAAGGTGGTTTAGGAAACGTCTATTTACTATAACTAAGCAATGCACTGTGACATGTTAGATAGAGTCTGTTCTTTTCCGGCTTAGTCACCTTATTTTTTAAATACAGTAGAAACGAACGTGAAATAAACGTATCTTCTCGCCGTTTAAATGCCGGGCCCTGAATAACCGCCAGTTTCAAATAAAGGCCGGGTCTACAATGTCGTGCTGAGTTTAATATGTTTAAATAAATTTTATACCCGGCGCTTATTGACTCTTATTCCAGATACCAGCCTTCAATTGAGGTCCAGTGTTTATCTGAATCCCGGCCTTATGTAACTGATTATTGTTGATCAATAGGTATTTATTAAGGTACAAGAATCGCCACGCTGTTCCACTTTAACTTATGCAACGTATTCTGCTTTTTTTTTCAGAGTAACACAGATTCGTTACAAAACAGACGTTCGGTAACAATGGCTGTACTCTACCGAGTAGCACATTAGCAATTGAATTTTGTAAACGTTTAGTAACTGAGGATGAAGCCGATGACAATTACAATTCAGTAACCTTCTAAGTATTTGTGACAAAAAATAACACTATCAAAAATGAAGAAAAAAGCAGGGTTACAATGAACGCCGGGTCGACAAGGATCATGATGTTTTACACAAACGCCCCTTAACTAGCACACATCACACTGAGAATGTTTGTGTGGTCGTGAAGCAGTGATTCAAACAAAGACTTTATTCTCAGTCCAGTGATATCACGATGAAGTATGATCTCTACGCACTCGGATAAGGAAATCCAGGATTTACAAAAGTACTTTGTTACGTTAAAAGGATATGTATTTCCGATTTCTTTATCCATCAACGGCGTGTTCAGTAATATCACTGAACCCTTTAAGCCTTAAAAGTGATAAACCTTTAATTTCTTCATGCATAAGATCAATACATATCATACAATTATAAAGACTAGCAGAGTGAAGGGAAATAATCGACAGAGAAATTATGTTGATATTCAAATGCGTTCTGCCGACTAGACAAGTACAGTACATGATGACAGAGTGCATTAGAGATAACTACGAAGATTGCATGAAAGCCAAAACAGTTGATGACAAAATCATTGACATTTCGATTGCAGGTCAACGTCTTTCCGCTTGGAGAATTAAAAATTAAAAGTGCTTTATAGTGCTTAGTGCTGTGCGGGGCTGCGAAACTCGTAGTTATATGATAACAGAACTCGAGGAGCGTTATCTATTAGATGCAAATCGATATACACTCCTTGGTCAATGGGTATCTAAGCTAAATACCTTGGTATGTTTGAGTGTTAAATGTCGCTTAGTCACTGAAAATAATGCCTATTGACGTAATGGCTTATCGCGCAACTAACTGATGTTTGAACGTTATTAGCTGTCTCTGATCGCTGCTGATAAATGAATAAAAAGAATTGTATCCCTTATTCAGAGAAAATATTTAAGGACTTTTGAAGGAGTGTCAAAACACATTAAATTGTTTTGCTTAATTTACCGGAAAGATCTCATGTCATCATGCGTCCATATTTGTTGAAACTATCTCGAGTCTTTTAACCTACGGTATAACTTTACGAAGCAATCATCAGAAACGATAAATTTCCCACGACTTTCAAGTCCTCAAAATTTGAAACCAAATTTATAACTAAAAAATTTCGTCATTCAATCTTGAACTGCTGATTCCAGTTCAAACTTAGCAGAAAAACATCTTGACTAATGGTTTTGCCAATGCGGGAACTGAGAAAACTCGTTGTTGAAGACATTCGATCGACTTCCCTGAACCACGTTATAGTGTTAAATTCACCCAAGCACTTTTCATATATTTTGTGAAGATCGTCTTTGTTTCCTTGGTTGATTTACAATTTGGTCACTGCATACGGGGAATATAATATTTCTATTACGTAAGATATTCGCTTCAAACAGGATATGAAAGTTAGTTTACGATCTTCTTTAATACAGTCTCGTTCAGTATTAATTTCGCTTTTAATTGCCGAGAACAGTGAATGCAGAAGTACTTGAGTT
>JAJGOT010000486.1:0-242500 GCA_022457155.1 Cladopsammia gracilis
AAGAGCTGCTGCAAGAAGAGAAAATGCAAAAGAGGCTGCTAGGAGAGAGAAAAAAGAATAGATTTCCGTGCATGTACTAAAGTCCTAACATGTCCAAAGCGAGATCCTGAATCGTTCATCTTCAACAGAACAACCACCTTAAGTCACACCGTGTCACGTGATCACTATCCGAGGATTGATGATCTGTCACAGTGATTTGGGAACCCCATCGGTGTTGCCAAGCAACGTGACGTAACTTTATCACAAACAGCTGGCTTTATAGCGTTCAATGATGTCCTTGGAAGCTCGCGCAATTTTAATATGGTAGAGTCTACCTTCTATAGCTCAGAAGGAGGTCGGACACTTATTGAGAATTATATAACATAATGTCGACACTTAGAATTTTATTTTCAATAAATTTTTAAGTGTAAAAAAGAAAATCTAAAATCCCCACAGGATTGAACCTGTGACCTTAGCAAGGCTTAGGCTCATAGCCTACCGTACCACTGTACCACCTAGCTTCTCGGTTGCTTAGTCCTAAATTTAACTATATAAACTGCTAACCCTCACCTCAACTGAAAGCTAACCAGTTACCCTTTATATAAGTCAAAAAGGTGTCCGACCTCCTTCTGAGCTATGGAATCTAGACTTTTCCTTTTATATATATGAACGATGAACGCTTTTTGAGTGTTTGTTTTTTGATGTAAGCCCTTTCTCTTCTGGGAAACTTATTTGCTGGCTACTTAACTTCAAAATTAACATGGAGATGGAACTAAACATGACGATTCGAGAAGGCAAGTAAGGGCTGAAGGAGTCTCAAAGCCAGAGAAGATAAAAAAAGAGCCGTGTGACACAGACCTTATTCCAAAATGGCGGGCAATTTAATATTATTTTATATGCATGTTTCTTGGCCTCGTTTTCGCGTAAAAAAAATACATATTTAGTATTTTAAACTGCCAGCCATTTTGGAAAAATGTCAAGTGAATTTTGCTTCTCAAACAAGTCTCCCTGTGCAAAAAATGTTCCTGTTTCACCTGACTCACCTGCCCTTTTCAGAAAGTGACAATAAAATATTGTATTATATGAAGTAATGTCTGTGTCTTTATGGTGGACAAAAGGTCTGTAAGTTGTACCAAGCTCTGGAATATTGGGGATCAGTTGTGGCAAGAGTAGGGGAGAGGCCCGGGGAGCCGGTGGGGCGGGCCCCCTTACCTTGAAAACGTAAAGGCCCAAAAGGCCGAAAACAAATTACAGTCCATCCCCCTCCCCCATTTTCACTCCATCTGTACCCAGTACCCAGTCAGTATACCGTACCCAGTCAGTTGTTTGCGATGGCAAATCTTCAAACCCTTTGTCCTAACAACTGGGGTTCCGCAAGGAACAGTACTGGGACCACTACTATTCTTACTCTATGTCAACGACCTGCCTGATAATTTAAAGTCCTCAATCAGGCTTTTTGCTGACGACGCATTGTTATACGGTGTGATGTCAAATGAGGAAGACGGAGAACAACCACAGGACGACTTCGGACAACTAAAAATGTGGCATGACAAATGGCATTCAACGCCTCCAAACCATAATAAATAGAACAAACTGGTTATGAAACTCGATCAGTCCTTTGTGATATGTTTTTGTTCTCTATTTCGTTTGTTCGTTTGCCTTGTCCCTTAACCTGCAAAAAACACAAAAGGTATTGAAATGCATATGAGCAACTGACCAGTAGAAACATTTGGGCTCACACGTTAAACAAAACAATGCACAGGGTCATGGTTCGTTCAACATAAAAGAAAGCAGCTTTGTACACTCTGAAATTTGTTGAGCTTCATAACCAGTTTGTTCTATTATGTCCAAATCTAAGACTATTTGTTTTTCTACTAAGAAGGTCCCACCAGAAAGAAAATACGTCTTATGTGGGGTCAAACTGGAACAGGTTGTATTTATTTTATATCTGTGGGTAATACTGAATGGTGATCTGAAGTGGTACAAACACGTTACATCTGTTTCCGGGAAAACAACTAAAGTATTGGGTATGATTAAACAGAACATTTGGAACTGCCCAAAAACGTTAAGATAACGTCCTACACAGCTATAGTTCGTCCGACGCTGGAACTCCTGATATGCCATTGGAACTGACAAGAACTATAACTCGATTAATCCTCCTGTAAAATGAGCCCTGGGCAAATTGACATTGACGAAAATCCTTATTAACACCCATACTGAACTTAAAACTAGGTGTAGCCATCGTTTTAGATACAGACAGGTAAAGGCGACGAAGACCAACTATTTTTCTTCCTTTCTTTCAAGGACTCTAAGATTATGGAACCATTTACCCGCATATATAGTGGAGTCAATTCCCTACCTACTTCTAAATCAAGGTTACTTAGTCAAGTAAATAAGAATCAGGGATCTCATTAAGTGCCGGCAACCGGCTAAAAAACCGGCTATTTCAAATTTTGAGCCGCCTACTTTTATGTGAAAAGGCTTAATATGTGTTAACAAACCTGAATGAACAGTGAAAGTTGTCAGAAAAACTAATGAACAGACAGGTTTCTCGTAAATTTGTTTTCACATTGAAGGTAATCCCTCATGATCCGTTGAGGGCTTTATGAAAAATGTCTTGCCAAAAATACATGAAATGGCAATTCTAGAGTTTCAAATTTTCCTGGAGAGGGGGGGGGGGGTATGACCCCAAACACCCCCTAGCAATTGGCGTGCCTTTGGCACTCAATTGCCAAACCGCCTGCTATTATATCTCAACCGTCTACTCTAAACCTTAGTGAGAACCCTGAGAAACAGTAGGTTATTATATTGTTCTTTAAAATTTTATTCATTTTTACAAACATTTTTATCACATTTACATACATGTTTATTCCTTTATGCCTGTATTATATATTGATAATAGCTTTTTTTAGTTTTTAGTACAGATGGTGTAATATGATCCTCAAGGACTACTATACATAAACATAACTACTACATAACACTAATAAACGATAAAAAGTAACACAAATGTTACAAATAACAACAAAACTAATAAACAATTAAATAACAGAATTTCGTTTAAAAATGTGCAAATCTAAAATTAACATCAATAGAAAAAAAAAGCAAAACCCCCTACAGGACTAGCCTGCGAGCAAGCTGTGCTGGGTTAAAGGGGATTAGGGAGGCCCCTCTCATTCCCTCCCTAATCCCCTTTAACCCAGCACAGCTTGCTCGCAGGCTAGTCCTAGCTAGGCTAGCTATCTATCCTATCTATCTATCCTGCCTCCCCCCTATCCTATCCCCCTACCTACCCCTACATCTCAAGTATATATATAGACTTAAAGAAGAAACACTGGCGCCATTGTGGTACAGCCTTCATTTACAAAACATTCAATAATATGACTAATGACTAAATGAAATACGCAGATGAATAAATGGAATACGCAATGAATAATGACTGAATGAAAGGAGTAACATTTTCTCGGACATTTTCTTATCATGTTTAAAATGTATCATAAAACGTTCTTACGCATGCGCATGAGTATAGGATGCTTGGAGCCTCTTGTTGTTATGTATATCGCAGCCTGAATCAGTCAAACATTCCATCGTGTTTCATGTGAAGCAGAACAACTTCGAACATGTCAAGTGTCAAAGCTGGAGCTCTTATAGAAACGTAGAAAATCGCCTATGAATATGGAAACAATAGAGATTTGTCAATGAGCAAAAATAAGACCATTTTTCAAAAATCGAAAAGGTCACTTTTAAGCTCATTAACCGATTTCTATTGTTTAAATATTCATGGGTTAATATCTCTGTGAAAAAGGGGATTTGCAAGGCAATTCTAAGTGAGTTGGAAAGAATACGCATGCGTGCGATTTGTCGCGTAAAAATCGTATGTGTTAAGCCTTTACAGCTTTAATCAAAACCAATTATTATAGTTGTTATTAAAGACCAAAGATAAGATGATAGATCATGCACTCTTCATTGGTTTGTGGTTATTATTATAGTTTTTATTGCATATTGTTGTCTTTTCTTATTAACAAAATAATTAATAACGATAAATAACATTGTAAAATTCGTTAATAATTCATAACAGTTATGACCACAAAAGTAATACAAATGTTACAAATAACAACAAAACTAATAAACAATTAAATAACAGAATTTCGTTTAAAAATGTGCAAATCTAAATTAACATCAATAGAAAAAAAAAGCAAAACCCCCTACAGGACTAGCCTGCGAGCAAGCTGTGCTGGGTTAAAGGGGATTAGGGAGGCCCCTCTCATTCCCTCCCTAATCCCCTTTAACCCAGCACAGCTTGCTCGCAGGCTAGTCCTAGCTAGGCTAGCTATCCTATCTATCCTATCTATCCTGCCCCCCCTATCCTATCTATCCTGCCTCCCCCCCTATCCTATCTATCCTGCCCCCCCTACCTACCCCTACATCTCAAGTATATGTTCACGTTTGGTATATATAAGACTTAGAAGAAACACTGGCGCCATTGTGGTACAGCCTTCATTTACAAAACATTCAATAATAATGACTAATGACTAAATGAAATACGCAGATGAATAAATGGAATACGCAATGAATAATGACTGAATGAAAGGAGTAACATTTTCTCGGACATTTTCTTATCATGTTTAAAATGTATCATAAAACGTTCTTACGCATGCGCATGAGTATAGGATGCTTGGAGCCTCTTGTTGTTATGTATATCGCAGCCTGAATCAGTCAAACATTCCATCGTGTTTCATGTGAAGCAGAACAACTTCGAACATGTCAAGTGTCAAAGCTGGAGCTCTTATAGAAACGTAGAAAATCGCCTATGAATATGGAAACAATAGAGATTTGTCAATGAGCAAAAATAAGACCATTTTTCAAAAATCGAAAAGGTCACTTTTAAGCTCATTAACCGATTTCTATTGTTTAAATATTCATGGGTTAATATCTCTGTGAAAAAGGGGATTTGCCAAGGCAATTCTAAGTGAGTTGGAAAGAATACGCATGCGTGCGATTTGTCGCGTAAAAATCGTATGTGTTAAGCCTTTACAGCTTTAATCAAAACCAATTATTATAGTTGTTATTAAAGACCAAAGATAAGATGATAGATCATGCACTCTTCATTGGTTTGTGGTTATTGATTATAGTTTTTATTGCATATTGTTGTCTTTTCTTATTAACAAAGTAATTAATAACGATAAATAACATTGTAAAATTCGTTAATAATTCATAACAGTTATGACCAAAAAAGTAATACAAATGTTACAAATAACAACAAAACTAGTAAATAATTAAATAACAGAATTTCGTTTAAAAATATGCGAATCTAAAATTAACATCAATAGAAAAAAAAAGCAAAACCCCCTACAGGACTAGCCTGCGAGCAAGCTGTGCTGGGTTAAAGGGGATTAGGGAGGCCCCTCTCATTCCCTCCCTAATCCCCTTTAACCCAGCACAGCTTGCTCGCAGGCTAGTCCTAGCTAGGCTAGCTATCCTATCTATCCTGCCCCCCCTATCCTATCTATCCTAGCTATCCTGCCTCCCCCCCTATCCTATCTATCCTGCCCCCCCTACCTACCCCTACATCTCAAGTATATGTTCACGTTTAGTATATATAAGAGTTAGAAGAAACACTGGCGCCATTGTGGTACAGCCTTTATTTACAAAACATTCAATAATAATGACTAATGACTAAATGAAATGCGCAGATGAATAAATGGAATACGCAATGAATAATGACTGAATGAAAGGAGTAACATTTTCTCGGACATTTTCTTATCATGTTTAAAATGTATCATTAAACGTTCTTACGCATGCGCATTAGTATAGGATGCTTGGAGCCTCTTGTTGTTATGTATATCGCAGCCTGAATCAGTCAAACATTCCATCGTGTTTCATGTGAAGCAGAACAACTTCGAACATGTCAAGTGTCAAAGCTGGAGCTCTTATAGAAACGTAGAAAATCGCCTATGAATATTGAAACAATAAAAATTTGTCAATGAGCAAAAATAAGACCATTTTTCAAAAATCGAAAAGGTCACTTTTAAGCTCATTAACTGATTTCTATTGTTTAAATATTCATGGGTTAATATCTCTGTGAAAAAGGGATTTGCCAGGTAATTCTAAGTGAGTTGGAAAGAGTACGCATGCGTGCGATTTGTCGCGTAAAAATCATATGTGTTAAGCCTTTACAGCTTTAATCAAAACCAATTATTATAGTTGTTATTAAAGACCAAAGATAAGATGATAGATCATGCACTCTTCATTGGTTTGTGGTTCATTGGTTTGTAGTTTTTATTGCATATTGTTGTCTTTTCTTATTAACAAAGTAATTAATAACGATAAATAACATTGTAAAATTCGTTAATAATTCATAACAGTTATGACCAAAAAAGTAATACAAATGTTACAAATAACAACAAAACTAGTAAATAATTAAATAACAGAATTTCGTTTAAAAATATGCGAATCTAAAATTAACATCAATAGAAAAAAAAAGCAAAACCCCCTACAGGACTAGCCTGCGAGCAAGCTGTGCTGGGTTAAAGGGGATTAGGGAGGCCCCTCTCATTCCCTCCCTAATCCCCTTTAACCCAGCACAGCTTGCTCGCAGGCTAGTCCTAGCTAGGCTAGCTATCCTATCTATCCTGCCCCCCCTATCCTATCTATCCTAGCTATCCTGCCTCCCCCCCTATCCTATCTATCCTGCCCCCCCTACCTACCCCTACATCTCAAGTATATGTTCACGTTTAGTATATATAAGAGTTAGAAGAAACACTGGCGCCATTGTGGTACAGCCTTTATTTACAAAACATTCAATAATAATGACTAATGACTAAATGAAATGCGCAGATGAATAAATGGAATACGCAATGAATAATGACTGAATGAAAGGAGTAACATTTTCTCGGACATTTTCTTATCATGTTTAAAATGTATCATTAAACGTTCTTACGCATGCGCATTAGTATAGGATGCTTGGAGCCTCTTGTTGTTATGTATATCGCAGCCTGAATCAGTCAAACATTCCATCGTGTTTCATGTGAAGCAGAACAACTTCGAACATGTCAAGTGTCAAAGCTGGAGCTCTTATAGAAACGTAGAAAATCGCCTATGAATATTGAAACAATAAAAATTTGTCAATGAGCAAAAATAAGACCATTTTTCAAAAATCGAAAAGGTCACTTTTAAGCTCATTAACCGATTTCTATTGTTTAAATATTCATGGGTTAATATCTCTGTGAAAAAAGGGATTTGCCAGGTAATTCTAAGTGAGTTGGAAAGAGTACGCATGCGTGCGATTTGTCGCGTAAAAATCATATGTGTTAAGCCTTTACAGCTTTAATCAAAACCAATTATTATAGTTGTTATTAAAGACCAAAGATAAGATGATAGATCATGCACTCTTCATTGGTTTGTGGTTCATTGGTTTGTAGTTTTTATTGCATATTGTTGTCTTTTCTTATTAACAAAGTAATTAATAACGATAAATAACATTGTAAAATTCGTTAATAATTCATAACAGTTATGACCAAAAAAGTAATACAAATGTTACAAATAACAACAAAACTAGTAAATAATTAAATAACAGAATTTCGTTTAAAAATATGCGAATCTAAAATTAACATCAATAGAAAAAAAAAGCAAAACCCCCTACAGGACTAGCCTGCGAGCAAGCTGTGCTGGGTTAAAGGGGATTAGGGAGGCCCCTCTCATTCCCTCCCTAATCCCCTTTAACCCAGCACAGCTTGCTCGCAGGCTAGTCCTAGCTAGGCTAGCTATCCTATCTATCCTGCCCCCCCTATCCTCTATCCTAGCTATCCTGCCTCCCCCCCTATCCTATCTATCCTGCCCCCCCTACCTACCCCTACATCTCAAGTATATGTTCACGTTTAGTATATATAAGAGTTAGAAGAAACACTGGCGCCATTGTGGTACAGCCTTTATTTACAAAACATTCAATAATAATGACTAATGACTAAATGAAATGCGCAGATGAATAAATGGAATACGCAATGAATAATGACTGAATGAAAGGAGTAACATTTTCTCGGACATTTTCTTATCATGTTTAAAATGTATCATTAAACGTTCTTACGCATGCGCATTAGTATAGGATGCTTGGAGCCTCTTGTTGTTATGTATATCGCAGCCTGAATCAGTCAAACATTCCATCGTGTTTCATGTGAAGCAGAACAACTTCGAACATGTCAAGTGTCAAAGCTGGAGCTCTTATAGAAACGTAGAAAATCGCCTATGAATATTGAAACAATAAAAATTTGTCAATGAGCAAAAATAAGACCATTTTTCAAAAATCGAAAAGGTCACTTTTAAGCTCATTAACCTGATTTCTATTGTTTAAATATTCATGGGTTAATATCTCTGTGAAAAAGGGATTTGCCAGGTAATTCTAAGTGAGTTGGAAAGAGTACGCATGCGTGCGATTTGTCGCGTAAAAATCATATGTGTTAAGCCTTTACAGCTTTAATCAAAACCAATTATTATAGTTGTTATTAAAGACCAAAGATAAGATGATAGATCATGCACTCTTCATTGGTTTGTGGTTCATTGTTTGTAGTTTTTATTGCATATTGTTGTCTTTTCTTATTAACAAAGTAATTAATAACGATAAATAACATTGTAAAATTCGTTAATAATTCATAACAGTTATGACCAAAAAAGTAATACAAATGTTACAAATAACAACAAAACTAGTAAATAATTAAATAACAGAATTTCGTTTAAAAATATGCGAATCTAAAATTAACATCAATAGAAAAAAAAAGCAAAACCCCCTACAGGACTAGCCTGCGAGCAAGCTGTGCTGGGTTAAAGGGGATTAGGGAGGCCCCTCTCATTCCCTCCCTAATCCCCTTTAACCCAGCACAGCTTGCTCGCAGGCTAGTCCTAGCTAGGCTAGCTATCCTATCTATCCTGCCCCCCCTATCCTATCTATCCTAGCTATCCTGCCTCCCCCCCTATCCTATCTATCCTGCCCCCCCTACCTACCCCTACATCTCAAGTATATGTTCACGTTTAGTATATATAAGAGTTAGAAGAAACACTGGCGCCATTGTGGTACAGCCTTTATTTACAAAACATTCAATAATAATGACTAATGACTAAATGAAATGCGCAGATGAATAAATGGAATACGCAATGAATAATGACTGAATGAAAGGAGTAACATTTTCTCGGACATTTTCTTATCATGTTTAAAATGTATCATTAAACGTTCTTACGCATGCGCATTAGTATAGGATGCTTGGAGCCTCTTGTTGTTATGTATATCGCAGCCTGAATCAGTCAAACATTCCATCGTGTTTCATGTGAAGCAGAACAACTTCGAACATGTCAAGTGTCAAAGCTGGAGCTCTTATAGAAACGTAGAAAATCGCCTATGAATATTGAAACAATAGAGATTTGTCAATGAGCAAAAATAAGACCATTTTTCAAAAATCGAAAAGGTCACTTTTAAGCTCATTAACCGATTTCTATTGTTTAAATATTCATGGGTTAATATCTCTGTGAAAAAGGGATTTGCCAGGCAATTCTAAGTGAGTTGGAAAGAGTACGCATGCGTGCGATTTGTCGCGTAAAAATCATATGTGTTAAGCCTTTACAGCTTTAATCAAAACCAACTATTATAGTTGTTATTAAAGACCAAAGATAAGATGATAGATCATGCACTCTTCATTGGTTTGTGGTTATTGTTTATAGTTTTTATTGCATATTGTTGTCTTTTCTTATTAACAAAAGTAATTAATAACGATAAATAACATTGTAAAATTCGTTAATAATTCATAACAGTTATGACCAAAAAAGTAATACAAATGTTACAAATAACAACAAAACTAGTAAATAATTAAATAACAGAATTTCGTTTAAAAATATGCGAATCTAAAATTAACATCAATAGAAAAAAAAAGCAAAACCCCCTACAGGACTAGCCTGCGAGCAAGCTGTGCTGGGTTAAAGGGGATTAGGGAGGCCCCTCTCATTCCCTCCCTAATCCCCTTTAACCCAGCACAGCTTGCTCGCAGGCTAGTCCTAGCTAGGCTAGCTATCCTATCTATCCTGCCCCCCCTATCCTATCTATCCTAGCTATCCTGCCTCCCCCCCTATCCTATCTATCCTGCCCCCCCTACCTACCCCTACATCTCAAGTATATGTTCACGTTTAGTATATATAAGAGTTAGAAGAAACACTGGCGCCATTGTGGTACAGCCTTTATTTACAAAACATTCAATAATAATGACTAATGACTAAATGAAATGCGCAGATGAATAAATGGAATACGCAATGAATAATGACTGAATGAAAGGAGTAACATTTTCTCGGACATTTTCTTATCATGTTTAAAATGTATCATTAAACGTTCTTACGCATGCGCATTAGTATAGGATGCTTGGAGCCTCTTGTTGTTATGTATATCGCAGCCTGAATCAGTCAAACATTCCATCGTGTTTCATGTGAAGCAGAACAACTTCGAACATGTCAAGTGTCAAAGCTGGAGCTCTTATAGAAACGTAGAAAATCGCCTATGAATATTGAAACAAAAATTTGTCAATGAGCAAAAATAAGACCATTTTTCAAAAATCGAAAAGGTCACTTTTAAGCTCATTAACCTGATTTCTATTGTTTAAATATTCATGGGTTAATATCTCTGTGAAAAAGGGGATTTGCCAGGTAATTCTAAGTGAGTTGGAAAGAGTACGCATGCGTGCGATTTGTCGCGTAAAAATCATATGTGTTAAGCCTTTACAGCTTTAATCAAAACCAATTATTATAGTTGTTATTAAAGACCAAAGATAAGATGATAGATCATGCACTCTTCATTGGTTTGTGGTTCATTGGTTTGTAGTTTTTATTGCATATTGTTGTCTTTTCTTATTAACAAAGTAATTAATAACGATAAATAACATTGTAAAATTCGTTAATAATTCATAACAGTTATGACCAAAAAAGTAATACAAATGTTACAAATAACAACAAAACTAGTAAATAATTAAATAACAGAATTTCGTTTAAAAATATGCGAATCTAAAATTAACATCAATAGAAAAAAAAAGCAAAACCCCCTACAGGACTAGCCTGCGAGCAAGCTGTGCTGGGTTAAAGGGGATTAGGGAGGCCCCTCTCATTCCCTCCCTAATCCCCTTTAACCCAGCACAGCTTGCTCGCAGGCTAGTCCTAGCTAGGCTAGCTATCCTATCTATCCTGCCCCCCCTATCCTATCTATCCTAGCTATCCTGCCTCCCCCCCTATCCTATCTATCCTGCCCCCCCTACCTACCCCTACATCTCAAGTATATGTTCACGTTTAGTATATATAAGAGTTAGAAGAAACACTGGCGCCATTGTGGTACAGCCTTTATTTACAAAACATTCAATAATAATGACTAATGACTAAATGAAATGCGCAGATGAATAAATGGAATACGCAATGAATAATGACTGAATGAAAGGAGTAACATTTTCTCGGACATTTTCTTATCATGTTTAAAATGTATCATTAAACGTTCTTACGCATGCGCATTAGTATAGGATGCTTGGAGCCTCTTGTTGTTATGTATATCGCAGCCTGAATCAGTCAAACATTCCATCGTGTTTCATGTGAAGCAGAACAACTTCGAACATGTCAAGTGTCAAAGCTGGAGCTCTTATAGAAACGTAGAAAATCGCCTATGAATATTGAAACAATAAAAATTTGTCAATGAGCAAAAATAAGACCATTTTTCAAAAATCGAAAAGGTCACTTTTAAGCTCATTAACTGATTTCTATTGTTTAAATATTCATGGGTTAATATCTCTGTGAAAAAGGGATTTGCCAGGTAATTCTAAGTGAGTTGGAAAGAGTACGCATGCGTGCGATTTGTCGCGTAAAAATCATATGTGTTAAGCCTTTACAGCTTTAATCAAAACCAATTATTATAGTTGTTATTAAAGACCAAAGATAAGATGATAGATCATGCACTCTTCATTGGTTTGTGGTTCATTGGTTTGTAGTTTTTATTGCATATTGTTGTCTTTTCTTATTAACAAAGTAATTAATAACGATAAATAACATTGTAAAATTCGTTAATAATTCATAACAGTTATGACCAAAAAAGTAATACAAATGTTACAAATAACAACAAAACTAGTAAATAATTAAATAACAGAATTTCGTTTAAAAATATGCGAATCTAAAATTAACATCAATAGAAAAAAAAAGCAAAACCCCCTACAGGACTAGCCTGCGAGCAAGCTGTGCTGGGTTAAAGGGGATTAGGGAGGCCCCTCTCATTCCCTCCCTAATCCCCTTTAACCCAGCACAGCTTGCTCGCAGGCTAGTCCTAGCTAGGCTAGCTATCCTATCTATCCTGCCCCCCCTATCCTATCTATCCTAGCTATCCTGCCTCCCCCCCTATCCTATCTATCCTGCCCCCCCTACCTACCCCTACATCTCAAGTATATGTTCACGTTTAGTATATATAAGAGTTAGAAGAAACACTGGCGCCATTGTGGTACAGCCTTTATTTACAAAACATTCAATAATAATGACTAATGACTAAATGAAATGCGCAGATGAATAAATGGAATACGCAATGAATAATGACTGAATGAAAGGAGTAACATTTTCTCGGACATTTTCTTATCATGTTTAAAATGTATCATTAAACGTTCTTACGCATGCGCATTAGTATAGGATGCTTGGAGCCTCTTGTTGTTATGTATATCGCAGCCTGAATCAGTCAAACATTCCATCGTGTTTCATGTGAAGCAGAACAACTTCGAACATGTCAAGTGTCAAAGCTGGAGCTCTTATAGAAACGTAGAAAATCGCCTATGAATATTGAAACAATAAAAATTTGTCAATGAGCAAAAATAAGACCATTTTTCAAAAATCGAAAAGGTCACTTTTAAGCTCATTAACTGATTTCTATTGTTTAAATATTCATGGGTTAATATCTCTGTGAAAAAGGGATTTGCCAGGTAATTCTAAGTGAGTTGGAAAGAGTACGCATGCGTGCGATTTGTCGCGTAAAAATCATATGTGTTAAGCCTTTACAGCTTTAATCAAAACCAATTATTATAGTTGTTATTAAAGACCAAAGATAAGATGATAGATCATGCACTCTTCATTGGTTTGTGGTTCATTGGTTTGTAGTTTTTATTGCATATTGTTGTCTTTTCTTATTAACAAAGTAATTAATAACGATAAATAACATTGTAAAATTCGTTAATAATTCATAACAGTTATGACCAAAAAAGTAATACAAATGTTACAAATAACAACAAAACTAGTAAATAATTAAATAACAGAATTTCGTTTAAAAATATGCGAATCTAAAATTAACATCAATAGAAAAAAAAAGCAAAACCCCCTACAGGACTAGCCTGCGAGCAAGCTGTGCTGGGTTAAAGGGGATTAGGGAGGCCCCTCTCATTCCCTCCCTAATCCCCTTTAACCCAGCACAGCTTGCTCGCAGGCTAGTCCTAGCTAGGCTAGCTATCCTATCTATCCTGCCCCCCCTATCCTATCTATCCTAGCTATCCTGCCTCCCCCCCTATCCTATCTATCCTGCCCCCCCTACCTACCCCTACATCTCAAGTATATGTTCACGTTTAGTATATATAAGAGTTAGAAGAAACACTGGCGCCATTGTGGTACAGCCTTTATTTACAAAACATTCAATAATAATGACTAATGACTAAATGAAATGCGCAGATGAATAAATGGAATACGCAATGAATAATGACTGAATGAAAGGAGTAACATTTTCTCGGACATTTTCTTATCATGTTTAAAATGTATCATTAAACGTTCTTACGCATGCGCATTAGTATAGGATGCTTGGAGCCTCTTGTTGTTATGTATATCGCAGCCTGAATCAGTCAAACATTCCATCGTGTTTCATGTGAAGCAGAACAACTTCGAACATGTCAAGTGTCAAAGCTGGAGCTCTTATAGAAACGTAGAAAATCGCCTATGAATATTGAAACAATAAAAATTTGTCAATGAGCAAAAATAAGACCATTTTTCAAAAATCGAAAAGGTCACTTTTAAGCTCATTAACTGATTTCTATTGTTTAAATATTCATGGGTTAATATCTCTGTGAAAAAGGGATTTGCCAGGTAATTCTAAGTGAGTTGGAAAGAGTACGCATGCGTGCGATTTGTCGCGTAAAAATCATATGTGTTAAGCCTTTACAGCTTTAATCAAAACCAATTATTATAGTTGTTATTAAAGACCAAAGATAAGATGATAGATCATGCACTCTTCATTGGTTTGTGGTTCATTGGTTTGTAGTTTTTATTGCATATTGTTGTCTTTTCTTATTAACAAAGTAATTAATAACGATAAATAACATTGTAAAATTCGTTAATAATTCATAACAGTTATGACCAAAAAAGTAATACAAATGTTACAAATAACAACAAAACTAGTAAATAATTAAATAACAGAATTTCGTTTAAAAATATGCGAATCTAAAATTAACATCAATAGAAAAAAAAAGCAAAACCCCCTACAGGACTAGCCTGCGAGCAAGCTGTGCTGGGTTAAAGGGGATTAGGGAGGCCCCTCTCATTCCCTCCCTAATCCCCTTTAACCCAGCACAGCTTGCTCGCAGGCTAGTCCTAGCTAGGCTAGCTATCCTATCTATCCTGCCCCCCCTATCCTATCTATCCTAGCTATCCTGCCTCCCCCCCTATCCTATCTATCCTGCCCCCCCTACCTACCCCTACATCTCAAGTATATGTTCACGTTTAGTATATATAAGAGTTAGAAGAAACACTGGCGCCATTGTGGTACAGCCTTTATTTACAAAACATTCAATAATAATGACTAATGACTAAATGAAATGCGCAGATGAATAAATGGAATACGCAATGAATAATGACTGAATGAAAGGAGTAACATTTTCTCGGACATTTTCTTATCATGTTTAAAATGTATCATTAAACGTTCTTACGCATGCGCATTAGTATAGGATGCTTGGAGCCTCTTGTTGTTATGTATATCGCAGCCTGAATCAGTCAAACATTCCATCGTGTTTCATGTGAAGCAGAACAACTTCGAACATGTCAAGTGTCAAAGCTGGAGCTCTTATAGAAACGTAGAAAATCGCCTATGAATATTGAAACAATAAAAATTTGTCAATGAGCAAAAATAAGACCATTTTTCAAAAATCGAAAAGGTCACTTTTAAGCTCATTAACTGATTTCTATTGTTTAAATATTCATGGGTTAATATCTCTGTGAAAAAGGGATTTGCCAGGTAATTCTAAGTGAGTTGGAAAGAGTACGCATGCGTGCGATTTGTCGCGTAAAAATCATATGTGTTAAGCCTTTACAGCTTTAATCAAAACCAATTATTATAGTTGTTATTAAAGACCAAAGATAAGATGATAGATCATGCACTCTTCATTGGTTTGTGGTTCATTGGTTTGTAGTTTTTATTGCATATTGTTGTCTTTTCTTTTCCCTCGCCCCCATATCCTTTCTTTTGCTCTTATTCGTTGCTGAGCCGAGCTACAGCCTCTCGTTCTAGTGCATCCTACGCTTGCCTCGATTCTTAACATCACGGCCGCGCTGCATGCTGGGAAATAGCGACAATTTTTCACAGGGTTCGTTCCTTCCCGCATATTTCATCTTTACATAAGTCCACAGCCACTCCGACCTACCACCGAAATTTCGCGCTTGTTGTGTTCTTCAGTGGTCGCAACTTCCAAAACATGCCGTGTTAGGTCGAGAAAGTCATCTACAGTCGAGTCTCAAGGCTACTTCGTTCCGTGGCGGCCATTTTTCCAGTTCAACGAGCCAAATTTGTAAACGAAGTACAACACCTAACTCGCTTCATCGAGAAAGTGGACTCTGGACTACCTTCAAGCTTAATGATGCTATCAGGCAGCTACTAAAGATGAAAAATGGCTGTGAACTTACCAAAAATTACAGATACACCATACTTCAGCGTTTATTGTAATTCAACAAAGCATAATGACGTTTCAAGTAAACTGGAGCCTTCAGTGTTTTAGAACAGCAGCACTTTTCATGGTAACCCCAAATATAGAGTCACGAAATCCTATGGGGCGTGTGTATGCAGAAAATCGCTCAAAAACGTAAAAAGTCACCGTCGTCAATGGGTTAAGTTGTGATTTTGAGACACAACACTGCATAATTTAAAGCATAATTATTTAAAATTATCAAGGTAACCAATTAGCGCTCCTGTCTGGATTGGGGCAGATTTACGTCATCAGTATGGAATTTCTCAAAGTAAATCGCAGACGCTCTTTCGCGCGAACGCCCCATTCGCAGGCTAGAGATCAACTATTGAACAGGTGAGCTAGTGGGTCTTTACCAAGTGGTGATCACAAAAAATGGTGTAGAGCTAGGTTTCCGAACCTCGATTGATAGAATCTCGAGAGGCTTAATTTCGAGATCTTCACGAAAAATGTAACTAATATTAGATCTAACATAGAAGCAAATACCGCTACCAGATCTGCCGTTGACACCGACTGTTCTGTCGCGGCGAATAATATTTTAACCTTCAACTTTAACTCCGAAATCAGATACATGTTCAGATATATCCTTTTCAAGTTTTGTTTCATTAATAACCAATACATCAACAAACTGATCACTTAAAGCGATAAGAAGTTTATCAATGTGTTTAGAGAGGCTGTTAATATTTAAACATGCCATTTTGAAAACTCGGCCTTTAGGCAATATCGTAAAATGTAAATTATTATGCGTAGTATTAAGGTACGAGCCTTATTTAGGGTCAACTTCAGTTACTGAGTACGAAGTGTATCAGAGGTAGAGGTTCTGTTGTATATAAATTTTCCCCAAGCGCCTTTGCTAGCACTGATAATAAATTATCCAAACGAAGCCTGTCTTTTTTATGTCAAAAAGGCAAAGCAATGAATAGAAGTGTGTGCTTAGTGAGCGCTTGTTCGAGGAACCAGTAATATGGTACGGCTAAATATCGATGTTGAAAACAAGCGAGAAATACTTTTAAAAATCCGACATTATTCCAAAAATAGTGGAAAACTGTCATTTATAAAGATAATAAATAAATACTATCAACTTGAAAATTGTTTTATTTACACAACACGCGCGTTTGAAATCCATTTTCCTTCGAAGAGAGTCCCACCCCAGTTCCCGATCCAAAGGTTCTGGGCCTCGTTTCGATGTGCGGTTGTTTGTTGTCATTCGTTGTTCAGTTTCAGAGCGGGAAATTTGTCTTCGATTTGCTGCAATGGCTACCGCTCGAACGAGAGATCGTAGAAGAAATCCCATTAAAACCAGGTGAGTTTTCAAGCAATATGACGAAGTAAAGATGCTATTGACTAAGAAAGTTAAATTACAACATTTTCTATGCAGATCGAAGGCCAATGCGACATACAAAGAGCTTGGCGTTGCAGAGCTGCAGTGGCCCGGCGAAAATGAGAGAGAGATGAGCCAAGAAATCGTGAGAGTAAATCCGCTAAATCGTCACTCGATTCTGCAGGTAAATGCACAATTCATGAATGAATATCTTGACGATATTTAGTCTTCGATTATTTGAAGCTATTTGCGACGACATATTTGCTTTAGCCACGAAGTATTTTACAAATTTCCCGCCGTTTTATTTGCCTCCCTCGACGAGATTTGCGGTGATGTGCTTTGCTGATTCAATGGAGCTCTGTTTATTAATTTATAGCTGTCTATTTCATTGTTATGAAATGAACGATGTCACATTTTTTCCAAAGTGAATAAATACCAGAAAACTTTAAGGGAAATATGCAAAAATGCTTTTTATTCATGGGGAATTTCAAAGCTCCCGCCAAATTCCCAAGATGGAGGGAAGAGGTACATATATACCACAGTACACCTTGACAGTGCACAGCAGTTATAACAATTATGCTATAAAACTGGGTATAAACCCTGGGTCAACATATTTTGATTTTTATGGCTGTTTATATATATCTTTAAATCAAAGGCCATAAAAATTGCATCACTTTTTATATTAAATATGTGGTACAACAATATCATGTCAGTTGGTAAACATGTTTTTTGTTTGTAGACAGTAAGCTTTAACATTTCTACAATTACCCATCAAACTTTATTTCAACATCTCCTCAGTGTTGTTGCATTAGAAAACAGCAAAGTCACTAAGACAGCTGGCCATCTCATCTCTCTAAGATGGATTATCTATTTTATTATCTAGAATCTGCACAGTATTATTATTATTATTATGAATAATGAATATTTTTAGCATTTTAGTAGATCAATAATTATAAACGTAAGATTGTTTGAGAATTTGTTAATAAAGATTTTTATATTAAAAATTAAAAAAAATATATATTATTATCATCATTATTATACATTGTAGTCACTATGTGTCCTCTCATTGACTAAGAGCCTACAGTTAATTCTGGAAATCAGCTCACCCTTCAGATTATTCAGTAATCTGCTAGCAGATTAGTGAATAATCTATAGAGTGTGTGCGCAATTCATGATTTCCAAGAACAATGTCAAGTTCAATACTATTCTTGTACATGTATTTGTTGGAAAATAAAAAACTGTGTTTCGTGCGACAGTGCATTTCTCGGTATTTTCTTTAAAACAATGTATGATAAAACAATTATTAGATTCGGTTTTTGTGATATCCGGAATAATCAAGGTCTTGATAAGTGTTATCAGCCTCAGCCTTTGGCTTTGGCTGATAGTGAACTCTGTCGCTTTTAGTGTTGTCTGAGCGTTATCAGCCGACACCAAATGCTTCAGCTGATAACACTAACCTTGACCTTGATTATTCCAGATTTCACAAAAACCTCATCCAATAACCATTATTGTTTATTGTTGGCTGATTCTGGCTGAATGGTACTTGTTCATCTGTAACCGTGAAACTCTCTACAAGATAGACACCTCTCTAAGGCAGACAGCTAAAGCAGCTCACAAGGGTGTCCAGCCTAGACAGAGTTCACTAAAATTCAACAATATCATCTACACTATAAAGTGGTCGATTAACAGAGGTGCCCACTAATATAATAAGACTATGTTTGCATTGTATCTAAACAAAATTAGTACAGATAATCTCTGTTCATTCTTGATCTGCCTGTTATCTGGACAATTTTGGATCAATCTGTACCAAAACAGTGTGAATATCAGGTTGATGGAGCTTGAAATAAATGTTTTGTGTAACCATGCAAATTTTGTTATGGATCCAAGTTATACTGCCAATAATCTTGCACAGATAAAAAATGTTGGAGATGGAGATGTTGCATTAATTACTATAAATGGAACAACCTGATGTTTTCTTTGTATTCTTTCAACAGGCCCCGAGTCACAAGTTTGTTGTTAGTCACTGGGGTAAAACATCTTCTTTAGTGGCAAGTTTAGCATCTGGTGGTAGTTGGAGAAATGGGACCATCAGAGAAGGATGTACCGATTGTACCCACAACAGACAAGAAAATATTGCAACAAACCAAAGCGACAAACCTACCACAAGTAAGGATTACCAGTACCCTCCAATGAGATGCTCTTTGAGCTTTTCAAAGGACAAAGGACTTATGCAAAGGAGGCTACAGTTAAACTAGGCAACCTTATGCACGACATACCTTGCAATAGCTAAAAGCATGCCTTACACCTATTGGAAGGTTTCTTGAATGGCAATATAGTCGCCATCCTGGCCTGCGAATAATAATATAAATAAATAAATTTATGCATTTGTATAGCGCAAATTCTATATTATACATATTCAAATGCGCTTCACAATCAATCAGACCCACCCCACCCATGAACAAGTGACACTGAGGGTGGTCACAGCCAGGGTTTGTTACGTCCTCAGTGGTTCTTTTACGTCCCCATGGGAGATGGGACCGCCATTTCTACATGGTCATCCGAGGTCGTGGTCACGCCTGCCAGTGTCCACAGGCATCCTTTCTGCTCTCTTCCCAGTTTTCCTCTCTTCGACACCTGTTATGCAGGCTACGCCTTGTTGTATTTTTCTCTCTGGGTGAGGTTCATTGCATATCCTCTCTGTTTTCTTCGTAGATTATTGGATCTCGTTATCAGATGAGATAATCCTGGCAATCTTCCAACTCTTGCCTAAAAAAACAATAGTAAAATGTGCACATGTTTGCAAGCACTGGCTTAGATTAGCGTAAGTAGCATGTCATTTTAATTATATAATTGTAAGGAGAAATTAGAAGTTGATCCACATTGAAAATAACTATCAAAATGCAAATGTTGAGGTTCAAATGTTTCTTTGGTGTGAAAATTTTCAAAGTAACGAAAAATTTAAACCAAAACATAAACAATGAAAATTACTATTAATCCATTGTGATGCATGCAGTCAGGAGGCAAGAATAAAGGAAATCATCAATTCTACATGTGTTATTGTCTGAGGTACATATTATACCACAGTACACCTTGACACTGGACAGCAGTTATAACAATTATGCTATAAAACTGGGTATAAACCATGGGTCAACATATTTTGATGGCTGTTTATATTTAAATCAAAGGCCATAAAAATTATTAATCCATTGTGATGCACGCAGTCAGGAGGCAAGAATAGAGGAAATCATCAATTCTACAGTGTTATTGTCTGAGGTACCACCAAATTCTGGTAACCATCATAGAATTTCTCCTCAATGCATCATGACAGATTACATGAGAATAAAAAAAATCACCAACATTGGTTAGATTGCTGAATTTGTTTTCAGATATGATGAAAGTCTTTGGAGATGTGTAGATATGACGAAGGCAAACCTCCCACCAGGACTATTAGGAAAAGTACTGAAACGAGGAACTCGAGTTTTGCGCTTAGCTCAAGCAAAGGTAAGTTTCCATGATTTGTCTTTTGGTGTGACGTTTTATCGTGTTTTGTGCAACAAAATACCTCAGAATTTTGGCAACCTTGTCCAGGGGTTCCTAATTGCCTTCCATTTTGAACAAAGAGAAGGTTGGGGCTGGGGAGGAGGCTGTAGTTGCATGGTTATCAAGAATTCCCCCTCCCTCCCTGCTTCCAAGCATTTATGGGTCTCAGCACATCTCTGCCCTTGCAAATGTTCTTAGACAAGGCAACACCATCTTGGGTGACTCAAGTGTGGAAATGAGCATCAGTAAGTTGGATTTATTTGGAAAGTGGTAGGCGTGATAAGTAACCTTGTAATGTAGTTAGCATCCTGTCTCGGCGGGGAGGGGGGTTCCCTCCAAGTCTTGCCATCTTATGGGAATGTATTAAGCATGGGGTACCTAGGTGGTTTTGCTTCCCAATGCCCCCCCACCCCCTCTCTCTTTCTCCTTCCTCCTCCCCCCACCTAGCTCTACTAACCAAAAATCTAAGATACTGGTGTGGAGAAATGCTGGTTTGTAGAATGACACTTGTATTTCCATCGTGGTCAGTTACATGTTAATTAAGAAGATCAGGTAGGCATAATCAGAGACAGATGTAATAATAAGATCACCTTTGTTTTTCTAACCTTTGTTCGATATATTAGTTTTCCTCTCCATGTTAGATGTAGATCTAGAGGGACACTGTAAAAGTGTTATACACTGTGAATCTAGAATAAATCGATTGAATCCTTCATCACTCGAGATATTGTGTAGTATGGCCACCAAGGAATTTGTGACACTAATAAAGATATAATATATCTTATAATATATTATATTGACAGTTTCTCAACTAACATGGTGACATTTTCATTTACTCTTGTGACACTATTTTCCAGGTTGCATCACCTATATGTGATGATAATGCCTCATCTTTCTCTGATGTCGTTCCCCTATCACCTGAATCACCAAGGTAACAGTATAGATGTTCTTAGTGGTTAGAGCTTAGAATAAGCACAAGGGAAAATAGATCAAGCTTGAGAAATGTGTTCTTTGGGCATTGAAGTTTCTTTCAGCAATATCAATAGTTTTAATTGGAAATACTGTGGATGAACTCCTTAAGTGTGACTGTTCAAAACTTTTTTTAAGCTTTTTTTTTTGTATAATCAAATACGAGGATGAGTGTTATATCGGGATTTCCAGGTGTTTTGGAAACACTCTTTCCAGTATTTGATATAGCATCTCAAACTGGTCATTAAATGCAGAGAAAACGTTGTCATAGATTCCTTTCATTTACTATTTTAGTGAATCCATGTTCAGCTTGAGATATCTAGATGCCACATGTTGTTCCTTTGAAAATGACACACTGTTATGCCTGCTCTTGGTAAGTAATTGATATGTGCCAAAAAAATTGCTTCTCCTCTGCCCTCCCCCTCCGCCCTCCTCCTCCTCCTTCCTCCTCTGCCCTCCTCCTCCTCCTCACCTCTCCATTATCTCCATCCTCACTCCTCCTGTTCTGTTTATTTATATTTTCTCACATCATTGTTTTAATCTATTCATGAAATTTCAGCATTCAAAACAGCTGACGCACATCAGTTTGGAATCTTGCAATGTCTCTACAAGTGTTCTAAAGTGAGTCTCAGTTCCCAAAATCAATAATAGTGGAATCTCTATTAAGGGGACATTATTGATCGGGACCAGGGGAAGTGTCCCCTTCATGGAGGTGTCTCAAAGTAGGGGTTCCACTTTATTTACAATATTATTCTTAGTTGAAATTATATCCTTTTGATAAAACCAGGAATATCAGTAGCTTGTCAAACAAAAATCGTCTAGAAATAGAAAAACCTTCAAAAGACTGCTGTTGGTGTCTGACGCCTAAGTTTAACATAAGACTGAGAAAATTACACGGTCAGGTTTTCAACCTTTCACACATTATTTTTCACCAGCAACAGTCATTTTATAGGCTACCCTAACTGATATGTAAGTATGAAAATTCGGTTTTATCAGCTTACATGTAATTTATTTTATTTATTTATTACAATTAAATGGCAAAAACTTACAAATAATGAAAAGGAATAAAAATATAAGAAGCCATAAGCGATGAAGATAATCTGTAAAAGAGTAGGACACTCAATACTATTAAGACAGGTCACCATTTAGCTAATCTAAAAAAAAAATGTAATAACAATTAAATAATAATAAAAATAGCTCAAACAACCCCACCCCCAACATTAAAATATGATGGCATCAAAAACTTTAAAATCTTGAAGGCTGCCAAACTAGATGATAAAAAACATCTATGGGTAACAAATTCCACATTTCTACAATTCTAACTAAGTTCATAAGGTAAACTGACCACCCTAAAAGATGATGTTTTAAGCGCTCGCCCTTCCTCAGAGGAAATCAAATCGTTGTGGGTTGTGTGTGACAAAGGGCTGCACTCAAAACATCAGCTTCTTAATCTCTTTACCTTTTTAATTCAGTTGATAAAAACAAATTTTTGTGTTTCACAACTAAGGATTACTTGGTTGCCGCAACTAGTTGCCGCGACTTTAACAAATTGGAACTTGAACTATTATTTTTCAGAGCCCTCAGTGAATTCCGTAATCTAAAGATTTTGAACCTCGCCATGTGCAGTGGAGTAACAATCACAGGAATAAGCTCACTTGTGAAAGCTGGTGGAAAAAATTCCAGGTACATTATACCATTGAAACTTCATGTGCAACCATCTCTTGAAAGTGATCACTGTTCCAGAATATCATATCAATGGTTTAAACCTCTCATAAGTGACTGCTACCTATCACTTTCAGCACTAATGATTTGAATTTTTCTATTGTTTTTAACCTCTGGTAGGCAACCACTTGCCCATTTATTTTGGTGCTGTACTACAGATACAAGATGAATAACATGTACTCAGTGTAACTCCAATGGAACAAAATTTTGTCTCTTGCATCAAAATGTCTACACGATGCAACAGTTTTTGTATGTACATTGAAATATTACCCTGGGGTTACTACAGGTTTACATGTGTCATTTAAAGTTAAACACAAAGTTCTGGTTAGGTATAAAAGGAGTCTGGCCTGGCCATTTTCACCTCCAGTTGTCAATCAACCACTGAAGCATTAACAACTGAAAAAAAACATGCGTCATTTTTAAGACCATTGCTAACACAATTTGGAAAAACTTTATGAAAGTTATCAGAAGTCTTTATGAACTTCTTTTTTTATATAGGTAAAATCTTGGTTTAATTAGATTTTTGAAAGCAAATAATATTTAAAGGACGTGCAAGTTAATCATGTTTTGTGACTGAAAGATGCCTTAATATGCATTTCTGACACACCCAAAACGTGTGAAATGGGGGAGGAGCTACCGGTAAGCCTTTTATACCCGAACTTCGTGTTTAAGACCCCTGTGGCCTGACCTTTCTTAAGCGCCCACCTCATGACTGCTTGAAGATATGAAATTTGTCTAAACATACTTCATTACACATTACTTTTTCACACTTAACAGACTCAAGGAATTAAATTTGGCCTGGACAAACCTAACCAAAGCAACAATCCTTCATGTTATTAAAAATCTACCAAAGCTTCAGCAACTCAACCTCAGTGGATGCAGAGAAACACTCACTGATGACTGTAAGTGAATTGTATAAATTCTGTCAGACAGGGTTCTACTGTTTAGTTAGTTAGTTTGTTTTGTTGTTGTTGTTGTTGTTGTTTTTTTTTTGGGGGGGGGGGAATTTTCCAGGAAATTTCTAGTTCTCACTATGCACTTCTTTTAAGGGAATGATACATGTACACAGTTGAACATCAGTTAACATGTATTTTAACACGTACATCTTGTTGAATGAGTAGAAAAAACAAAACATGCATTCAACATTTTAAAACGATTCAGTGAGATGGTTCAACACGTTGCAATTTGTTGAGCAGGGGTCATTTTACTAAAACTTTTACAAGTGTAATTTACAAGTGTAGCCATTGTTTCACAGGTTGAAAACAATAGTGATGCTTGTAAATTACAAGTGTAAAAGTTTTATTAAATTGACCCCAGAATAGAGCCTTTACTTATTTTCGCTCAACAAAGTTCAACATGCTGAATGGCTTAGCATCTGTTGATCAGCACATGTTGAACCATATATTGTACTAGGCTTTAAATGAAATGTAAGCTAACAATATTGTTAAACGATTTTAATATTTTAGGTGTCAAACAGCTGGTCAAATCATGTCCTCATTTGACTCACTTAGATCTCAGGTAACTATCATTTAACAATTATTGGATGAGGTTGAGCATGATAGCGATAATTATCAAGGCCAAAGTTTGTGTTATCTGCCGAAGCCGAAGGCTGAGGCGGATAACACAAACTGAGGGCTTGATAATTATCGCTATCATGCGAAAACCGAATCCAATAATTGTTTTATTATACCGATATTCCTGAGCTGCACTTGTAATGACAAGAGCGCTCACAAAAAAGTGATCAATACACAGCAGTCAACTTCTAAGTAAACAACTTACGTCACTTCTGCATGCATAAAACTATTGTCTGTAGGTATGACGTCACTTCTGCATGCATAAAACTATTGTCTGTAGATATGACGTAACAGAAACAGCAAGCAGTAATTAGCTGCGTGCTTATAGCCAATCAAAATCGAGCTAGTGACACCAATGTATAATAATTATTATTATTATACATTGGTGTCACTAGCTCGATTTTGATTGGCTATTAGCACGCAGCTAATTATTGCTTGCTGTTTCTGTTACGTCATACCTACAGACAATAGTTTTATGCATGCAGAAGTGACATCATACCTACAGACAATAGTTTTATGCATGCATAAGTGATGTAAGTTGTTTTCTAACAAGTTGACTGCTGTGCATTGATCACTTTTTTGTGCGCGCTCTTGTCTTTACTCAGGAATATGCATAATAAAACAATTATTGGATTTGGTTTTCGCATGATAGCGATAATTATCAAGGCCTCAGTTTGTATTATCCGCCTCAGCCTTCGGCTTCGGCAGATAACACAAACTTTGGCCTTGATAATTATCGCTATCATGCTCAACCTCATCCAATAATTGTTAATTAACAACAACATTTGTATCAGATTGGTTTTAAGTTGAGTGTTGTAAATCCAAAACCAAAGTAATTCCTCTGGCCAATCACAGCAGACCAAACAATCTAATGAACCAATCAGAACTCAAAGCAAATACATGCAGCTACTGCCAGCGTGGGAAAATTGTACAAGCATGTCACCAGCGCTAAGAGCAGGGTAAAATGCCTGCAACTAAGTCGCAATTGGTTTTGGTTTTACTTCTGATTGGTTGAGGAAGTGGCGTGAGATTTTTTTAGCCAATCACAATGCGTAGCAATGCAAAACCAAAGCAATCGAGACACTCAATTCAAATTTGCTCTATCAGATGATAAAAAATAATACTGACAATTTTTTTTCTTTTCTTCAGTGATGCATTTAATTTAACAGGAAAGTCTTTGGATGAAATTCTCAAACTAGAAAAACTTGTTAACTTGAGCCTTAGCAGATGTTACAGCATCGCACCAGCAGCCTTTAGGTAATAGACAACTAGACTAATTTGTGTTGCTGTGATTGTAAGAGTTTGATTCCATCGACAGGGGTTATATCCTTCTTTTCAGACAATTTAATGGCCTGTGAATACAGCTGCCTCTTGTCACTCCCGACCACCAGGGGCATTTGCGCGAGAAAGCGCGGATGCCCCTAGCGTCCAGGAGCAATGAGTGGCGGCTGTATTCGCAGGCTAACAATTTACAGCTTTTTTAAGATATAAATTCAAATTTTGGAGCTGTCAATAAGGACCATCAATAGTGACATGTGGGTGCGAACACCTGTTTTGAGGTTTGAATTGGTAATCTGATGACTTTCTTGGGCCAGGATTCTTGTGGTGATCGACTTTATTGGGGTGAAATAATTTTTATGTTGGTGACGGACTTTTTGAAGGGTCTGGAAAAAGTGTAACCTGTTTAATGCAAAGAGGAAAGGGTATTTTGGAGGGTAATGTTCTGTGCTGTTGGACATTTGTTTGTCTGGTTTTAACCTAACAGGACCTTTTTTGGGTCTAGAAATTTGTTCTCATTTGCACCTTCCCATCACTATTATAGCTACGTACCCCTAAATGACTGTCCACTACATCCGCTGTTATATATTTTAAGTGATTCCCTATGGGAACGGTTTCACTACGTAAGAATCAACTTGTAACAACAACAAAAGTCTTTATTAGTTAACTATTATATAATTTACAAGAATCTTGGCAGGCCGGTCAAATCAATCAAGTGATGTTTATATATAAATCGTCACACACACTATATTTGTTAAAATAAAAAGAAAGAATCAAACAATAGAAAAGAGAAGAAACAGAAAGGAAAAACAAGTGATCGATAAAAAAAAAATTTAGAAAATATTAATTTGTTCAAAATGGGGCTCCATTGTTTGATAATTATAAGATTTCAATAATTCTGCAATCTGTGAAATTCAATGTTTTTATAAGAATTTTTTTTTGTTTCAATATTTTGTTTTGTTTCAGTGACTTTTTGTCTCCATTTCACTTGTGCAAATCCAGCAAAAGCAACATGTTCACTAATATCAGACTTTTTCATTTCAGTTCTTGCAGACAGAGTAAATCACTCAAAAACTTGGAGATCTTTGGTTTCCTAAACACAGAAGGGATTGAAATCTTAAAGAAAGAGCTTCCACACATTGCCATAAACAAGTCAGTTTACTCATCAATTGCGAGACCAGTTGGATCAGTTTATTTTGGGACAATCTGGGGAGTTAAATGCAAAGACTAGGACTGGTGGAAGACTCATAAATCCCAAACAAATTGCAATATTTTACTAAAAATTAAATTGCACCACAGGAATGTACTGTTCAGTAGCTTTCATTTGAGGGGTTAATGACTATTTATAAGGATAAAAAGTAGAACACCTTGTATAACATAATAAACAGTACCTCAGGAAAGGACTGGTGCTGATCAATAGCTTTACCTGAATTCCTTGCTTAAGGATTTTATCCACAGGATCAGAGTTTTACTGTCTTGAATATTAATAACACTTTTATTCATGTTTATGTGGCTTTAGAAAGTGTTAGAGTTTATTTCAAGGTTTAATATTACATGCTGTTTAAAGTTATACTGTTTGTAGAGTTAAGCCAGAGAATAATTTTCAAGAAAATATTTTGAATTATTTTATTTTTCAAAGATAACTTAATAAAATCTTATTTAGAGGTTCTTGAAAACAGACCTCAAGACATTTTGTACAAATAATATTAATACGTTCACAACTCTAAAAGGATTTATTGTAATAAAGATCGTTTAGTTCATCATTGATGTATTAGTTTTAGTTTGACTTTTTGTCAGTTGATTTCTGTAAATTAAAAGGATTCAGAAAAAAATGTCTAAAGTTTTGGGTATTACTGTACCAAAATGAGTTTAGTACAAAGATAAGAACTCATTAAAAGACAGTTCTGTGTTGCAAATGTTTTATTGAAAGGAAATATTCTTTCTTCCCGCTTCTATTAAAAGGCAATAGTAAATGCGAATGAGTGTATTGTTGAGTTATATAAGCATGCAGGAATTTTAAAATCATGAGAGAAGTGCTTAGAGAATTGGTGAGTGTTTTTTTTTTAAATTCTCAAGTACTTTTATAACTCAACAATGCACAAGGACAAAGTTTACGATTTCCTTTATAAAATGTCCTATTAATTGCACACATGATCTGGTGATGTAGGTTGCATGCATCATAACTGGATAAAGCATGTGCCTGCTTTATCCAGTTTTAATGAACTTGATCTGATAAATCATAGCACATGCATTTCTTTGAATATTTTATTAAAGAAATAAAAACGCGCCAAGTGCATTGTTGAGTAATATAAGCACACAGGAATCATTAAGAACACTGGAAAAGTGCAGAGAAGCATGAGCCTTAGTGTCTTCTCGAGTGTTCTTAAAAACTCCCAAGTGCTTATATAACTCAACAATGCATGAGGAACAAGTTTTTTTATTCCTTTTATAAAATAAAAACGACCACAGAGACAAGAATTTGCGCATGCTTTATTGAGTTATAATGAACTTGGTTTGACCAATCGTAGCGCCCACATTTCCTTGAGCATTTTATAAAATAGATAATGGCCAGAAACTGCTTTCAGTATCACTTAAACCTCAAAGTTTAATCCAGTAAATCCTTTATTTTAATGTCATCAATAGTTACATAATTCCTGTGACACTCCTTACGGATGTTACAGGTTCAACTGAGAACACTGTATTCATATAAGCATCGCCCCTGAATGAGTGCTGTACATACCAGTTTATTACCAAAACAGCGCTTATCAGAAACACTGGAGTTCAAGAGTGGCACACTTGACAGTCTCAAAAGCAATGATTACAGTTAACACCCACATATAAGAACCTAGTAATTAAGAATCTGTAAGATAAAATTTAAGTAGTTATGTGGTAGATCCCATTATAAGAACCTGTTGAGCTTAATTATTAAAACAGGTTCTTATTTGGATAATCAGAAAAAATAATAAAAACTGTATTTACATGGCAATGAGAAAGTGCAGAATCTCTTGTAATTTCAATATAACATTTGCTATACTGAGAGCCACAAATAAGTGCCTCTCCTGATTATAGATTTATATAGTTTAAGCAAGAAGTAGACTTGCTATCAACAGTAACAATTATCAAACCAATTCACAAGTACGATTAGAAAGGGACCAAGCCCATACAGACTAGTTGTAAAGACTAGCAGCAAGCACTGTTAATAGGAGCCTACATGGCCTAAACGCTCAGTTTGACACCAAATAGGCTAACTTGGAAAATTCTAGCTTCTTATTATGTGGGTGTCTAATGTATTACATGCAGACAATAAAATGACTATCACCAGACTGCGACTCCTGGGTTCAAACCATTAAGTAATGGTCCTAGTAAGAACTAGGCAACCCAATGGCAAGGAATGCAGAAAGGTGTTAATTGTTGAAACCCTCCATCCCATTGGCTAAAACATGAAAATCTACTATCACTTCATCAGGTAGCACATTTATTTCTCTCTAGTTTTCTTATTGATTCCCTTTTAGTGAAAACTATTCTGAGTTTTAATGAAGCAAAATTTCTATGTGGGAAACATGGAAAATTAGAAACCTTTCTTGGTCATTGTTTTGGAGTCTTGTGATTGGATAAAATCTTGTAACACAAAAGAAATATCGCTTTAAAATAAAGTTTCAGTACATTTTATTTCAAAAACGTGTTGTCCATAGGTTGATGCATTCTCAGTAAGAAAATCTAAACAATCATGTGGGCAAAGCGGAATGCCGCATAACAATAGAGGATTGCCTAGTTCTTACATGTATTGTTACTTAAATGAAAACCAAAATTAATTATTATACATTGGTGTCACTAGCTCGATTTTGATTGGCTATAAGCATGCAGCTAATTATTGCTTGCTGTTTCTGTTAAATCATACCTACAGACAATGAATTTCATATATGTAGAAGTGACGTCATACCCACAGACAATAGTTTTATGCATGCAGGCATTGATCATTTTTTTGTGCGCGCTCTTGTCTTTACAAGTGCTGCTCAGGAATATGCATAATAAAACAATTATTGGATTCGGTTTTCGCATGATAGCAATAATTATCAAGGCCTCAGTTTGTGTTATCCACCTCAGCCTTCGGCTTTGGCAGATAACACAAACTTTGGCCTTGATAATTATCGCTATCATGCTAAACCTCATCCAATAATTGTTAATTATCACTGCATCAACTGATATGACTAAGTTCTTTTTATATTGATAGTTATCAGCTGATCAATGATCTAATGAAATCCTTAGTAGTACATCCATAATTCCATAATAATTATTAAACTAAGACAACAGCTGTGATATTGAAACAACAAGATGGACTGCATACTACTTTTACTGGTACCTTCTGACACACATTAACCATTTTCCTGCAAAAGGCATATCCCTTCTACATGGACCATGTTTTGAATTAAATAAATAATTTTGAAAGGTCCTGATTAGAAGAGCTAACTAACGTAAACTCTGAAACATGATTTAAATACAAGAAAAAGGTCCATGAGCCACCATACAGATAAAATAATATGAATTACAATTTAACCTCCCTGAACATGCGTTACTTATCCTCTGAGAGCTGGCAGAAACGTTTGAGAGCTTTCAGCCAAAATTATTAATTTCATGCATTGAGCACTTCAACTGCAATATAAATTAATTATGTTGTTTGTTAGAATTTGCTTGTTGCATCAAAACAACATCCTTGGTTATGATTTTCTTCAACCTTATAAACAACTCTCTTGAAATTGCAAGTAGAAAATTACCTGCTCTTGATTCTTGAGAATTAATATTGTTCTAGCACCACTTAATATTGTTCTAGCACCAATAAATACTGTTCTAACACCAATTAATATTGTTCTATAGCTAAGCCAAAAGGACAACAAAGTGCTTGGTTATTATTCATAAAATTTGCAATTGTTTGCATCATAAATAACAGGATGCTAAATTATGTTACAGATATTTGAATCAACTTACATAATAAATGACCTGGATCTGTTTCTTGAAAGCCTCAATAACTTTTTGAGCCCGGAAATTTTCTTAGCTAAAGATTCAAACATTGCTGGTTTTGAACTTTAGCCAAGCAATAATATGCTAATTTTAAGATGACAAAACAAGACGGGCTGGTTTGCAGGCTAAAATCCACACCACCATGCTATAGATTATGATTTCAAAACTCTTAACATTATAAATCATCAAAAATGTTCTTTGGTGCTCTACCAGATGTTGATCGCCCAAATCCCGAGCTACTTGCATTATAACTGGATGACATACTGTTTGCATCATAGTCGGTAGCAGAAAGCAACTCCACCCGATCGCTGTCCGTATCAAATCTAGAATACTTCACATACTTTCCTTCAGATGCTAAGTTTGTGCTGGAAGTGGCAAGATCGTTATCTGAGATTCGATGACTTTCGCGCTCAGCTCTTCGTGTTGAAAGTTTGTTTTTTACTGACTCTGCTCTTTCAGTCCAGGATTCCTGGGATCAAACAAAACATTAATTAGCTGGCCCATGTTCAACCCTTTCACTCCCAAAGTCAGTTATGGAGACATTAGTGTAGTCTAACTTATGAGTCTGTCAACGAAATCTTATGGTGCGACTATTCAAATGAAACCTCCTCGCCAGTACTTTTGCATGGCACCATTTGTTCCAACTTATGAGTCTGTCAACAAAATCCTATGGTGTGACTATTCAAATGAAACCTCCTCGCCAGTACTTTTGCATGATACCATTTATTTATTAATATCTTACAAAATGAATTTTTTTTTCTTGAATTTTGATTTTTGGCACTCTTGGGAATTAAAGGGTTAAAGCTTGGGACGAGAGGGGTGCTGCAGCACATCCTGTAGCATTATAAAGTAACATTGCAAAGTAACATTGTAAAATAATTTGTACAAACCTTGCGACTTCCATCTTCACTTAGCATTTCTCTCTTCCTTCTCTCTATTTAAAGACATCAAACAACAACATGCTGAATTAAGGAAACTAGGGCAGCAGGGTTATTACTAGTACCTGTAGCCAGTAACTAGCTACACTGTATTATGACCAGCAACTGCAGTGAAGATGATTCTTTCCGGAATTTCTCCAAAAAAAACTCTAAAATTCTTTCAAAAATTTCTAACATTCTCAAAAATTCTTCAAATTTCTTTTTATTTTAATTTATTATTATTTACTACATTTTTTATTATTATATACATGTTTTGAAATTAACATGCAAGAAAAGAAAAAAATATGGAGAAGGGCAAGATGTAGAGACACGGTGGTCTAGTGGTTAGCACGTCGGACTTTCAACCTGAAGGTCGGTGGTTCGAAGCCTGGTCTCTGTCGTCTTGTTGTTTCCTTAGACAAGAAACTTTACTCCACACTGTCTCGCAACACCCAGGTGTATAAATGGGTACCGGCGATAAAATGCTGGGGGTAACCCTGCGATGGACTAGCATCCCATCCAGGGGGGAGTAGCAATATTCCTAGTTGCTTCATGCTACAGAAACCGGGTTAAGCTCCGGCCGTGTGGGCCCTTTACTTACTTTTTTATTGACTGACTAGATTACATTTTTTTAAGAAAAAGAGAAAACACACTACTAAGAAGGAAACAGAAGTAATTTAGCTGTTACAAGATTGGTAAGACTAAGCCTAATTCGGAAACAGAAGAACTGAGAGCCATTCGTGTGGAATTCCACTGAAATTTCTATTTATTTTATTTTTATTATTTATTTATTTATTTATTTTATTTTCATAATGAAGACCAGTTTTCAAAACTGACAACAATTTTCTTTATTTTAACTTGACAACTTATAATATTTTAAAACAAGCTTAAAGTGCTAATATGATCAAATTAAATCATTTCTGTTTACATATTTTGAAAATATAAGTAAGTATTACTTACCCTGCCAAATTTTGGGTCGAAATTTCCGAAATCATCTTGCCACCATTACTCGATTCAAAAAATGGCCAGGACACAAATTTCGGGGAGTTGGGGCGAGTCGTGACGTAGAAGACTCAACACAGCAAAACAAATGTGACAAACGTGGCTTATTTACCTATTTGATTCGCGAAGTTCTTTTCCGAATTGTTGCCTCTCAAATTCTGCTTTATTTCTCTGCCAAACGATGCCAAATGCAAATAAATGGTTGAGTCTTTTACGTCACATCAAGTGATCAGAAGACTGTTTCACCAAAAAATTGCGGGCTTTCATTTGCAAACTGAATTATGGCGGATGTTTTTTTCATTCAGAAATTTCCAGTGCGGTTACGCACATACCGAACTAATTTATCGCGATTCCTATTATTTTGAGCCCATTTGATAGTTTGCTGGTGAAAAAAGTGGAAAACAAAAAAATAACAAATTTTTGTCGTAGTACCACTTTAAGACCTGTATTTAAAGCATACATGTACCTCTTCGAGCAATATCTTTTCCCTCACTGACATATTCCGCTGATAAATCATCTTCAATGATAAATGTCTGAAATCCAAGGCAATTCAGACACCTTGTACCTAGACTGAAGTACGTTGCTAAGCACACCAGCACAACACACATGGGGTAATACACATTAACTCCTTTGGAAATGAAGGAAAGCACATCCATATGACCCATAAACTGTAAAGAAGATCATAGCAATTGTTAACACAAAATTATTTCTGCAAATGTGATGTAGATGTAGCTAGCACACTGGTCTTTAGATCCACAGGTCAGTGGTCCAAGGCCTGGTCAGTGCAGTCAGTCATGTTGTTTCCTCTGACGAAACATTACTCTAGGTTCTCTCTCTGCCCAGGTGTATAAATGGGTACCAACGACAAAATGTTGCAACAGACTAGCATTTCATCCAGGGGGGGAGTAGCATTAGTATTCCTACAAGTCGTTACTTCATGCCATAAAAACTGAGTTAAGCTCCGGCCGTGTGTGCCACATGTGACTCAAGTGCCATTCTGCCGAAATACCCATACAGATCAGGCACTCACATTAAGGGCTCGTTCCCACTGGCAACGTAATTGGAAGCAATTAAGGAGCCTTACGTTCTATTGTAAATTAAAAAGCGGAGTTACAATTGGAATCGGAAGCTCAATGGAATTGGAATTGGAAGGATCAGAAGGGTTCCTTTTTCTTCCAACTCTGCTTCTACTTCTGTTGCTTACTATTTGCTTACATCATTTTGATTTTCACTAGATTGTTAGGTTCTTCCGATTCCGATTCCGATTCCGCTTATGTTGCTAGTTGGAACCAAGCTTATATCTATCACTCCTAAAATAGATACAGGAAAGTATGTGTACTTAAGGTGGTTGGTCAAATGGAGTTAAGCATCAAATCTTACTCTAGTGAATGATGTTTCCACTTGTTCTACAGCCCCCGTGACATGTCCATCAAGATGAATGACAGCAAGGAAGTTTAGACACAATGCATACGTCAGTCGACATAGCAGCCTGCAATAAGATAATATTACAGTTGTGAAAAATATAAACAACATCGAAATGGGTAAGAATCCATTATACATGTATCTGATGACCACAGATTTCTGAAAGTAACGCTCTGCCCCCCCCCCCCCCCCCCCCAAAAAAAAAAAAAGTAATGTTAATTTTCAGACCTTTCTAGTAATACCCGACAGTAACGCCCTACCCGAAAGTAATGGTTCACCCGAAAGTAACGCCGGCCTTACGAAAGGTAATGGTCCAATCAAAACTACCATACTGAGGTCTGACGCCTCCATGCAGATGGGACATAGCTTAGCGTTTTACTGTACAAGAATATCAAATAATCAGTGGGAAAGAGAGAATTAAAGTCACATTATGCTTACTCCACGGTTGTGTTTATCATAATATATTTTTAAATTATTCGTGTATTTTACGGCCCCTTATGCCTGCTAATTCTGAAAGTGAGCAACTACTTTCAAAACTCTACGGTTCCTTATAGGAAATGAATGTTAAATTTTTTGTCATAATAAATTTCTATTTTATGTGATCTCAATTAAATGGAGTATTAATTTTGAAACAAAATGTCTTGGAGAGGGATGGTAATTTACTTACAGACCACTGAAGAGCAAGCTGTTGGGATCAGTCTGATGCTTGGGTGCAAAGTAGTAATAGTTGAAGAACCTCATTTTGAATACAGTGTAGTAAACACAAACACACATGTATGAAATAGTCACACAGGATATGACCTATGACAAAAAAAAAAACAAGAAAATTTAACATTTCACTCCAAAAGGGGGAGACATGTAGTGTAGTTCTAACTTTTGAGTCTGTTGATGAAATCCTATGGTGTGACCATTCAAGTGAAACCTCTTCAGCAGTACTTTTGCATGGTACAATTTGTTCTAACTTTTGAGTCTGTGGACAAAATCCTATGGTGTGACCATTCAAATGAAACCTCTTCAGCAGTACTTTTGCATGGTACCATTTGTTCTAACCTTTGAGTCTGTTGATGAAATCCTATGGTGTGAGCATTGAAATGAAACCTCTTCAGCAGTACTTTTGCATGGTACCATTTGTTCTAACTTTTGAGTCTGTGTATGAAATCTTATGGTGTGACCATTCAAATGAAACCTTTTCAGCAGTACTTTTGCACAGTACCATTTGTTTTGCAGTATTTTACAAAATGAATAATAATAATTATAATAAAAATGAAGTTTGAAATGTTTCATGAATTTGTATATGTATTTCTACACATACCTCTACATAGAAATAATAATATCCAACACTAGCTCCATGAATCATATGCGCAAATATCGATAGAACTGGCTTGACACTAAAGAAAGTCACTTCTGACCAAACAAGGGTCACAGACAACAAAAACAGAAGAACTGCAGTAATGCGCAGTAACCATGGACACAGCCAGACTCTCCAGTACCACTCTTAAAATAAAAAATAAAAACAGAAAAATATAATGACAATAATTATAATAAAACTACTTTTAAATCTTTGATAAGTAAGAGAGAAGCTGGTGATTTACTAGAGGTCACTTGTGAGATATTCTAAAGAAACCATTTCTCTGAAAAAATACAGTGGACACCATCAGGACCAAGAGAAGGGTTCCCTTAATAGAGGTGATAATTAACAGTTATTCATTGAGGACGAGCCGAATATAAGCTGATATATTTAACCAATGAGGCGCCGCGCCGAGTTGGTTATATATCAGCTCATATTCGGCGAGGCCGAGATAAATAACTGTTTTAGTAAATTTTCAAACACTCAAATAACTGGAAATTGGAAAAAAAAATTATTTCCGTTTCAAAAAAGTACACGACTGTCGCGTCAGTGAACAAGTGTCACATGACTGCTTCGCAAATCGAAAGCGAAATGCTAACAAGCGGCGAGATCGAGAAGAATGTTTCTTTCAAAAGTAGTTTCCTTCAAAAATAGGTTTTAATCAGACTAGCCAAAATGGTTATGGATTTGAACATTAGAATTGTGGAAATTATATTGCGGACGAGGAAAGATTTGCCTGCTATGTGCACGTGCACGTGCACAACGTACTCCCTGAATGTTGCCCTTTTTTCCGCGACGGTTTTTTTTCGCGTAATTCGTCATCATTTTTCCATATTTGGGCAAATTAACCAATAACGACTCAGATCGGTAGCCGTTGGACCAATCAGAAATCTAGAAAATCATTATCGAGAGGTAAAAATTTACTAATTAAAAATATTATACGAGAGTTATACCAGCCAGGACCAGGAGAAGGGCCCCTTAATAAAGATGATGATTAGAAATAAAATTATTATATAAGTTTCACCAGTCGGAACCAAGTGAAGCATCCCTTTAATGAAGGTGTCCTGAAGTAGAGGTTCTGCATTGCAGAGGGGTGGGGTGGGGGTGGGGGGGGGAGCGGTTGGTGGAGTAAAATGCATAGATGAGGGGAGGGTCCAAAGGTCGTTTCATATTCTTGAGTTAGCTTGTAGGAGCCTTTGATAACTTGTGTGTTAGAAGGGCCAAGCCAAAAGCAAATAAAATGTACAAAAGTGTTAATAAGCTTGCCCCAGTTTATCTCTGTGATATGTTTACACCAAGAGTTACGTCTTATGATCTTCGTGACGCTAAACAAAGACTGGCATTACCTAAGCCGAGAACTGACTACCTAAAGTGAAGCTTTAGCTATAGTGGAGCTTTCCAGTGGAATAACCTTCCAGAGGAACTAAGAACAACTCAATCATTGAGCGTTTTTAAAAAAGGTATCAGTGAATGGTTTTCCCTATCGGACTCTCACACAGCAAATGATTATGTAAAACAGTGAATTCCTTTTTTATATTGTAAATACTGATATTTTTAACTGTCTATAAATAAAGAGTTTGATTGATTGATTGATTTGATTGGTTTCAAGACTAGATGATATTAAGTTCAATGTTAACCATACCAAGAACGGGTTTAACACCACTGGACGGCCCTCTCAATGAAGATTTGTAATGTCTGTGATCAGAAAGACAAGAAGAAAATTTATTAGTAAATGACTGTGTAGTTCCAGCAAATATCCATGAGGGGGGGGGGGGGGGGGAAGTTATTGACACCTACCTCACGTCATTATAAAGTCAAAAAGCTAACATAAAAACTAAGATTGTATATGTTGTTGGTTAAAATTATTTTAGGTTATAATTATTTCAAACTAGATTAATTTTTATTTTCCTTTGTCTGAGATTATGCTAATGAATCTGGGACAAAGGAAAATAAAAATTAACCTAGTTTGAATAATTTTTAACCTACAATAATTTTAACCTACAACAGAGACATGTAGTGCAGTTCTAACTTTTGAGTCTGTGGACTTAATCCTATGGTGTGACCATTTAAATGAAACCTCTTTGGCGGTACTTTTGCATGGTACCATTTGTTCTAACTTTAGAGTCTGTTGATGAAATCCTATGGTGTGACCATTCAAATGAAACCTCATTTGGCAGTACTTTTTCATGGTACCATTTGTTCTAACTTTTGAGTCTGTGGACGAAATCCTATGGTGTGACCATTCACATGAAACCTCTTCAGCAGTACTTTTGCATGGTACCATTTGTTCTAACTTTTGAGTCTGTTGATGAAATCCTATGGTGTGACCATTTAAATGAAACCTCTTTGGCGGTACTTTTGCATGGTACCATTTGTTCTAACTTTAGAGTCTGTTGATGAAATCCTATGGTGTGACCATTCAAATGAAACCTCATTTGGCAGTACTTTTTCATGGTACCATTTGTTCTAACTTTTGAGTCTGTGGACGAAATCCTATGGTGTGACCATTCACATGAAACCTCTTCAGCAGTACTTTTGCATGGTACCATTTGTTCTAACTTTTGAGTCTGTGGACGAAATCCTATGTGTGACCATTTAAATGTAACCTCTTTGGCGGTACTTTTTCATGGTACAATAATTTGTTTTACAATATTTTACTTAATGAGATTTGGGATTTTCGTTGAATTTTGATTTTTGACACTCTTTGGATTTAAAGGGTTTAAGTTCATAAAAATGACAAACTGTTTTTAATAGTATACCTGTCACTGCTTCCAGTGTTTCGAGAAAGATCTTCCAACTCAAACACTTTATCAAGCTGCATGTTCCACTGGCTAAAATGGCAAGACAAAAAACAAAATTATTTTGTTCTTGTGACAATGATATCATTAATCTCAAATTCAAGATTATACAGTAATAGAGTTGTACCTTCCTGAGATAAGTTGTTATAAATTGAAATTGATTTTTTTGTTTCAATTTTCAAATGGCCACTTTTTGCCCTTTCACTCCTTGTCTCAATTTTTATGGAGTAATGTAATGTACAGCACCCAAGCAGAATTTACTCGCATGCAAACCGCAAACCTGTGTAAAAACTAGATATTTACAAAAAATGACTTCAAGATTGTACCTAGAATTCATTTTGTGGATTTTGAGTTTTTGACTGGTTTGCAGTTTGCATGCAAATGCATTCTGCTCTGAGTTTTCTGTTAGGTTACTTCTGTCCAGTACTGTGGTTCTAACTTTTGAGTCTGTCAATGAAATCCTATGGTGTGACCATTCAAATGAAACCTCTTCAGAAGTACTTTTGCATGGTACCATTTGTTCTAACTTTTGAGTCTGTTGATAAAATCCTATGGTGTGACCATTCAAATGAAACCTCTTCAGCAGTACTTTTGCATGGTACCATTTGTTCTAACTTTTGAGTCTGTGGATGAAATCCTATGGTGTGACCATTCAAATGAAACCTCTTCAGAAGTACTTTTGCATGGTACCATTTGTTCTAACTTTTGAGTCTGTTGATAAAATCCTATGGTGTAACCATTCAAATGAAACCTCTTCAGCAGTACTTTTGCATGGTACCATTTGTTCTAACTTTTGAGTCTGTGGATGAAATCTTATGGTGTGACCATTCAAATGAAACCTCTTCAGCAGTACTTTTGCATGTTACCATTTGTTCTAACTTTTGAGTCTGTCAACTAAATGCTATGGTGTGACCATTCAAATGAAACCTCTTCAGCAGTACTTTTGCATGGTACCATTTGTTTTTCAATATTTTATAAAATGTAATTTGGAATTTTTCTTGAACTTTGATTTTGATGGCATGTTGTAAGGTTAAGAGTCAAAGAATTAATGAATTATGTTCTCACCACTGTGTCCGCTTAAATGTATGAGTGATGATGATGACTCGCTTGTGTAGTTTTGCTAAGGTCTTCTCCGTGTACGTCTCTGTAACTTTGCTTCCAGTCTCTTTCAGATAATCATCATAATCAACATAATCGTCAGTTCCTCTGTTAAACGTGGACTGAGATGATTCTGGGCACTGAAAAGTAATAAAACAGTAAAGAAGAACCTCTACTAATGGACACCTCCATAATATGGACACCTCTCTACAGGATGAGATGAAAAATGAAAAATTAAGCTTGCCCTTCAGGCAAGCTGTAACTTTAGCTTACTATCTCGGAGCTCTGAGGAACTAGCCCAAAAGGAAATAATAATTTATTCAGGGTATGCAACTGCGACCAACTGGTCACCAGATGACTAAAAATTGAGTATTGCAAACCAAAAATTTAGAACTGCTTGTCAGGAGGTGACTTTTTAAAGTATTGTTGATGCTGTCCAAGTATATTTAACTTTAAGAATGACAAAGAATCATGAATGTGATAATCACTCATCACTTTGATATTTTCTTAGTAATACATTTTTAAAATTTTCCTAACATTCACTTTCATTACTTGTCCATCAGGCAAACTGCAATAAAAACACACTAGCCTGACAGGTAGCTTCACTAGCCCTGGGCTATCGGACAGCGCTTCTGTCATGTCCCGCTCTATTACAGACAATTCACTTGGTCCCGAAGATTATTATGAAAATTCATATAATGTCTACCTCTATAACACAGACACTTCTATAATACTGACACCTCTATAATACAGACACCTCTATAATACGGAAACCTCTATAATACAGACACCTCTATGATACAGACACCTCTATAATACAGACACCTCTATAATACGGACTCCTCCGTAATACGGACACATCTATAATACGGACACCTCTATAATACGGACACCTCTATAATACGGACACCTCTATAATACAGACACCTCGATGATAAGAACACTTTGCTCTGTACCTTTGGTGCCCATATTAATGAGGTTCAATTGTATTTTGTTCCCATGTACCGGTAAGCAAAGAAACAAACTTATAGAATAATTTATGAAAGAGTTTCGCTATGTCAGAAATAAGTGGAGATGCTTTTCAATGTCACGGTGGCTAATAGGGAACTTAATGACTGACGTTTCTGAGCCACCAATGTCAAGGGGAAGTTGAATGTTCTCTTTTTTGGCACATTTTTGGTCCTCACCACTCTTTGTTGTGGTTTCTGTGGCTAGCCATTATGGACGGGATGACACAAAATTGACTGAAAGGTAACATTCAACTACCACAATCCTTCAGATTTTAGTTTTCTAGTACAAATTAAAGCTATTGTTGCTTAAAGTGAACATCACTTGGGATTACAAAACTTAAATAAGAAAGCAAAAACAAAATACCAGCTGTGAAAAAGAAACAATTACATCATATCTACTCATTAAGTACCTTTTTAATGATAACTTCAAGGTATTTTCTGAGATGGTGCCTGTAACGCAAGGCTATTGATGCCTGATTTACTTCCTGGGAAAAGAAATATACAGTTTTAAATCAATGTGTTTCATACTATTAAACAGTAACTATATTGTTTCAGACATAAATGCTTTTATAGTACACTGGACAAAACAATTAAGGACAGGGTTAATTTCAAATAATTCTTGCAACATTTCACCAAAGTCAATGAAAGTAAGCAATTCAACCAAGCAGGAAATTTCACAGTATGCAAAAATTTTTTAAAGCTACAAAAATCACCTCAGTCTATAACTCAATAACGCAATGTTCAAAACAAGAAATATTTCACCATTGAACTATTCAATGTGCATAGAGTTGATTCTGAAAATAATCATGTTTTTAAGGCTTATAGGCACTTTAATTTTGAAGGAGTGTTACCGGGTATGTGCAACCAGTTTTGGTGATTGATTATGCCACTTAGACTGTGTTAACGTATCACATATTCATGCAAGTGTTAAATATCAAAATCACCGATTACCTCCAGTACTTCAGCAAGCTGTTCTTCAGCTTCCTCTTTCTCTACACTAAGTTTTGAAATCTTAAAGTATGCATGAGCCATCTGGTACTCCAGCCTAGCAGTGTTCCACGTCACACGCGGTACTTCTACCAAACCATACCCCATAAGAAAAACCAGAAGAAGCAATCCCCATGTGTTTGATGCGGTGATCCCGATGATTTTCAAATACTCTCTAAAACCACCAATACGAAAATATCAATTATGAAATATATATTATTAATAATTATTATTACACCTCCACCCACCTGCTCAAAGGTCCCAGTGTGTAAAGAATAAATATTATACTTTGAGAGTGCGAAACTGTGCTAGGTTAATCTAGAAGTAACTTTTCCCATACATGAAATACAATTCATTAAGCTTTGTTTATTGTTTATGAAGGTGAAATAAAGTGTTGCAAAATAAAAAAAAAAGTTTATTCACTGGGCAATGTTTGCATGACCCACCACCCCCAGGTCATCATGTTCCATTAACTGCATTTTACCGCTTGGCAAAAGCCTAAGTATCAGTATAAAATTAGAAACCCTAAAGATTACTAACTTCTTTTGAAATAATAAAATTGATTTGATATAATAAAAATCAGAGTCTAGGTCATTAAAATCATTAGCAACCTGGAAGATATTAAAGTTTGTGTTTTCCGCAGTTCATTTTAAGGCAAGGTAGGTGGAGTTTTGAAGACAAGCGTGTACACTGTATCCTACATTGCATATCAGATTAACCCTTTTACTACGGTGTCAATTATGGAGACATGCAATGTAATTCTAACTTTGAATCTGTCAATGAAATCCTATGGTGAGACCAGGCTTTTAGCCAGAAATTGAAAACAGGGACCGCGGAGGGGGAGGGGCTGGTAGGGCCGCGGCCCCACCACTTTTTTGCGAATCAAATACTATGATTTTATTCCTTTTTCGATTTTCAATAAGAAAAAGTTATTTTCAATTGTCAACCCTCCCACTTTTCACCTTGCTCCGCGGTCCCTGGAAAAGTGGACATCCTGAAGATATTTCCCATCATAAATTGTTAAAGTATCAGGCACAATTTTTTAATGAATTTCTTCAAAAAGTGGGTGTTCCCGGTACGCCTGGACACCCTGCTGGCTGGAACCATTTGTTCTAACGTTTGAGTCTGTTGATGAAATCCTATGGTGTGACCATTCAAATGAAATCTCTTCAGCAGTACTTTTGCAAGGTACCATTTGTTTTGCAATTATATTTTTACAAAATGAAATTTGGGATTTTATATGAATTTCTAATGTATCTTTGGCACTCTTGAGAGTTGAAGGTTTAAATTAAAATCAATAATATTGTTTAGGCATTCAAAATAACGATAACAATTTAGGGAATACTCACCCATCCAATTGAAGTTCAGGTTTCACAATAACATAGACAAGAAGAATCCCAAAGATAACAAGATAGCTGCCGTACCACAGAGCATTCTCATACAGGGCTGTTTTGATTTTACCGCGGACAGTAAAATCTCCAGCATATGAGTAGGACTGCATGATAGGAAGAATAAGCCTTGAAAAGAAAAAAGAAAAGCTTAAATATTTGTCTAACTAAGTAAGGGTTAGACAATGAAAGCGAGTGTTCTATGGGATATAGTGCCTCGAGCATAGATAGAAGGCCACGAGGGCGTAGCCCGAGTGGCACTTCTATCTAATGCGAGAGGCGCTATATCCCATAGGACACGAGCGTTCATTGTCTAACCGTCTTAGAAAATGGTCATATCCGCGAAGAAATTCACACATGGGAATCACGCTGTTATTTTGTTTTGGATGTCACCATAACGTTGGTAGAATTTTATGAATAACAAATGCTTTTCTTTCTTTGGAGCTTTGTTTATTCTTTGTTGTTTTGATGGCTCATTTGCTCCGAGCTTGAGGAACTTGAGGCCGTCCTTGCCACTCAAGAGTTACTTGCTTTTAAAGTAAGACAAATTTTAAAATATTTTTCGAAATTCCTATTTTTGATATTTTCGTTGATAAGCGAAAAACTCTCTTACAGATTTTTGTTTTGACTTGTAAGAACGTTTATTTTTATCCAAAGTTTAAATGGTAAGATTTTGAGGTAGGGTCGTACGGGTGATTTTTGAGTAAAACGTCCTGATAGAATTAGAACCCAGTCTTTTGATAACCACTCGGTCACTTGTTTTAAGCCACTTCTAACCAGAGAATGGTGAAATTACAAACACCCACTGTCTTGTACGATGGTTTTGACTTTGTAATTGTTGCTTGTTCCCACAAATGGTCACCTGTGATCGCTATTATTGGAAGCATCTAGTGACCCCTATAAACTGTAGTAAGCCACCTTAAAATACATACTTGTGTTCTGATAAAATAGTATTTAAGTTGATAATTTAAGAAGTGCAGTTTTTTTTAAAAAAAAAAACTGGGGGGACCTAAAATAAAATTTTGTTCTGAAGTGCACAACACTTCTAATCAATGCAATTTCTTGATGACAACTTGTCAGTTTGTCTTGATCAGAGTCTACAAGCTTTTATATACACTGTATGAATGGATTTTTTTGTTGTTCTGAATCATTTAAACTCACCATGACAGTATTTGAGAAGACCAATAAACAACCCGCCATAGATCAGGAAGAACTTGCTCCGGTAAAAAGCTCCATGGTTTCTCACATTGTGTGGTTGGATCGTCTGCTTTGCTTTCATTCTTCTCCGAAACATTGCTTGACAAGTTTGAGTGCAGCTTTGCGTTTGATAATAGATCATTGTTGTGCAATATTTCTTCATGCTTGCATTTTCTATAGAAAGTCTAAAGTAAAACATAAAGTAATGCAAACTTTTTACTTGACCTCCTGTGTAAACAACGCGGAAAACTAGCTTATTATGCATATGCATGTGGAGACAGAAGTCTTACATGTAATACTTGAAAACTTCTTTTTAAACCAGCACAGGCTTCAGCTAAACTGAATTAAGCGAGTATAAATGACCAAGATGCCAAAAAAATACAGCTTATATAAACTTACAGTTTGACGATAATACGGAAACCTGAACTTTACTCTCTAGGAGCGAAAATTCAGAAAACGAAGTGCTAATTTCAGTGAACGACTGGTTGCTAAAATTTTATCGGACCACAAGCTGTCAGTGAAACCAAGCGCTTTTTATCTCAGACTTATACAATCGTACATTTTTCGCTTCAAGGAAAAATATTTGTTTTTTATTGCATAAAAAGCTACCTTAAATATGTAAAATGATCTCAACTTACCGCTGATACGTCTAAAGGAAGAATGAACACAATAAGAAACGAGAAATACCAGGCCACAAATACAGCGACTGTGACAAGCCAGTGTTGTTTGCGCCAGTTTCCATACTGGTGAAGAAGACACAATGTAATAAGAAATACGAGGATCATCTCCACCGTGAACGGTGCAGCACTCATCTTGGAACAACAAGAATTAAAAAGACTAGAGTTTCGAGTATCTTGTCGTAAAAAATGCCACGCATACAGTCAAGAAGATGGACTGTATTACGGAAGATCCTCAAGTTGACCGGTGATCAAAACTCACCTTCCCTCGGGTGAAGACTGGTAACTAGCTACTCTATTTTTTCCGTGTAGGATCTGGGAACTACAAATTACAAAAAGCCCTCGAGTTATCCCTCGAGTAAAGTCCTCGTTGAGGAAGGCCGTTGTTGAGACGTTTTTAAAAGACATTTGAGGGACCATTCGAGGAATAAAAGGTGTCAACGAGGTGCTAGCAACAAGCTTAGAAAGGATCGTGAGAAATATCAGGGAAGATCCGAAAATGTTTCGATCACCAACGTCCGTTAGCTTGTCGGACATGACATTTAACTAGGGGTAGGGCAAACCGCCGTGGTTACTGGCGTGAAAATATTGATAAATATTGATAAAATGGATGTCTTCAAATATGTCGAGATATGATTTTTCCATGGTGGGGGGAATCCTTACATTTCACTGAAGTTTATAAAAACAGTAACAAATGTCGAGGACGAGACCCAGCACTGATTTGAACTGCAAATTCCAAGAACATGTGTGGTACGAACGCCTTCCAACCCTAACTGCTTAAGAAAAAGTTTTTAAATGTTTCCCATATAAAACAAATAATCTTTTTACTCTTAGTCACTTTTATATGAGTAGCAGTTTTATTACGAAAACGCTTTCACGTAACAGAAACCTCATTAATAAATTCATAAAGTATTTATCCAGCTGATAAACGGATTGAGACCAAACTGATGCCACGTAATATTAAAGCAAACATTTGAATCACATAGTTCTTTTAAGCATTTTCTTTATAAAATAATATATTCGTAGGTTTCTTAGCGAAACCTTTATTACAGCTGTAACGGCCAGACTCGGTATTTTCTCAGTGTAAATGTTTCTAATTTTAGGTAAAGACTAGAACTGGACTGTGACGTTATTTGACTAATTGAAGTTTTCGGTCTAATCGGGGTAATACTATAGAGACTGAGATACCTTGTTGCACCTGTTATTCGAGAATTATTCCGACTGTTCATAATGGATATTTTACCGTATTTTTATATGTTCCTTCTTGGGTTGCTTTTCCTCGCTAAACCTGTCTGCTCAAAGAAATATGGCATCGTAGAAATCACTTCTAAAAACTACCAGGACTTGGTGATTGATGGAGAAAAAGACGCTTGGATCGTAGCGGTAAAACGCGCTGGAAAGATTTCCCTTGCTGAATGGGAAAACACGGAGTACAATCTACGAGGTCTGTTTGTACGAGTGGGAATAATTGATCCCGATAAAGATGGAGCTTTCATGATGAAAAAGGTAGGTACATGGTAATTCATCATGCAATTGTTTTAAAGCATTTCACTGCAAAAAGTACTATCGCTTCCCAAATTATTTTTTTCAAAACTATAAGAAAATGACCATACCACAGAACAGTACTGCTTATTAGGTCATGTTGGTGTCCCAAAACAATAAAATGGTGGCCATATTGGTGTCCCAAGCTAATCCTGTGGGGATTGAACTCTTTTCTAATGCAAACACTTTGTTTTGTTCAAAAAAATTAGCATAGCTGCAGACCACGTGAGTGAAAACACTCTATACATGTATAATATTCATTTTACTGGAATGCATCAGTCAATTCCAGAATTACCCATATGTCCCCCCGGGACAACCTCCGGGAATTTGCATGCAGTAAAAAAAATTGGCGAATGCCCCATTGGGGAGGACAAAAAAGGCTGTGGAGATTACCCGGGGAATAGTAAAAAAAAGAAGGAAAATTCTTCGAGTCCAGATTCATCTAAATTTTATTTGAAGCAAACTAAGTCAACAGAGAAGTGTTTTCTAGTTACCGATTAGAGCAACAAATGTCTCGTAAGAAATGGAGCCAGGATACTTTGAGGTCGAAAACACGAGGATGTCAAATGTCCCGAGGTAGACTGATCGAGGGTTGGCTAATGTTCGACCCCCGGGATTCGAACTGAGAAATGCCCGACTAATGCCCGACTGGATCGGGCCGCACTGCTGCAATGAACTGATGCAAAATGCCCTACTGAATTGTAAAAGTAAAAACGGCAAACTGATCCTTACGGCAAGAAAAAAAGATAGAGACAGAAGTGAAATAAAAAATATATTAAGCAGTTTAATATATTTGCCCGATATTTCGGTTTGCGAAACAAACCTTCTACGGGGGCTTCTCACTGCTGTCTCTATCTTTTCTTCTTGCCTTAAGGACCAGTTTGCCGTTTTTACCTTTACTATTTCAAGATTTTTAATGATCCAGGTCTACGATAGATCCGGTACTCTGTCTTCATTGGTTTGTCGTTGTGGTTTTACCGTTAATTTTACGTTATGATAGTTAGATTTGAATTGTAAAATCCTGATATTTCTAGGGCTTCCTTCAGAAAGACAAAACCTATCCAGTTGCCCGGGTATTTCCATATGGTGGGTACAAAATCAAAGCAGCGGAGAAACAAGACGTGAAATCCCTGAAGGAGGCTGAAAAGATTGCGCTTGAAAGTCTACCGGACGAGACAATTAAGGTGAACAGTATGGACGAACTTCAACTGTATGTAAGACGAGGCTACACAGCTAAACCTTTGAAGATGCCAGTGCTGTTACTCACAGGTATATTTACCATCACGCCAACCTCGTTCCTAGGGTTTTTCACTTTTAAAATTGGGAGGGGCGTTTCCGCCGCTCCCAATTTATTTTAATAGGGGAAAACCCTGGGAACGAGGTTGCCATTACGCATGACGTTTTTCAGGTGGTCTTTTTATGGATAGTAAAAAGACAATAGCCCATTTCCAAGTTGCTCTTAGCCTCCCTTTGAAACCGAGGCCAATTGCAAAACCATTCATAGATATAAGTTTTATTTTATGTGAAAGAAAACTCATTTATTTTCACATGAATTGTTTTGCACTTGTCCTCGGTTTGAAAAGGAGGCTAAGAGCAACTCAGAAATGGGCTATTATTATCCGTGTTTTTCTTAAATAATGGTTTTGCTCAAAATTCAGAAAAAAAAATCAAGTTTTACATTGTAAATTGTGTAAAACAAACAGCAGCACAGATGTAATGTTAAAGTTGTTGTATTCATTTTGAACAAGAGGGTAAGGTAAGGGTTTCATCTGCAGATACAAAAGTTTGAGCCACCTTTAAAATAAAATAAACAGCCGCATGCACGTACGGGAAAGAACTGTTTAGTAGTTTTCAGGATTTTATCCACAGACTCAAAAGTTAGAACCACCTTGTACAGCATAATTATCAGCAGCACAAAAAAGTACTGCTCAACAGCTTTCATTTGAATGGTTACAATTTAGGATTTTATCCACAGACTCAAAAGTTAGAACCACTTTGTACAACATAATTATCAGCACCACAAAAAAGTACTGCTCCATAGCTTTCATTTGAATGGTCACACTTTAGGATTTTATCCACAAACTTAAAAGTTAGTACCATCTTGTACAGCATAATAAACAGCACCACAGTACCACAGTACCACAGTAAAGTACTGCTCAGTAGCTCTCATTTGAATGGTCACACTTTAGGATTTCATCCACAGACTCAAAAGTTAGAACCACCTTGTACAGCATAATAAACAGCACCTCAGTAAAGTACTGCTCAGTAGCTTTCATTTGAATGGTCACACTTTAGGATTTCATCCACAGACTCAAAAGTTAGAACCAACTTGTACCGCATTATAAACAGTCCCACAGTAAAGCAGTGCTCAATAGCTTTCGTTTGAATGGTCACACTTTTGGATTTCATCCACAGACTTTAAAGTTACACCCACGTTGAACAGAATTATAAACAGTACCACAGGAAAGTACTGTTCAGTAGCTTTCATTTGAATGGTCACACGTTAAATATGCAAGAATTAAATGTAACAATAATGATGATGATGATGATGTTTTCTATTTTTATTCCGTTTTCAGACAAACGAGTTACCTCCCCTCTCTTTCGCGCTATCGCCTTAAAGTACTACAAATACTTTAACTTCGGCGTTGCACGTAAACCAAATCAAGAGATACTGCACAACTTCCGAGTTAACCAACTACCAACAATTCTGATCATGATCGCAACGGAAAGTCCTGACAAAGCGAGGATAACATTTAGCTCTGTGTTTTATGACACGAAGCTTTTTGGCAAAATATCGTATCTAAACTTAACGAGATTTTTCTACTCTGTTCATGAAAAGCATTGGGCAGATCATCCTGATGCGAAAAAGTACAAAGGAAAAGTTGGATTGAGGGAATTTTACGTTGACGATCTTAAAGAAATTCTAACGCCGATGGCAAGAGATGATGGATTTGAAGAAGGAAGGGATGAGATGCTAGATAAGGAAACGGAGAAAGGAATCCGAGAAGTTGAAATTACGTTCGAGAATCATAAACAAATATGTACAGACTCCACACTAGGACTGTGTTTGATTTATTTTGTGGACGCCAAGAACAAGAAGGCGGTTAAGAAGGCTTTACAGCTGTTTAAAGACCTACAGAAAATGCCAAGTATCGAAGGTAAAGCTATATTTTAGGATTTTATTTTTCTAAATTGCGTAAACGTAAAAAGAGACTTCATTAGTCAGCCACTTCCCCCTCCCCTCCCCGTGTATTCAAACCATTGTTCAAACGAAACGAAGATATTTCGTTATGTTTATTGAGTCCCCGTCCACACTAATGCGTTTTCGTTTGAAAACGCATACTTTTTAAGCGTTTTTACCGATCGTCCACACTAAAACGATAAAAACGGAGGTTTTCGAAAACGCGGCTTTTCTATAAAGTGGAGACTTTTGAAAATGCAGGTCTATCGTTTTAGTGTGGACGGCAAAAACGGACTAAGCTTTTCAAAAACGCTTACGTCACAACTAGTAACGCATAGTATTGCTGACGCTATTGAAGCATGCGTATTGAACAGAAAAACGTCCGAGCAAAGCCTGGTGATGAAAACGCATCTTTGGATCATTGTTTTTCAGCTCCCAGTGTGGACGCAAATCTTTTTATCCGTTTACGGGGAACCAAAAACGGAGGTTTTCAAAAACGCATTAGTGTGGACGGGGCCTGAGATAAAATACTCCAGAAATTTTTGGATTTTGAATTTTTTCAGGAGTATTTGGCAGCGTTTATATACAGAGTTTTCTATGCTGCGGACACTTGAGTCTATCCCTTTGTTAAGACAACAACAACAAACAACAAAAACTTTATTAATGTGTCATGCCATTATAGCTAGGGAATATCCCTTACTAATTAGGGGACACTTTGTATATATATATATATGTATATCTAAAACTATATAACAAATTCAAATAATTATGTATTTTACAATATTAATAAGCAATTCTATTAAGAAGGTTCGACTGTATATTATATTGGCTTTGTCACAAGAAATCCGCTCTGATTAATGTTTTACACTCTTTCAGGAAAACCTCTACACTATCTATGGGTAAACGCATCATGCCATCCTGAATATGGTGACATTTTCGGCATCTCACAAGAAAACCTTCCAGCATTGCTGTTTGCAAAACCAAAACAACGGCTGTTTAAAGTGCTGCATGGCGATCTCACCAAGGAAACTGTCAGCGAAGTTGCATCGGAAATATTCCTCGGCCGTGAAGAAATGTCACCATTTTCCCGGTTTAACGAAATGTTGCCGATTGACTGCCAGAAAGGAACGTCATCAGGCAAAACGGATAAAAATGTTAAAACAAAGGAGAAAAAGTAAGTTTTGACAAACAATAAGTTGTTTAACTTTATGTATAGGTAATCATACAGTTTCGAGTTCAATTTGTAAAAAAAAAAATTCCAAAAAAAAATGGTTGCAAATTTTTTTCATGTATCATTATTAATAAGTAATCATACGGTTTTCTCGTTCAATTTGGGATTAATTTGCACTTGTGAGTTTTTCAAAAAGCTCAAATTAATTTGAGCTTTTTGAAAAACTTACTCGAGCAAATTAAATTCAAAAAGCTCAAATTAATTTGATCTTTTTGAAAAACTCACTCGAGCAAATTAATCCCAAATTGAACGAGAAAACCGTATGATTACTTATTAATACTGAATTATACATGAAAAAAATTTGCATCCATATTTTTTGGAATTTTTTTTTTTTGCAAATTTGTTTTTCTTTTTTTTTTTTGCAAAATTTTTTTTTCAAATTTTTTTTTTTGATTTGTAATTTGCACTGGTGTTACACTTTTTGCACTGGTGTTACGCTTGAACTGTACTGCTCTTAGCCAATCAGAATTTAGTAATTTTTTCATGTATATTATTATTTATATAACAACTGAGTATATGGGAACGCACAGTCCTAAAGAATTCCATCGTTCATTCTTATCATGATCTTAGAGCCTTAAACCATGAAGTGATTTGCTGCGAAAAGGTGCAAGCATCTCAATGAATCAAAGGCTCCTATGAGCCAACTCGTGAATAAGAAACAACCTTCGACCCCTCCCCTCTCCTACGCATTTTGCTCCACCGACCTCCCCCTCCCCCACCCTCTGCTTCCAACTCCCAACCCTCCCCTCCCTTCTACGCCGTCCCCGTGGGTAAGACAGGTGACCATAACATATCGCATTTGGAACGGGAAAAATATACGAGCAAGCCTTATGCACTGGTCAGCGGAATTACCAAGAAAGGTTTACAGCTGATAGATGGAAGGAAGGAAGGAAGGAAGGAAGGAAGGAGGGAGGAAGGAGGAAGGAAGGAAGGAAAGAAAGAAGGAAGGAAAGAAGGAAGAAAGGAAGGAGTGAAAATTTGCATATTTGTCCCGACTGCTATAACTCATTCACACGCTTCGCGTTTTCACGAGCTAAAAAAAACTAACCAGTTTAATTTTTATTTTTAATAGGAAAACCTTGAAGAAAGGAAAGGAGAAAGGGAAGCCTCACAGAGGAGACGAACTATAACCCGAAAAAGGATAAAGTTGCTATTGACAACGGGAGCAAAATGTTTCTACAGTTGTCCATAAAAGAATCGGATCGATTTTATGTAAATCATACAGGACAAGTGCTGAGAAATGTTGCTTAATTTATTTCAATATTGGTTTCATTTTATTTTTAACAGTTTCATTTGCAATGCGTGTAATAAATGATTAATTCGTGGAGTAAATTTTGGCGAACTGTTGCTGTCCGTGGAAAATAATTTTGTTTCTCTGATTTTTTATCCATCTATTCAATCAAAGTAAAATTGTTGCTATTAAAAACCAATAACTTTTCGGGACGGAAAGCTATTTGGTGTGCCCAGTGTTTACATTAAAGATTCAAATTTTGTTATTCAGTTGGTTTTGAAAGTTATGCAATAAAATTATAAGTTGACGAAACAAGTTGGGTTAGTTTGCGGGCTAAAAACTGCGCAACCATTTTATAGAATCTGATTCTGATGCGTCCGGCCCAGAAAAAAAACGTCTCCTCCCACTATCTCATCCGAAATCGGTCAATCAAGACAGTTCAGTTACGGTCAGTTACACAGACATTCAACACGCACGTGCATAGAGCGATTTTGGAATCACCTTGAAAATCGGGTTCGCTATTTGTTCATCCTCCAGTAAATGAAATGATAAAAACAAGCTTTGCTCATTTTCTCGCTTAAAAATATCAATGATATAGAAAAAGGCTTGTTCTGTTAACTATCAGAATGCTGAAAAGCGAGTAACATGAAAGACAATGTTTTCTTTTTAGCTCTCAATCCGTTCGCTTTGCTTTGTCGTTAAACTCAATTGAAAATTGCTCTAAAGCTTGGTTTGTGTTCACGTGTAATCATTTGAAGGTTATCCGAAAATCGTTTTAGAGCAGTTTTCAATTTAGTGTCAAAAGTAATTACACGATTGCTTTGGTTTTTCATTGCTACGCTTTGTGATTGGCTAAAAAATCTCGCGCGCCACTTTCTCGACCAATCAGAAGTAAAACCAAAACCAATCGTGACTTACTCGCATGCGTCTTCCCGCGCTTGGCGCCGCCTACATGTAATTGCTTCGAGCTCTGATTGGTTCATTGGATTGTTTACGACTGCTGTGATTGGTCAGAGTAATTACTTTGGTTTTGGTTTTACCACACTCAATAGGCCATTTGCACGATGACGTCATTTGACTACTACTACCAGAATCCTTCGGTTTTTTGTTTTGTAGTGCAAATTAGGGCTATTGTTATTTAAATTGCACTGGGATTACAAAATTTAAATAAGAAAGGAAAAACGAAATGAATTCTGGTAGTAGTAGTCAAATGACGTCATCATGCAAATGGCCTATTGAAAACTGCTCTATCACGTTCAGGAAGGAAAAATTTCATGAAATGATGTGTTAACTACTTGCAAAATAGGCACCAACTTCCCGTTACCTCCCGTGGGTTCACACACCCCCGCATGCGAGTTGGTGATCAAACGAAAGCAAGAATTTGCATTCTTGCCAACTTGCTAAGCAAGAACTCTCGCCCGTTTTACTCATAACACACAATAAATGGAAATGTGTCTTTAATCTTCGTAAAGTTTATTTAACTTTGTAGTTTTTCCACGCAAATAGTATTTATGCAATGGGTTTCAAACTGAATTTATTATCTTCGACACTTAATGCAAAAAATATATACAAATATGCGAAGGCAACTCGCGCGATAAAAAAATTAAACGTACAATTAACCAATCTCTGAATTAACTAAGCACAGCTTAAAAGCTATAGAGGGAACATGCTTTACTCATGTGTAAGTTAACCTTTTAACTGCAAAGAGTGCCAAAAATCAAAATACAAGAAAATCCTAAATTTCGTTTTGTAAAATATTGAAAAACAAATGGTACCATGTAAAAGTACTGCCGAAGAGGTTTCATTTGAATGGTCACACCATAGGATTTCGTCCACAGACTGAAAAGTTAGAACTACACTACATGTCTCCATAATTCTGGAAGTGAAAGAGTTAAGGTGAAGCTAGGTGAGTATTTTAAGTAACGCAGTAAAGTTCGAAGCCTTTGAAAGCCAACGCCTTTTCTGGTCTCAAACTGTGGAAAATGCGTTTCTCGCAGACTATAAAGTACGATGATTATAAAAGAAAAATTTCCGCCAATTCTGTTTGTGACAACCAGCTGCAATAAGATGAGATGAATAAAATCAAATACAAAAATCCTCAACCCTTATGGATTTGCTTTGGTCTTGCACGTGCCGTTAGCCCTGTAATTAGTTAATTAGATAAGTGCCACGCATAACAAACATGCTCGTTTTTTTGCACGTTTTCGCGCGCTTTGCATCGTTTGCACGTTTTCCTGTGCAATGGTTGCATGTTTTTTATTCAAATTCTGATTAGTGCATTGTTTAGAGCACTTTTCAATTGAGTGTCGAAAGTAATTTCGTAATTGCTTTGGTTTTGCATTGCTACGCTTTGTGATTGGCTAAAAAATCTCGCGCCATTTTCTCAACCAATCAGAAGTAAAACCAAAACCAATCGTGATTTGCTCGCACGCGTTTTCCCGCGCTTGGCGGCGGCTACATGTATTTGCTTCGAGCTCTGATTGGTTCATCGGATTGTCTGCGAATCCTGTGATTGGTCAGAGTAATTACTTTGGTTTTGGTTTTACGACACTCAATTAAAAACTGCTCTATTGGCGGTTATCGTGATTGGTCAGATGTGACATCGAGTTTTACTGACATAGGCCTAATAACAGAAGCAAACAAAAAATCATGAAAGACCAAAGCTTACACATAACTATTGACTGTCAGTCAAAAGCTACAATCATTGAACGACCAAGCTTGTAATCAAATCTGTCTGTAACTCTTTGCTGTACATGTGAGAAATAAACTTCTGTTTCTGTAAAGGTGCTATTACATGTAAAAAAAAAAATGTTGCAAGTTGCATGTTCGGTTTTTACGCGTAACACCCCTCGTGCAAATGAATTTTCTTTTATAAGTTGTACGAAAAGTTGATTCGTTTTTGCAACAAATTTCTTCAAGTTGCACAACAAAAGTACATATAGCATGGATCTTGCAACTTGATTCGCCACAATATTTTAGTCAACCAATGCGTCATTTTTCAATCTACGCATTGTACGTGCAATTTGCAGCCTTTTTTGCGAGACAAGTTGCACTACACGAAAAATTGTTAAGTGTAATAGCAACTTGACGTTTTCTCCAATTTATTCGTCTTTTTTGCTGAAGTAAAGCGACCACCGAAGAACAGCAACTCTTGCTCTGTCTAAAACGGCTTGGAAAGAATCCATAGCAGGTCGAACATCAAGGAACACAAACTCGCCTCTCTTGTACGCCTCTTCGTCGCCAATGTCGTAGTAATCGATAATGTATCGGACGTCTCGGCCACAGCGATCGACGATCCAGTCGTGACGATCAAATGGCAACTCGTACCTGGAGAATTGGGAATATGATAAATACTTAGGTTCCAGCACAAAGAAACCCATATAGGCTTCTGGTCCAAACTTACGTATGAAGTTCATACCGGTATGATTTTAGTACTAAAATGAAGTCATACGGTACCACGTTTACATGAAGGGATTGTGAAGAGACACTACATACCGACAAGTGTCGAAAGTAATTTCGCAATTGCTTTGGTTTTGTATAGCTACGCTTTGTGATTGGCTAAAAAATCTCGCGCCTCTTTCTCGACCAATCAGAGGTAAAACCAAAACCAATCGCGACTTGCCTGTACGCGTTTTCCCGCGCTTGGCGCCGGCTACACGTGTTTGCTTCGAGCTCTGATTGGTCCACTGCATTGTTTACGACTGTTGTGATTGGTCAGAGAAGTTACTTTGGTTTTGGTTTTACGACATTCATTTGAAAATCGCTCTATTATGCATGCATTACCCGTTGCAGTCTTCCAATTGAGTGATTTCATACCAAAACGAGTGGTCGTACCGCATTTACATGGTACCGGTATTTCGTACCGTCATAAGAATCTCGATCCGGCACAGCTACCGGGATGAACTCGTACCGGTGTGACTCGTATCGGAATGAGATTTTGTGCTGGTATCATGTAAACGAATACGGAGACACAAGAGGAGACCGGGTATCATGTAAACAGTTCCTAATATCACGTACAGATGTATTCTTTTTCCTTCCCATTTTCATTTGATAACACTAGCAGATGACAAAAAGCGTTTCCAAAAGATTTGCCGTCCACTTACTCGTGTTTTCATCAATACCTGAACGATTTAAAACAGTACAAAAAGCTGCTTTGTAGCTACCTGCAAAGGGGCGAGAAGGGGGAGGGGTTATCGGGTGTGCGCGCGGGGGGTGTAGGGAGGGGGGACAGGTTTTACCTTTAAAGAATTCCACAGTTTCTGACCCTTACTTCTGGAGTACTCCGCTGCTTTTAAGCAATAGTCAAATGTCTGTTCTCCTCCCAATGTTTAACCTTTTAACTCCCATGAATGCCAAAATCAAAATTAAGAAAAATCCCAAATTTCACTTTGTAAAATATTGAAAAACAAGTGGTACCATAAAAAAGTACTGCTAAAGAGGTTTCATTTGAATGGTCACACCATAGGATTTCATCAACAGACTCAAAAGTTAGAACAAATGGTATCATGCAAAAGTACTGCTAAAGAGGTTTCATTTGAATGGTCACACCATAGGGTTTCATCAACAGACTCAAAAGTTAGAACAAATGGTACCATGCAAAAGTACTGCTGAAGAGGTTTCATTTGAATGGTCACATCATAGGATTTCATCAACAGACTCAAAAGATAGAACAAATGGTACCATGCAAAAGTACTGCTGAAGAGGTTTCATTTGAATGGTCACACCATAGGATTTCATCCACAGACTCAAAAGTTAGAACAAATGGTACCATGCAAAAGTACTGCTGAAGAGGTTTCATTTGAATGGTTACACCATAGAGTTTCATCAACAGACTCAAAAGTTAGAACAAATGGTACCATGCAAAAGTACTGCTGAAGAGGTTTCATTTGAATGGTCACACCATAGGATTTCGTAGACAAACTCAAAAGTTAGAACTATACTAGGCGTCTCCATAAATGACTCTGGGAGTAAAAGGGTTTATCTCCAACCCAATGCGTTTGTCTCCTTTCTTTATTACCTCCCACGTACTCTCACCTGCACACTCTCTTTTCTAGTACATGTACGTCCTTTCAAATTAGCACTGTAGACAACAAATGTTCTTACCCCATCCAACTTCTTATTCTTGCTCTTGGAGAAAACTCTTTTGCTTTTCCTCGAAAACTAAGAAGTTTGGGTGAACTACATTCCCTGTAAGAAAAATAAAGTTTCTTAGATGCAGAATTGAAAGCAACAGAACATTGAAAAAATAGACATGGACCTAAGGCCAAGAGTCTGCCTAGACCTGTTTTTAGTTTCCAAAAAAAATTTACAGCCAAAAAAACACCTCTCTTGAGACATCATATGTTGCAGGTAAAATCCGTTCTCAGGTTGAATCAGTATTCAATCTAGGTTAAATGTGTACCCAGTATTCTATCTAGGTAAGCTAACCCTAACTAACACTAGTTAACTCTTAGTCTCTAACACAAGGCTAACCATCACCACTAGCACAAAGAAACATATAGCCAATAGTGTGATGGTTAGCTTTGTGTTAGAGTTAACTAGGGTTAGTTAGGGTTAGCTTACCTAGATAGAATACTGGGTACACATTTAACCTAGATTGAATACTGATTCAACCTGAGAAGGGATTTTACCTGCAACACATACACTTGTTCATGCTATCAAAATAGCAGTGGTAGACTGTTAACTGCCCCTTTTCAGCTGAGTGGGGGCGAGCTGATCAAGAAAACAAGCTCAGCAAGACAGAAGCGAGCTAAGGACTTGTAGGAACAGGTCTATTTATGAATTGACTGGTCCGGCCAGCCGGTTCTGACAAATGGTAAGCACTCCTACACTGATGATTCCAATCACTTACTTGAAATGAAGTGCCTCCCACTTCAAAATCTCCTGCCAAGCACTCTCATTGTTGGCATTATGAATTTTAATGATGTTATCCATGTCGTTAGGTTGAACTTCGTCATCTTGCCATTTCCAGCCTTTACGCAACATTGCATTCCAAAACATTTGCTGAGAGGGGTACACCCAGTTCTCATCCTTGCCGGTTCCCCCTCTGGGAATGGTTGATACCTGCCGATTAATTGGCAGTTGAAATGGCTGACCAGGGGAGGGTCGTTGGTTTGGTGGAGGCATCTGAAAAACAACCATTTAACCACTTTAAAAATGATGAAATGCTAACATATACACCTTATTTGATGGTTTGACAGGTAACATGCATGGATAATTTATAAGCTGTGTAGTACATACATTTTGTCTAAGCCAGACACCCCCCCGGGGGGGGGGGTACTCCCTATAATGGGCTATACGGGGATGCTCCGCCCGAAAGGGGTACCTTTTTGAGGCTAGAGGTATATGAAAGGGTCGGGATGTCGCAAGTTGAAGTATATGAAAGGGTAGGGATTTCACGAAGAATAGGAAAGGGAAGTGAAACCACGCCGTTGAAGCATAAAAAAGGTAGGCAAAACTGCCATTTAAGCATTATAAAAACGGTCTTTCAAACTATGTCAAACAGACGCACGTAAAGGCTCTGAAAGGGGTACCATTTTCTTTGAAAGGTATATGAAAGGGGTACCATTTTCAATGAAAGGTATATGAAAGGGGCACCTTTTCTGTCAAAATTGGTATATGGCGGAGCATCCCTGTACAAAACCTTGTTCACCTTCAAGACCACCTCTAGCTGTCCACCTTAGAGAGGGATCTGCCTTATAGCGAGTTAAGTTACAGACGAACAAGTGAAATTTGGCCAGAACCAGCCAATATTGATGTGCATCTTAGAGAAGTGTCCACCTTATAGAGACGTTAGTTACAGACAAACAAGTGAAATTTGGCCAGAACCAGCCAATATTGATGGGCATCTTAGAGAAGTGTCCACCTTATAGAGAGTTTAGTTACAGACAAACAAGTCAAATTTGGCCAGAACCAACCAACCACTGATGTCCACCTTTGAGAGGTGTCTGCCTTATAGATAGTTTATTTACAGACCAACAAGTGACATTTGGCCAGAACCAGCCAATAATTATTAATGGCTGGTTCTGGCCAAACAACAGACGAACAAATGACATTTGGCCAGCCTCAACCAGCTAATAATTGTTATAATTCAACACATTGATACAATGCCCAAATATGGTAAAAAAGTTATCGATATACGCTATGTCTACATGATGTATATCCAACGATGGCGGTAAATTTCTCATTTTGACACGAGAATGCAAAAATGACGGACCGGCCTCGATACTTTTTCTTCAAACTGTGCTTTGTTATCAATGTGTTGAATTATAAAACTATTATTGCGCTCAAGCTTGTGTGATATCGCCTAATTTTAGCCGACTCGGCCTTCGGCTAAGAATTAGGTGATATCACGTGCGCTTTCGCGCTATAATAGTTAAATGTGCGTCTGCTGGAGAGGTGTCCACCATACAGGAGTGTCCATCCTCAGAGTTTACTGTAAATTAAAAATTTCTTTTGGGAAGAAATTTTTGACATTTCACTAGCAAGTGAGTTTAAAAGTTAGTGCTGGGCCCTAAAATGGCTCATGGTGATGTTCCTTTAGAAGTAAAAAGGTTAAGATTAATACCATGTTGGTTGGATCCAAAGCATCTAAACCTTTATCCATGGTACTGCTGTCGCATCCACTCCCAGCACTCATGGGACACTGACTGGCTTGTAGCTTTATCCTGCTGTCCTGATGCGCAGGGCATTCACTAACTGAGGACTGTGACGTTCTGTCTGGTGTGGGTGAAGTGTGTTGGACGGGACATCCACTTGGTGGAGCTTGAGTGACAACAGCTGCACCAGAGCTGCCATCAGCTGGTACCGAAGTTGATGAGCTTCCACCCATCTCTAGAGAAAGAAGAACACTTGGATTAAAAAAGCACAATATTTCTTTCCTTTACGGACCTGACCTATCTCACTACTTTGCTTGGTTGAAAGGATTGCAAAATGATTTTTTTAATGGAGCCTTGTTTTTGGACTTATTCATAGGCAACAAGCAGCTTGAATGTGATGTTTACAAAGCACTTAATAATTTAGCACCAAAATACATCAGTGAATTACAAAACAAAATAGTCTTAACTTGGAATCATATGACTCAGTAGTTAGTAATTTAATGTACAAAGGAACTATCACCACAAAATATTGTATCATATTGAGGTTTTGATGAAATCCAAGATTTCAGTGAAAATTTTCCAAAAAGCCACTAGGGACATTCTTGCTCAGACACCTTCAATTGTAATGATTTGACTGACAAAATTTATATTTTAGAGAAGAGATTGCTTAGTCTGGAAGAGAAGGTCGCCTTTGAGTCACTATATATCATGTGCTTGCCTGTCACACTGTTACATAAGGAATATCGGAATTGTCATAATGTGTCTGCTGCACAAGATAGGAACGACAATGGATTGTATCCCGTTTGAGCTGGTGTAGGCTACACTTGATTTCAATAGGTCTTTTTTATGATGATGTCATTTTACCACAACTGCAAAATCTTTCAGTTTTTGTTCCCTCGTGTAAATTAGGGCTACTTGTTATTTAAACCTCTCTGGCATTACAAAATTTAACTAAGAAACGGAAAATGACATGAATTCTGGTAGTTGTATACAGCTGTAAAATGACACCATCGTCAAAATAGCCTATGGGCATTTCACATTTCATCGGTTATGAAGTTGTGTAAAAAGTTGTGTAAATTAGGGCTACTTGTTATTTAAACCTCTCTGGCATTACAAAATTGAACTAAGAAAGGAAAAATGACATGAATTCTGGTAGTTGTATACAGCTGTAAAATGACACCATCGTCAAAATAGCCTATGGGCATTTCACATTTCATCGGTTATGAAGTTGTGTAAAACTTGACTCTATAGATTGAGTTAAAAGCTTGTGTGTGTCTGTGAGGGGTGGGGTGGGGGGAGGATTGACGACTACGGAACTGCAGGACTACAGGACTGCAGGAACACCATTAGAACACGACTGAGGGACTGAGGGAAGAGTTCTTTTAAGTTGGATATTTAGTGGGCTAGGTATTCTGCAATTTAATGATATAATGATAAAGAGTTTTTATAGCGCCATATCCATGGGCTCATTGCGCTTTACAGCATAATAGTTTAAAGAAAAAATAAATTCAAAAATTTACATCAGTGATTTAATACTTTTAAGTTGGATATTCAGTGGGCCGGGTATTCTGCAATTTAGCCGATCTGTGCTATAAAAAATAAGAGTAAAAGCTTATACAATCGTGTAAAACGTTAAACTCTCGGCAAATTCAACATCAAAGGACACAAAAACTTGTTTCATCATCAAAAGCGATAACGTGCACATGCCATGTCACATTGTAATCACACATCGAATTAATTGCGTCACATTTTTGTGAAAATAATTGCTAACTCCTGCTACGAGACAAATTACTACATCTTACCTGTTTACAACCGACAATCACCTTTTTCGAATGGAAAATCCCTCAGGAAAATGATCAATGTTATGAACAGTCTGGATACGCGTGCATAAACTCGTTACCAATCTACCAGTTTTTATGGACACTCGCTTTTGCAGTACATAACGTAGTAGTCTTGGTTGTCAACGGGAGCTAAGGGGCTGTCACAGTGATATGTGTATCCCCGTGATATGTGTACCCCGTACACATATAGCTAGTGATATGTGTATCCCCTTCTAATATGGCTGCCGTGTTTTGTGTATCCCCCGGTACCCTCCCAGGATACCCAAATCCCTAGTGATATGTGTATCCCTTTCACATGCGAAATTTCGCGTGAAGCCTTTAAAATATGGATAGCACAAAATAAAGAAACCTTTTCGAATATGTTAAAAATCATGAGTATCCACCGTAATTTACCAAACAAGAGAAATTAATTTTACGACCATTTGCCACTGAAATTTCGAGTTAGACCCAAAATTAGAGTCGCTATTTTATTTGGACAAGCAAAAGGACCAAAAGGATAGCACAACGATCAAGCGACTTGTCATCAAAGAAGACGAGAAAGCGAGGGTGTTTGAGAATATGCACGTACTAAGCTTAAGATCGTGACCGTCAAAAAAATATATATATATATTTTTATATACATATATAATATATACTATTAACTTAACTCTTCACGAAATGTGCAGAGGCTATGAGTACCCGAAGGCAATACTTCGGTAATTATTTTGTGAATAGAAAATAAGTTTCGTATTAAAGGAGTATTAAAGGATTTTGCGTTACCCGATCACGAACAAAGTTGTGTATTTCATCGAGTCAAGTCTCGAGTCTCCCGAAGGGGAAAGAATCCTTACTTTGCTGGAGTCTTAATTGTTGCTAAAAATGTAATGATATTGCCCGGTTTAAAAGCAAATTCCCTGGCTATTCTAGATGCTGGAATCCGAAAGTGTGTAAAATCTGTAAAATTTATGCCAGCATGTCACTATAGCTATACTAATTCGCTGCAAAGGGAGGGGTAATGGGGATACAGATATCACTAGTGATATGTGTATCCCCACCTGGGATACGCATATTACTAGTGATATATGTATCCCCACCTGGGATACGCATATCACTAGTGATATATGTATCCCCACCTGGGATACACATATCACTAGTGATATGTGTATCCCCACCTGGGATACGCATATCACTAGTGATATGTGTATCCCCACCTGGGATACGCATATCACTAGTGAGATATGTATCCCCACCTGGGATACGCATATCACTAGTGATATATGTATCCCCACCTGGGATACACATGTCACTAGTGATATATGTATCCCCACCTGGGATACACACATCACTAGTGATATATGTATCCCCACCTGGGATACACATATCACTAGTGACATGTGTATCCCCTTCCTGAATATGGCTGCCGTGTTTCGTGTATCCCTCTCCCTCTTAGCCTGTTCCAGGCGTTACGTTTGTGGCGCGCGCAAGAAAAATTGGGCGCAAGATAAAAAACGAGGGGAGGCTGGGCTCCCAGTAGTCCAGTAAGGCTATGAAATTTTATAGGCGAAGATCAAACTAATTGCAACAAAAGCTTTTTAACTGTTTTTAGGCTCAGGACAACGTGTTAAACAACGTACTAAAAGTTCCCCAAAATTCGGATGGAGGAACATGGTTAAATTGGCCTTTGAAAAAAGTGACAGTTCACCACAGGGTACCCAAGTCATGTAATTATGTTTTAATTTATTTTTATTTAATTTTCACTTTTTGGCGTTAGGAGTGTCAGTTTTATTACTCATATCATTGGAACGTTTTTCAAATATTTCACCACGCATTTAAATCTAATTTCCTGCATTCTCAACGAAAAAACGGAATTATTGTCCACAGGTATCCCGCTCAAGCATGTAATTTATTTATTTATTTATTTATTTTGTCAAGGGTTTATTATTTTGTTCACGGTACAGAAAAAAATGTACTTTAATATTAGATAAAAGAAGAGAGAAATATTCAAGAAAACCCAGATAAGTGGTCGATTAGTGTTACAAATAAAGAACAAGCAATGATCAACACCAGTACCTTTCGGTTGCACAAGGAATACCTTGAAGATATCGAAAGCACAACTAGATTGTATGGAAGTTTTACGCTCGTTTCTCTCGTTATTTTTGTGTGGCCTGGGCCTGAAAGGTGAGCTAATTATGACTTTACTATGGGTTTCATTCATTATTTTCGCGTTTTCTCTTGCATTTGATGTTTGAAAGATCACCTATTCACCAATCCATTTTTAGTTTATGCATTGTGAGTGGCATGGAAACGGCCATGGAAACCTGTTGCATATGTTGAAATGATCTGGATAAAACGGATGACAAAACCTCAGTATTAACTCTCAAGGGACGTGAAACAATAAATCGAATAAGCAATCGTCTTGACGCCAGACCTGAGCCGAGTATTCATCGAAAATGCCGCCTTGACCTCATAAGACCTCCCAAGAAGTCGTCAAATGACCTGCAGAGTGAGGAGTCCAGCGGCAGGGGCGTTGTTAGACGCCGCTCGATGCAGCAGCAATATAATGCTAGGGAGCATTGCTTTTTCTGCGGAGAGCGTTCAAAGTATGACGGAAAGACAAATGTGCTGGATGTGATCCCTGTAAGGACAACAGAATTCCAGGAAAGTATTTCAAAGCTGTGCAAAGAAAGGAATGATGACTGGGCCCAGACTGTGTTTGGCCGTTTAACAATATCTCCAGGATCTCCATGCAGCAGATGCTGTATACCACAAAGCATGCAGCAGCAACTTTATAACAGGGAGAAACATACCTCTGCAGTACATTACTCCTGATGACAGCGGCTCTAAGAAATTCAAGAACTGTCAAGGACGGCCAGTTGGCACTGTTAAGTACACAGCTGTTTTCAAAGTGATTGACTATCTGACTATCTATCCATCGCATTCCTTGGTCAAACGGTGCCTCTTATGAAGAAGTCTGCCTTTTGTACGTTCAGTATGTACAGAGAAAATATGGAAACGCCACAGTCGTGTTCGATGGTTACAAGGATGGCCCTACCACAAAGGACTGCACTCACCAGAGACGAGCAAGTTCCACCGCTAGTGTTGTTCGACCCTGGTATGCCTATCATATTGAAGAAGAACGACTTTTTGTCAAATAAGGAGAACAAGCAGAGGTTCATTACTCTTCTTGGAGAGAAGTTAGCAAGCGCTGGTTGTGCTGTCCTCAACGCGCGCAGCGATGCAGATCTTGTTATTGTTAAGACCGCAGTAGAAGCCGCCCGATCTCAAAGCACCATTCTCGTCGGAGATGACACCGACTTTCTTGTCTTGTTACTCTATTATGGTGAAATGGACGCACGGGATCTCTTCTTCAAGCCTGAACCGAAGCAAAGAAGCAAAACACGGAGAATATCGAATATTAAGGAGACGAAGGCAGCTTTGGAGCCATGTGTCTGTTCAAACATACTCTTCGTGCATGCCCTACTCGGCTGCGATACAACTTCACGAATTGATGGTATCGGTAAGGCGATGGCTTTGAAGAAGATAAAGAACAGCCATACTTTCCAAGAACAGGCAACCGTATTTAACAGAAACGTAAGCTCCGTGACCAAAGATGATATTGTAGCAGCTGGCGAGAAGGCATTGGTGTGCCTATATAATGGTGGCCTGAATGAAAGCCTAGATTCCTTAAGGTTACCGTGTACCTTCAGATCGAAAATTTATTGAATTTTTTTTGGCGTCAAAATAAAGTTTACAGAATGAACTTTCATCCAAAAAAAATTATCGAAAAATAGTGAAAATTGACGGACAAATGACGGTATAACTTTTGTGGGCAGAGTTTCTTTATGAAGCGATATGTTTTTTAAACGCTGTTTTGAGCTACAACTCAAAGGGAATTTGTTCGATTTTCCTCAAATTTGGACAGAAGCTAGGCTAACATACAATCAACAACAAACATGTCGGCGGATTTCTTATTTCCGAAAACTTTTTCGTCAAGAGCCATTTCCGTACGATCATTCCAATTTTTTTTCTCCCTTTTTCGAAAATATTCTGTAACTTTTTACTGCAATTGAATATGGGAAATCGCTGACACGTTTTTTTAGCGCTTCGTGTCCGAAAACCCGAGAACAAATCAAATTAGCAAAATACAATAATCGCTTTGAGTTATAGCGTTTTAAAGCTGATTCGGACGTTCAAATTTAGACGTCGTAAAAAATTCGACAATTCATTTTAATATCAAATGATTTCCATATTTAGATAGCCAGCTCTATATGCTTTAATTTGATAGTTGGGTTTAGGTATAATTAGTGTAATCTTAAGACGCTAGAGCTGTTATACTGGAGACACCCCCGAAGGTACACTGTAACCTGTCAAGAAGTGGCTACAGGAAGTGCATTCGTCCAGCCAGAAAACCTTCCCCCGACCTCTACTGCAGCCAGTTTCCACATTCAGAGAGTTTTTCTACAAGTCCAGCAATGGAAGGGCATCGAGCTGCAACCGCAAGTATAGGGCTGAGAGTCAAAGAATGGTAGGCTTCTACCAATCCGCACCACCCTACCGGCAGCACACGCAGAGATGATCCGCTGTAGCTGTAAGAGTGACTGCAGCACTCGGAGGTGATCATGCCCCAAAAACGGTCTGGAATGCTCTGCAGCTTGTGGAGTTTGCTGCGGTGTGAGTTGCACCAGTACCAGATCTCATTGAAGGAGACGGTTGATGGGAGATCTAAGAAACTCCTAGAGAACTTAGGAGAGTAGTAGATCCAGCAAGTTAAAAAGGCAGTGGCCAGTACAAAGAAATTGAGGGGGGGGGGGGGGGGGGGGGGGGGTGACTTCAAGTAACAATATACTGAGAAAATTAAGAAAAGGGGTTTGTTAAACACCCTTTTCACCCTCTGGATCTGCCACTGGAGAAATAGATTCTGGTTCAGGAGAACGTGCACTAAAAGGGGGCACCTAAACTTTCTATTTATTGGCAGTTAATCATGATATGAAAAACTATCATTTTTCTGTCTCTGACAATTGACATTTATCAGACATGATGTTGTTGTTGTTTCTTATCATATATATACATATGCTTTTTTTGATAAAGACCTTTCTACGATCATCTATCTGCGTTTTTCTCCTAAATGCATTTTATAACGTTCCTTGTTCTTGGGTTCCCTGTGGTAAATAAAATCCTTTAAAATAAGCGTTGGTGTGATAATTTGCAAAAAGCAACGAGTAATTACTCCTATTTAGACATATATACACTTATCTCGTCACAAAATAAAGCGACCGTTGACGTTTTTTGCATTTCTGAATATTTCAAGACTTGGGTACCCTGTGGTAAAACGCTCTAAAATTCAGTTTCAAATTTCGTGGTGTTCCTCTGAAGGAATTTTGGCGAACTTTCAGTATGTTGGATAGGCTATCCATCCCCTTCATATTGCATCGAGAAAGTTTTTGTTGCAATAAGTTTGATGTTGAGCCACAGTCTTACTGGACTACAGTTTTTCCTCGCGCCGACCCTATAGCGCCACGCGCCGCTTTTCGCTGCTCCCCACAATCTAAACGCCTGGAAGAGGCTATCTCCCTCTGCAGCTAGCTATCTAATGAAGTGACGCCTCACAATAATGTGTATCCCCGATATGTGTATCTCCCGTACACATATCACTAATAATATGTGTATTCTCGGTGGGGATACACATATCACTAGTGATATGTGTACCCTCTGTCCATTTGTACCCTCTTTCAGCGAGCTATCTAGTGAAGTGAAATTGTCACAACAATGTCTGTATCTCCGTGATATCCCCGTACACATATCACTAATATGCGTATCCCCGGTTGTGATACACATATCACTAGTGATATGTGTACGGGGGTACACATATCACTAGTGATATGTGTACGGGGGTACACATATCACGGAGATACACATATCATTGTGGCAACTTCACTTCATTAGATAATTCGCCGCAGAGGGGATACACAAAACACGGTAGCCATATTCAGCATAGTTAGGGAATACATATATGAAGTAAAGGGATACACATATCACTAGTGACCTCTAGTGATATGTGTATGATATGTGTATGATATGTGTGTGATATGTGTGTGATATGTGTATATCACTAGTGATATGTGTATATCACTAGTGATATGTGTATCCCCATACACATATCACTAGTGATATGTGTACGGGGGGTACACATATCACGGAGATACACAGTTTATTGTGACAACTTCACTTTACTAGGTAGTTTGCTGCAAAGGGATGGGGATACACAAACATGTCAGCCATATTCTGGAAGGGGATACACATATCACTAGTGGTATGTGTATCCCCACCCGGAATATACATATTACTAATGATATGTGTACGGGGGGTACATATATCACGGAGATACACAGTTTGTTGTGACAACTTCACTTTACTAGGTAGTTTGCTGCAAAAGGATGGGGATACACAAACATGTCAGCCATATTCTGGAAGGGGATACACATATCACTAGTGGTATGTGTATCCCCACCCGGAATATACATATTACTAATGATATGTGTACGGGGGGTACACATATCACGGAGATACACAGTTTGTTGTGACAACTTCACTTTACTAGGTAGTTTGCTGCAAGAGGATGGGGATACATAAACACGGCAGCCATATTCTAGAAGGGGGTACACATATCACTAGTGATATGTGTATCCCCACCCGGAATATACATATTACTAATGTGTACGGGGGGTACATATATCACGGAGATACACAGTTTGTTGTGACAACGGATATGATAGGATAGGATAGGATAGGATAACTTTATTTAGACACGGTAAACTCATCAGTCCGGACAACTATAAAAAAACCCAATTATATACAGAATTATTATAAAATATGTAATAGCTAGAACTACATTACTCTAAAATTACTCTAAATAATCAATAACTATACAACAATAATATTAAATGCGAAAATTTAAAAACCTGATTTACATGAGTGCCGTGTGTAAAAATTCTAAATTTTCATGAGGAGAAGAAACGCTCGCAGCCAGCCCGGAATGCTCTAAGGGAGTCAGCTTGCCGCAACTTGATTGGTAAGCTATTCCAAAGAACTGTTCCAGAGTAACTGAAGCTATTTTTCATATAATTTGTGCGTGGCTGTGGGATAGCTAGTTTGTCTTCTGTGTCTCTTAAGGAGTAATTGGAGACGCTACTACGGTCAACAAATTTGGAACTAAGGTATTCGGGAGTAAGACCATTAAGCGACTTATAAACCATCACAGCCCTATGGATTTTTCGTTGAGAATCTAGTTTTATCCATCCAAGTTTTTCGATAAGGTTATCAGCGTTTGCATCAAAGTTCGAGTAAGTGAGTATACGCGCAGCGCGATTTTGAACGTCCATTCACTAGGTAGTTCGCTGCAAAGGGGTGGGGATACACCAGTAAACGGCATGTTCAGGAAGGGGATACACATATCACTAGTGATATGTTTATCCCCACAGGGAATACACGTATTACTAATGATATGTGTACCGGGGATACATATATCAAGGAGATATACCTATTATTGTGACATAACACTTCACTAGGTAGTTCGCAGCAGAGAGATGGCGGGGAGATACAGAAACACGGCAGGGCAGCCACATCCCCTCCTGGGATACTCATATCACTAGTGATATGTGTATCCCCTTCCTGAATATGGCTGCCGTGCTTTGTGTATCCCTCTCCCTCTGCAGCGAGCTATCTAGTGAAGTGACGTTGTCACAATAATATCTGTATCTCCGTGATATGTCTACCCCCGTACACATATCACTAGTAATATGCGTGTCCCCGGTTGGGATACACATATCGCTAGTGATATGTGTGTCCCCGTACACATATCACTAGTAATATGTGTACGGCGGTATACATATCACGGAGATACACATATCATTGTGGCAACTTCACTTCACTAGGTAGTTCGCTGCAAAGGGATGGGATACACAAAACACGGCATATTCTGAAATGGGGTACACATATCACTAGTGACATGTGTATCCCCACCGGGAATACACATATTATTAGTGATATGTGTACGGGGGATACACACATCACGGGGATACACAAATTATTGTGACAACGTCACTTGACTAGGTAGTTCGCTGCAAAGCGACGGAGATACACAAAACACGGCAGATATTGGAAGGGGGTACACATATCACTAGTGAGCCACGCAAAGCAGCAGGAAAAGACCAGGTACTGAACTGGACTGACACATTTTTTGTAATGCAAAAAAAAAAGACCGAATACACGACTGCTTCAAAATAAATTCAATGTTTTGGACTGACAGTATCGTATTTTTTTACTTGTCACGTCTTGACAAACGTGGTTCGAGTTATCGAGGGTAGAATTATAGAAAATGACCTGAAGGGAAACGAAAATTGCTTCGAGTTTAGGGCAGGTTCCGTTGTACTAGCCTTGCATTTTAAATAGTTTATTAACGGAATTATACAAACATTTAAAGTTTGCAAAAGGGAACATAAGTATTTTATTGTGTTGGGTGTTTTGGTGACGCTTGTGTTCACATTTTCATTGCAATCCATGGGAATTATTCATTATGGGAATTCAGAACTTTAGATTTGCATAACCCTAGACCTGCAAGCACCGCACATAAGATTAATTATATGCTAATTTTAAGAGGCCACACCCATTGCCGTTTATATGAGGTAAAATATTTATATGAGATCAAACTTCGATTGAAACTTAGCGCTACATACTCTACAGGATTTAGGGATGACTTAAGCTGCCGAAACTCTCAACTTGAAGCAAAGAAAGAGATTTTAGAAAGTGAACTCGCCCTAGCAAGTGTTTGGCATGTTTCCGAATTTTCGTTAAATTCAAACGGTTCTAAATCTTGGAAACATGAAGTGCACAGAAATATTATTCTTACTTAGGATTTAGGGTCATTTATAGTTTCTGTTTATATACAGAATGGCTATTTATAATCAGATGCCATATTTTTCAAATCTCTCCTTAAAGTTGAGCTACTTTCTTGTTTCGTTCGGAAACGGGAGGGGACGGGAAGGAGAAGACCCTGGGAACGAGGCATGTAAAAATGCGGTCATTATAAAAGACCCCGGGTGTAGTGAAGAGTGTGGTGACAATTACAGTGGACAGAGCTGATACCACGGAGCCCAGAAAGGAACCCGGGCACTCCTTCTGTCTCAATATTTTTTCATTCACGTATCTCCTCCCCAACCCCCCCCCCCCCCCTTACCCCTCCCGTAACGATAGAATCTGGATCAGCCACTGGGTTTAACCCCAAATCTCCATTCTACTTCCTCGTTAAGTTACCTACGTGAATTTCAATGAAGCACATAACGTCAATATGAGCATAACCATAAATTTATTTCATAAGCTACATAATATTAATACCGCCATTTTTACAGTACGGCTATCACATTATATATTATAATATACATAATACACGCCCACAACTTCTGAACCTGAAAAGCGACCACCTCTCGTAAGTGATCACCTCTGGCGACCGCTTTTATAAAATACCACATTTCTTCCAGTCAAATCACTATAGTCCAAATCTCTCGTAAGCCATCACCTCTCGTTCGGACCACTTTCAACGAAGTCTATTTGCATTTTTCTGTTGTTTTTAACCTCTGGTGTGCGACCACTCCCGATGTCACTTTCGACGCAAACTTTGTCCCTTGCATCAAAACTTTAAAATGATACAAAGTTTTGGGCAACCCCGTAGCTGTCCAAACGATGTCTGTGATTGGTGTACGATACAATTGATATATCACTTGAACAATGCCTCTATCCCTAATTCCTATCCCAACGGGACAAATCTATTGTTTTCTAAGCGAATTACAGATATCGTTTGGACAAGTGCTGGACTACCCAAATTTTTTCCCTGATAGGTGCTTCGTATAAGACCCCATGAGGTCTGAACTCTTGTAAGATACCAACTGGGCTTTGCATTACGGGTTGTCGTTAACTGTAGTAATTTTCAGCCAATTCACTCTCATGGCAGTCGTCACACTCTATCTACTAGTAAACAAGCCCTAGTTCTGTTACACTATAAGCGTAAACTGATTTCTCTAGTTTCTTTGTACATAATTTATCTTACATATGCCAGTCATAAAGACTTGCCATCACATTTTGTTACGCCATTAAAAGGTGGTTTTTAATTTTTGAGTCTGTGGATGAAATCCTAAAGTGCTGCCATGTAAATGAAAGCTATTTAGGGATGGACCATTAGAAAAGTGATGGGGGGGGGGGGGGGGGGGGGGGGCAAAAGCAAAAAAAAAAAAAATTTCTCCAGTAAATTATTAAGAAAAAAAAATATTCCCATGCATTATCGCAAAAAAAAAAAAAATCTGCCCAAGGACAATTAAAAAATAAACTATTAAAAAAAAATATTCCAGCCATCGAGTGAAAAAAAAAAAAAAAGATTTCCACCTTAGGTGGACAAAAAAAAAAATTCTTGCCTCTCCCAAAGTTCCCACCCCCCCCCCCCCCCCCCTCCCCATCACTTTTCTAATGGTCCATCCCTTAGCAGTACAGTATTCTTTTGTGGCGCAGTTTGTTTTTCAATATTTTGCAATATAAAATTTGGGATTTTTACTACACTTTGCGGCTGAGCACTCTTTTTCGTTAAAGCTCCTATCGAACGGTGCACGAGAGTGATGGCTTTGGTCGTTTTACAGAGCGCGTGGTAGTTGATGATCTGTTGCCACCTAAAGTAGCGGGCTCTGCTGTAGCTTTATCAAAATAGCCGCAAAAAGTTATCAGTCACAGTCGAAGCTCGAAAATAAAGCAAAAATCGGCCAATACGTTGTTTGTTTGTGGTGCAATAATGGCTGCGAGTGACGCGAGATGTCAGTGGGTGACTTTGCCCATGTGACTTTTGACCAATTATCATGCTAGTAGATGACACACGAGAATTTAGTTTTATCAACTGAGTCGATAAGGTAAATTTACCACGGTAAAAAGAATCAAATAGCTCGTGTTTCATCCCCCCACCGACGCAGCACCACTGTATCTCTAGAAACTAACCCCATTCATTCTAGTAGATGATAGTTTGGGATCAAAACCCCACCTTGACGATCACCGACTTTCATGCACCGTTTGATCGGAGTTTAAAAAATTATAATAACTGGCAAGTCCTACAGAAAATGTGGGGAGACTGAGCACCAGGTTTTAGCACTGACTTCTGGGATCGTTTTAGCCTATCGTAACTAACTCTGGTTACGTAAACGATCCCAGAAAGCCTAGTACCGAAAGCTGGTTCTCAGTCTCCCTGAACTTTTTGGAGTGGCAAATAAAGCCTTTCAAAGTCCACCATTGTCACCCAGCTGCGTTGTCCACCAATCACGGACGTCTCCTGCAAACTCCTTCACTTCTGGAATACTTTTCTTTCGCGGTCTTGGTGCAGCCAGAGCATCAGGCAAACTTCTTCGTTTCGCTGACATAGAGTGCTCGTCCGGAAACGTGACAGAACTTTTCCGAGCCGGAGAGATTTTACGCTCGGATTTCTTAGGAGCAGAAAGTAAAATAGACGGTCCTTTCGAAGGAGAGGAGATTGAAAAATCGTCACGGTCATCCTCACTGCTATCGTGTTCACGCGTCTCACGCTCGGCTTCAGTGTCACGCTCCGGCTCCTCATTGGCTGAATTTTCCACGCTTTCCACGCTCGACGCACCTGGACTCTTGTTGTCTGAGAAACCGAATCCGCCAGCCAATGCGATACCACCTTGCTCCAAATGTCGGATCCATTCCCGCTCGGCGCGTTTTCGACGCAGATTAATGAACCAATCACGAATCGTTTGAATGGCCACTTCTTCTTCAATTTGATACTCCAATTCTTCGCGCTCTAGCAATTCTTCTAGCTGCAAACTACGGCTGATATCGACCGAACGGTACGCAAGTACGCCGATAACATCATGAAAGGAGACTTCGCCGCCGTTTCGGAGCTTTTCGATCTCGAAGCACATGTGTTTGAACAACAGCGAGCCACTGTCCACTTCTAAGCGACCTTTGAGCAAGCGAAGCACAAGCTTAGCTTGTCTTACTGTTAAAACTCCTTTACGGTACTTGTCCACTAAGTTCCAAGTGAGCTGAAAGTCTCTGAGATCGGTGTTGCTAATCAGCGAGTCTTCATCGCTGGAGTAAAAGAGCGAAAAATTCTCGATGATTACAGCGATGAAAAGGTTCAAGAATACAAACGTTACGATGACATAAAATGAAATGAAGTATACAAGCGCTGCAGCCATGTTACCGCAGTCCGTTTCCCAGAAATTGGGCGTGGTATCGTTCTCGGTGCAGTACGGTTTGGACAACATACAATCGTGCATAATCTTGTTCCAGTCCTCCCCAGTTGTGATGCGGAAGAGCAGAATGATAGCGTTGAAGCTGGTTTTGAAGTTAGCGTGACGGTTCAAGGCTTCGCCATACTTCACAGTTCCGAACAAGATCACGCCTGCCAAGGAATAAGTGATCATGATAAGTAACAGCACCACTATGATAAAGAAACTCTTAACCAGTGACATCACAACTGTTAGCATCAACATCTTCAGCATGTCGTGTTTACCGGAGAGCGTAAGGAAACGAAATAAAATGATAACCATTCCAAACACTGTAGTTCCGGTATAGGGTGCGCCAGTATCTTTTAAAGAAAAATTCAAAGTCACCCAGAGAACTCCAAGACCCGTCAACAGCAAGTCAAACCGGTTTCGCCGGCTCTGCCAGTATCCGCGGAACGAGAATGCGATGATTTTAAACACCATATCAATAACGAACAGCAGCGAGCACGCGACAGCAGTACTGGTCAGCCCGTCACGCAATCGCAGGTTATCCGCTGAAGTCCACTGGACGATCATGAGCGTTGCGCAATCAACGACAACCAGAAAAATAATGATGCGTTTGTATATTTTAGATTGCGTCGCATCGAATAAAAAAGATCGGATTCCCTCGCTGTCGGGTCTGCGGGCAAGATGGAGGGGCTGTGCAAGACGAAGACGTTTCTTGAGGTCTTGCCAACGGCGCTGATCAACTGTGAGTAACGCAATTCCCTTCTTCTCCTTGAAGTTGATGACAATCACGCCCACGAATAGAGTCAAACCGATCATACTTCCCAAAAGCACGTAGATGTGGACATAGATACTGTACGATGGAGCCACTACACCTTGAATGACATCTCGTACTTCCAACCAACCCTCCAACGAGAGCACTTCGAACAAGGCTAGAAAAGCGTTCAACACGTTATCGAAGTCAAAGTTTCTCGGGTTTTTCCACACGCGCGGGACCGTTATCTTCGAGGTGCCCTTCAAGTCACGAAGCTCCTTCGGAGGTGCTATGTTGATCTCGAATGTTCCTTTGCACAGCGCTTTGTCCTTGATTGTTTGATCGTTGCAGCTTTCAAACTTGTGAGAGAATACTTGGACTCCATAGCTGGCGAAAATAAACATGAGCATAAACTGGAGTGCACTGACTTTGAGGATTTCTTTATAGCCGCCAACAAGCTCTAGGATCACTTTTTGCATTTTAGGCACCAAAGTGATGATGCGCAAGGGACGAAGGCACCTCAACACCATTAACACCTGAGCCCCTGAGCGAGCGGGTATGGGGTGTGGTTGCCAAGTAACATAGACGAGCGCCACGAAGTATATGAACACATCCAGGCAACCACCAAAGTTTTGGATCACGGCATTGGGCGTAAAGACTAAACCATTGGCAAGAATACGAATGCCAAGCTCCAAACTCATGGCAACAATAAAAATGTATTCAACTACTTCTAGAGACGACGAACTGTCAAATGTGCGCTTTTTGGGAGTTTCAAACATCATAGCTATGCAGGAAACGAGGGTGACAAAGATCATAATCCATTCTAAATACGTTTGTGAAGCTATACACCTGTGAAGCCGCTCCATGGTGATAATATGATTGCGTGACGCGCGTTCTCTATGCCCGGGTGGAATTGTGTAACGCGCGTTTACCATACTCTGCAGAAATTGTCTCAACCACGAGTCACGCTGCAGAGAGAAAAGAGGCTGGTCGAAATAGGGGTGATTTTCACGTAATTTCTCTTCTTGAGCTTCTCTTTTTCTCTGGGCCTCTTCCCGTTTGACTCTCACCCACTGAATATCAAAATCTTTGCCGATATTACTGTCATCTTGAGTTATCTGCGAATGGAGTCCCGTGGTTTGGCTAGCAATTCTCATGACTTGCTTGACCCCACCTTGAGCAGCTGGCTTCGGTGATTGCGGCTGGCGACTTCGGAAACGCCTCGAGGCAGATCGGAAAACCGAAGGGGCAGCGGCTGTCTGCTTGTTTCCGGCGACGGCGCCTCTCGGGGAAAGTTCGGTTGGCGAAAGCAGCGCATAGCTCCTCTGACGGTTTGAGTCGTTGATAAGTGCCGTGATACTCGACTGTTTACGGACGAACTTCGAGAGCTTATCCACTTCGGATATTGTTGAATTTAACAGCTTCACGGGAACAACAGTCCGCCTTCTTCTTAACGGTGAATTATCGCCTATGCGAAGTCTTGCATCATCTCCCAATGGGAGCTCCAAGCCCGGGCTATCGATAAATTTCTTCATAAAACTGTCACGAATCTTCGGCGTGGAGAAATCCGAAGTCGTTTTAATCCGACTCATTCTGACCAATCGTGGGTCGTCACGGAAACGCTCAAAGACACGAAGCCGCCTCGGGAGTGCCTCGGTGTAGTCTCGGGATTCTCCGCCCATTTTCTTTTGTTTCATGATCTTGACTTCTTCATCAAGTTCTAAATTGTCCAGGATCACAGCCACGAATACACTCATGATAATCAGCGAAGAGAATAAATGGACAGCTAAGATGACAATCACAACAAGAGCTTTCAGGATCGGATGATTAGTTTGATGAACTAAGCCATCCAAAATTTCAACCCATCCTTCCTGCGTTATAATCTGGAACATAGATTGAACAGAACGCATGAAGGTACCAAAATTGTCCGGGTTTAAAGTCAGAAAAAACTGCATGCTTATCACTGACGAAACCATCACAAATAGGAGGGTGAACACGATCGCGCTTCCCAGCTTCTTTCCCGTGCCAAAGATTTTCTCGGAGAATTCTTGAAGAGTTGGTACTGCTCCAACCAAGCGGATTACCCTCATCACGTTAAAAACCGCTAAGAAAACGGCTTTTTCGGAAATCAGAATTGGTAGCGCAAAAACGGTACTTCCAACAGCTAGTACAAATTCTGTTAGCTGCATTCGGCTGACAAGGTAGGGACGAAATCCCATGCAAGAAATCTTCAGGAGAACTTCCAAGTCGAAGACTATAGTGAAGCCAAATTGGGCATACCTACGCCAGCTGTAGGGAAAGATTGCCTGCATTAGAGCGTCTGCTAAAACGAAGAACCACATTGTGTACTTGAAGTAAACTGAGTAAACGATTTGCCGAACACGCAACGGTGCATGGCCCTTCGCAGCTTCATGATCAACTGAGATGAGATGCCAACCCGTCCCGCCGTCTTTGATGACTTGAGATGCGAGCCGAGCCGAAGTCCGCTTCGACGATTTCCGAGTATACATGTACAGGCTCCGAATATCAGCGAAAGTTTCCGAGACAACAGCAATGAAAACATTCTTCACCAGCCACGCGACAAAGAAAATGAGCAACACAAAATAAACAATGACAAGAGCGTGAGATCGGAAATCCATCATTCGATACATAACAAGCACCCATCCTTCTTGTGTGGAGCTTTCGTACACGGTTAGAAGACTCAACAAAACATTTCCGAAAAAATCTTTATCGGTACGATCACCCATGTTGTTTTGGAAATTAACGTGAACACAGTTGAATCCGCGGGGGCAATTATATCCTCCCTCGCCAGAAACATTGTTGCATCGATGGTCTGCCAGTAATATATCATTGTAGGTGACGTTACTTAAATCAGTGTTGTTTTTAATGCAGTAAAAGTTTTTACGCCCGAATAATTGAACACCCATGATCGACCCAAACGCCATAAAATACAATAAGAACAGTGTCACGGCCCAGATTTGCCGCTTGCATCGGCGAGCGACCGATTTCGGCAAGTTTATTGTGATCAGCACGTTAAAGAACCTTATGATTATAAGTGCCCTCGGAGCTCTTGGTATTGAGAATCCAACGTACTTGTGTATGTGTTCTTTAGAAGAATCGTAGGCGAAAGCATCAGACATTTCCACAATTTGCAAAACGATGGATAGCAAAATCAGAAACAACATACTAGCGTTAAAAATACATTGTGGTCGCTTTAAGTATGCCTTCTGTTTTTTCCACAATCCCCACATGTTGACTTGAGCTATCATTTCAGTCGTAAAAACAACTGCGACCACAATGTCAACTACTAGAGTAAGGTAACTTAGCCCATGCGATGTTTTAAATGTCTGTGGTGAATTCATCGCGGTTGATATCAAACTGACAACAGCACATACTTGGACGAGTCGTTGAAACCATCTTGTCTTAACCCACCATATTCGCGATATGTCTTCGTTTTCTTCGTCATCTGATCCCACCGATTCCGCATATTGTGCTTGGCGAAGCGGCCAAAGAGTTGTTGACGAAGAATGATGGTCAGATTCAATAACAACCGACTGTCCTCTTGCCTCCATTTTGTTCAACTAAACAATTTTTCAGCGGAAATAAGATACGCAAATTAGTTCTGCTTGGGAAATTCCGAGCATAGCCGACTATTGACACTATTCCCGAAGGCGTACCGAATTCTCCGACTGCTAAGCGAGACTATTATTTTGTGTGACCGATACCTGAAGTCAGCCAGTGGGGATTAATCCGTGGTTAAAAACTCTTTAAATATTAATTAAATTCCACCAGCTTTTCATTTCAGCTGCTCTTTTCATGCAAATTAATGTTTTATCACTCAAAACGATAAGGTACGACTTTTGGCGACCTTATATCGATTTATACTTTTGTTTTGTTACTGTTGCACCACCTGAGCCCTTGTTTGCTCAGCCAGTTTATAGTTTTGCACGCGAGGAATTGTTTATTTAGCTCCATTTTCAACTGTTTTGGAGCCAACAATACATTATCTATTTCCAATACATTTTCTGAAGCCGAAATGTGGAGTTCCAGATCAAAATTCCTCGTTCCTTTGCTTACAACAAAGTTAGCTCTTCGACCGGTGGTTTTAAGATCTCTTCGCTGCTATGTCACGGGACCTTACAGTGCAAGCGATCGAAGCAAGTTCCTTTTTACTTCAGAATCCGTTTGTCCGGGCCATACAGATAAAATGTGCGATCAGATCTCCGATGCGATTTTAGATGCACATTTGGATCAAGACCCACACGCAAAAGTTGCTTGCGAGGCTGCGAGCAAAACTGGAATGATCATGGCGTTTGGAGAAATCACCTCCGCAGCAAGAGTGGATTATCAAACTGTGATTCGAAACACTGTAAAAGAAATCGGCTATGATGATTCCTCGAAAGGCTTTGATTACAAAACTTGCAGTGTTTTGCTGTCTATTGAGGAGCAAGTCGCTGAGATAGCCAAGAGTGTGCATTTGGACAAGAAAGAGTTGGAGATTGGAGCTGGTGACCAGGGGTTAATGTTTGGTTATGCAACTAATGAAACTGAAGAGCTGATGCCCCTGACAACCGTGTTGTCGCACAAGCTGACTAAAAAACTAGCAGATTGTAGAGTAGATGGAACTTTGCCGTGGCTGAGACCAGATGGGAAAACCCAAGTTACTGTGGAGTACAGTTTGAAAGATGGCGCTTGTATACCACAGAGGGTCCACACCATTTTGATCTCAAATCAGCATGCAGAAGGAATGCCAGTGGAGGAAATCCGACACCATTTTAAAGAGACGATCATAAAAGGTGCAATCCCAGAAAAATACCTTGATGAACAAACAGTTTATCATCTGCTACCTTCAGGGCAATTTGTTTTTGGGGGTCCCATGGGTGACGCTGGCCTCACTGGTCGCAAAATCATTGTGGACACATATGGGGGATGGGGTGCACATGGGGGTGGGGCATTCTCAGGCAAAGATGCGACAAAAGTGGATAGGTCAGCAAGTTATGCTTGCAGGTGGATTGCGAAGTCATTGGTTGCAGCAGGGCTTTGTAAGCGTGCTTTAGTTCAGGTAGCTTATGCAATAGGCATTGCTGAGCCACTGTCAGTCTCTGTGTTCAGCTATGGGAGCAGTGAAATGTCTGATGACGAGCTTTTAAGGATCATTCAGAAGAATTTTGATCTCAGACCAGGAGCAATCATTAGGGATCTTGATTTGCGTAAACCCATTTTCAAAGCCACTAGTGTCTTTGGTCATTTTAAACCTGGTTTTCGTTGGGAAGTGCCCAAAAAGTTGGAGTTTTGATCATAATATCATCATTAATTTTGACAAGTATATCACCTTCATTTTTATACGGGTGACAAAATAATGGTCTTTCAAAAAACTTGGGTCTCACAACAGTTTAGTCAAATTTCAAGGGTTTCACAGTCTGTTTTTGAGCATTTCTCTTTCTCCAAGTCTCATTGTGTTTGTGAAGCCATCTTGGAATCTCAGTCTTGCATTTTTAAAAGTGCAAAAGTAAGTCTTGGACTTACAGAAAAAAATGCTGGTCAATGCTAGTATTAACTGCGGTCAAACGAGAGAAATTTGCAAAAGTTAAGCAAAGTACTTAAAAGTTAAGGTTGTCATTTTCACTGTTTAAAGTTTAATGTGTTGCCAATACACTGTCAATTTACCAAATGTTTTGAAAGTTTACCAAAAAAGTTCTTAGTGTTCAAAAACTGTGAACTGCAGAATTGTCGGTACCATTTGCCAACATAATTTTGATCAGGCGCAAAGAGGGGGGTACTCCCATATATGAGCTATATACAGTGTATGTATGTGCCGTCAGGCAGTTTAGTCTGGGAAGGGATACAGTAATCAGAGATTTTTGGTCTAGAATAGGGTATCATTTTCCGCAAAACTGATAATTTGCGTGAATAATTTAGTCTAGACAAGGTTTACTGGCAGTACGGCATTTTTACTGACCCCTGTTAACTTATAACTGTGATAGTGACGAGTTTCTGGAAAATAGCAAGTTTGGAATGGGTCTAGGATAGGGTAGGGTTTTTCGGTGTTTAGTCTAGAATAGGGTTGCAAAATGCAGCTAAAATGGTCTAGTATAGGTTTAAGGGTCTCAGAGTCCCAGCGGCACACCCCCACCCAAAAATTTGCAGAGTACTCCTACCCTCCCCCCCCCCCCCCGGGTTTCACATGTCCAAGGGCTTCCACGCCAGCCCATCATTTTGCAAGTGGCAAAGGTCCCAGGCACAAGGTTGTGAATACCATGTGGAATGAAATTTTCGCAGATGGTATTTGTATGTAACAAGAAGGAAATATATTATGTTGTCTTGTTCATTTTACTATAAATTTTCTTTTCTCGTGTTGGCGAGTTTTCGATTAAAATTCAACGGCTGCAGTAAGATGTGATTTCGTATGCCATCTGGGCCGGGCAAAGCACATAAAATACTCGTACTAAATTGAAATTCATTGATCTAAATAAAACAAGTAAATTTTCGCAGATTTTTTTTTTTTTTCGCTGGAGTTTATTTTTGTGGGATCTTATTTTCGCAGATCATTAGAAATTAAATCCCGTGAAATTTTCATGCCACACAGTAAGCCATTTTCCCATTTTTATTATTGACTTACTCATTTAAAGTATGTGATTAACAATGCACTAGCATGTCATGATAATAAACATACAAAGCAAATTATTTTTGCATTTTAAGTACTATAATTTATCGATTGAATCATCCAAATTATTTTAATTACTTGGGGAAATATCAAGGATCAAACCATAATCCTACTTCTTTAGTTCCTGTAGTTGGATTATAAGTTTCAAATAAAACTACATTTTAAAGTGCCCCTATGATCAAATTTTTGATTTTCATTATTTTTTTTTACATTTTCGTGTACTATTAGACTTTCTTACACATCTTGCCAAATTCCAATCCATTATGAACATCGGAAGTCATTTTATTTTATCATTTACTTCCGAGAATTTACGGCCACCATTAATCAACCTTGTTCCAAGGCTTGGTTGCAAATGGGAGAAGGTGACGTCAGAGACTCAAACATACCTCACGGGTTGTTTAAAAACGGGTTGAAATTACAATAACAATCAACATAGAATATTGCACAAAGAACAAGTCCAAAGATTTTGTTGCTTTACGCGTGATTTTCAATACTTATTGTTATTATAATTTCAACCCGTGAAGTATGTGAGTCTTTGACGTCACTTTCTCCCATTTGCAACCAAGCCTGGAACAAGGTTGATTAATGGCAACCGTAAATTCTCGAAAATAAGTGTTAAAATGACTTCTGATGTTCGTAATGGATTGAAATTTGGCAAGATGCATATATATATGAGTAAGAAAGTCTAATTGTACACGAAAATGTGAAAAAATGAAAATCAAAAATTTGTTCACAGGGGCACTTCAAAAGCAGTAAGTAAACAAAGGATTGTAGGGAGTCAAGAAACATTAACTGTAGAATTTTTGTGGTCAGGCAGGCAGCCAAAAATATATAGCAATTTTTTTTATTTGTGGCCCTTTGTTATTTGAAACACTTTTGAGACAGAAAACATTTTGGTGCACATGTCAAGCTTTTGTATCATAAAGTGTTGTCTTGTTTATGGTGTGTGATTCAAATACAAGATCAGTGGAGTTTGGGAGAAGTGAAAAATTCTATAAATTTGGATGATACACCTTTAATAATCAACATCTTTTGCAGCCCTTGTCAAAAAAAGACAGATGCTTGAAAAAAAAAAAAAAGGAAACTAGGGAACATAAATCTATTTTATCCTTTCACAATATCTCCAAACTTGCAACTCACATGACTTTTTCCTCCTCTCAAACTCAGATGAGTGTTTGTACAGTTTGTATTTCTTCCTTGTAAACAAGAAAGCAGTCAAATTATTTGGATGTTTCGTGGTGTTGCAGAAGCAATTGTTGGTTAGCTTTTGTTTTGTGGTGTGGATATTGTTCAGTGTCTTTTGAATGTTTTGTTTTACGTCATTTGGTGATCACACCATCCGCAACACCAAGAAACTACCATGTATTTTGTTAAAATAGAGATATGATATGTGATGTGAAGTTTATTTTAAAGCCACTAAGGGTGGGCCTTATATTTTTGATGCCTTCTTTTAAAAGTATGTGGTAGCTTACGCAATGACAACTCATAAAAACGAAAAAGTAGATATAGTATACATGAACTGGTGTAAAACACCATTAATCAAAATGTAAAATATATTTTTATGATACAGAGTGATCAGTGAAATGAAACATGCGATTTGTCAGTATAGCTTAATATCTACAAATATATTACAGTGTCTCCCAGAATTTTTAAATCATAATCTCATTTTATTCAAAGTTTTTTTACTCTCATATATACATGTTTAACCCTTTCCCTTCCAGAGTCAGTTATGGAGACATGTAGTGTAGTTCTAACTTTTGACTCTGTGGACAAAATCTTATGGTGTAACCATTCAAATGTAACCTCTTCAGCAGTACTTTTTCATGGTACCATTTTTTGTTTTTCAATATAAATTTTACAAAATTATTTTTGGGATTTTTCTTGAATTTTGATTGTTGGAACTCTTGGGAGTTAGAGGGTTGATGCAGATGTATGGACAGTTTCTTTACATAATTACATTATATATATATCGGAACAAATAGTTAGCTGATAAGTATTTGTAACTGTCAACAACCGTACAGTGTTCATGACTGTCATAAACTCAGTAATAAAGTGAAACAGAAATTCCCATCATTTTTCTGTAGTTCTCTTTTGAGTTGGAGTTCAATTGTACTGTATCTTGCCTTACGAGTGAGAGTAAGTCCCGGGGGGGGGGGGGGGTACTCAACAAAGTTTTGTACAGGGATGCTCCACCCCGAGGAACTCTTACCCTTTCATATACCGATTTTGACAGAAAAGGTACCCCTTTCATATACCTTTTATTGAAAATGGTACCCCTTTCATATACCTTTCAATAAAAATGGTACCCCTTTCAGAGCCTATACGTACGTCTATTTGATATATTATGAAAGGCCATTTTTATAATACTTAAATGGCAGTTTTCCCTACCCTTTTTTATGCTTCAACGGCGTCACTTCGCTTCCCTTTCCTATTCTTCGTGAAATCCCTACCCTTTCATATACTTCAACTCGTGAAATCCCGACCCTTTCATATACCTCAAGCCTCAAAAAGGTACCCCTTTCGGGCGGAGCATCCCTGTATAGCCCATTATAGGGAGTACCCCCCTCCCCCCGGGGAGTAAGTCAAGTGCCCCTTTGAGTTAGTGCAAAATTATAAACCAATTCGGGAAGCTCATTCTTGCTATTAAAGCAACATTTATCCCATATTGATTTTTTGATATATAGTGCTTGGGCTACCTGTGAAATATTATAATAATATAACAACTCTAAAGAAATAATTTTACCCGAGTCAAAATTCACATGGGAGGAGATGGGGAAGAGATGGGGAAGAGACGGGGGGTGGTGGGTGGTGGTGACATACACCAACATGAACCTTGGCCTGAAAGTTTGAGTTACATGGCATAGATGTTGAAAACGTTTTTAGCAAGGGTAGTATTGTTGGAGTATGATAATCTTTTCTGATTCTGTTGAATCTGCGAAAGCGAAATTTTAAATGCTACCTGAAGGTATTTTGCACTCTCCCCTCCCAGCTTGTTTTACTCAGAGTCACTTCCGGCCAGCAGACAAGCTGGTCACGCATGCTCATTTGCAAGATGTTGTGACTTCCATGATGGAAGGAGTGAAGTCATCAAAAATGTTATTTACTTAGACCACGAAAATAGCACGATGGTTTCCCGTTTTCCAAGAAAGAGCTATTTAAAATGAAAGAAGAAAGTTCCTTAAAGAACTTGCGACGCAGTTAGAAAAGAAAGATGGCGAATCCATATGATTTTTGTCACTGTCTTGTCGGGCATACCTATCGAAGATTCTCTACATTTCCCACACAAATACTCAGCAATTCTTTTGCAGAGTAGCAAAACTGCTCTTATTTTTTGTATTTTAACGACGGGATTAGACGTTCGGAAGGCACAAACGCTGTCAAGATGCTGCATGTGTTTCATGTAGACTTAGGGACGATATATACTTTCGAAATGGAGCTTGCTGTGGAGAGGTACGTGAAAAAATCTTGAATATTTTGTACAGCTTGTACAATGTATTACGTGCTCTTAAATTAAAAACGTCACCAGACAACTTGGTTGTATTCAACTAAACAAATTACAACATTATTTATAACGCTTCTTTTTTTTAAAAAAATTAAACTGTTCCTGTCTTTCAGTTTAAAAAATGAGGTCGTTTGTTTATAATGTTGCTCAGATGCACAATATTTTAAACTGAGTTTTGAATTAATAATCAGGACATTAAGTGCATTTGGTTTAGTTTATTATTACACTCTACCACTTTTAATTACTTTGTTGTTGACAATACAATCAAATGATCTGAGCAAGAAATATTCTTGGCGAGGGATAAACCTTTGTTAAAATACCCATTCTTGAAAAGAGTTACTGAACAGAATCTTAGGGCTTGTTCAGATGTCCAATTTCTGCCATGTAGAATTCAATTCAGTTAAACTCGAAGTTCCAGTATAAAAGGAGCCTGGCCTGGCCATTCTCACCTCTGGTCGTCAATCAACCACTGAAGCATTAACAACTGACAAAAAAACATGCGTCATTACTAAGACCATTGCTAACACAATTTGGAAAAACTTTATGAAAGTTATATCAGAAGTCTTTATGAACTTCTGTTCCCTTTTTTGCTTAGGTAAAATCTTGGTTTAATTAGATTTTGTTTTAACAGTGTTCAAATGCTAATGAGTACTGTGGCATCTGTGACTGGAATCGCTGAGGATAAGCAAGTACTCTTGATATCCAATGGTGAAGCCCTTGACCCTTCAGAGAGGGTTTGCAGTTACAGTAGTGCTGGAACTGTAAGTGTGGCATGGATAATCTATTATACAAATGATACAATCCTTAATAAACCGACCTACATGTAGGCCAAGTCTGTTTACGAGCTGAGTTGAACCCCCAGGGGAACTTGAGCTTAAAATTGATGGGGAGATGCAAAAGATTTTTTTGGGTTTGGAATTTGCAATTTTTTGGGATTCTTTTGGGTTGAAAATTTTGCCCAGTGTTGATTTTTTTTGAGTAGGGAAATTCTTACGGCAATTTTTATGCATTTTGATTAAATGTCATAACATTCAACCCTTTCGCGCTCACAGAAAACTATAGCTGCCCTACCCATTAGTGGCCAAAGGTAACTATAGTCGCCATAATACCATTTTGGGAAATAAAAAATTTGGTCATATGGAGAGAATGAAATTAGAGGAAATTTGGCCGCAAAAGAGTTAAAGCCTGGTTTATACTAGCAACACAATGCAACGTTGATGTCGCGCAAATGCAAACACAACTTGTATCAATGTTTTATGTCAACAGTGTGAACAACACAACATAACGACATGATAGGAACATAAAAACAAAAACATAATGACATAAGGAAAACTGATCTTTTCTTAATAATGTCCATGTTCTAATGTCATGTCGCCAGTCTTTATGATTTTATTACTGCAAAACATTAAATGGTTCATGAAGTAATGGTCATGTAATCATGAGCTGACTTCCAATCTCATTTTTCTAAGCATATGTTAATGTAAAGCGTCATGAAAAATGTGATTTGTGCACTTTATAAGAAGTCGTTCATTCATTCATTCCATTCATTCATTCATTCCATTCATTCATTCAATTACAATAACACATAACAGAGAAAGTAATTTTTTCATTAGTACTGTTAATGATGCTATATGCATTATATAGGTGTGTTTTGCTTCCATGGGTACCTTGTCATGAAATTATCTTGTTTCTTGTTTATTAGTTATTAACACATGACAACCATATGTTTTATGTATCAGGATACCAACCCTATCTTCCTGTTCAGTAAATCCACCATTGAATCCTCCATACCTCCATCACCCAGCCTCAACCTAGGATCTGGTAAGTCATCCAATCATGTGCGATAAACTCTCTTAAGCCTTTAAGCCCTAATATCAAAATTTAAATTCTCATTTCTTGTCCTATACTTTTCCTATAGAAGTAGTGGGGAGAAATTGTTTGGATATCAAGAGAACTCCTCTTGTGTGATCGTCCTTAATTCTCATGACCTTTTTGATTGATAAGGCATTAATATTACAAGGAGAAATTTGATGCTGATCACTCCTAGTGCTTAAAGGGTTAAGCCTTTAATTCCCAAGAGTGCTAAAAAATCAAAATTCAAGAAAAATCCTAAATTTCATTTTGTGAAATATTGAAAAACAAATGTACCATGCAAAAATACTGCCAAAGGGGTTTTATTTGAATGGTCACACTACAGGATTTTGACAGATGTTAGAATTTCACTAGATGTCTCCATAATTGACTCTGAGAGTGAAGGACAGGGCTCAAAAAAAGTCCTGTTCAGTCATCTCAAACAAGTAGATTTTTGTCTTGGGAAGTAACTTTCCTCACTCACTTGCCCAACGGGCAAGGATATGGACAAGTTGCCCATAAATTAAGCTTATGTAACAATTTATAAAAAAACTTGTCTGGGTAATTTAAACTCAAACTTGCTTGCCCAAAGGGCAAGTTTAAATTTTACTTTTTTTCAAGCCCCAGAAAGGGTTAAGATAGGCTCCTTGTAACAAGTTGGTCACCTCTCTATTGGCTGGTTCTGGCCAAATTTTACTTCAATGTTTGTTGGTAACTAAACTCCCTACAAGGTAGACTCCCCTCTCTCTCTCTCTATTGATGCGATTCTAATGGATTTCAATTACTTTTACTGCTATTAATAACTTTGTTTTGTTGTTTTCAGAAGCAAATTTGAAGGAGCAAGTTGAAAAGTCCTTTAACCTTCCACCTACCTATGAAACTCTTGTATCTAGGGCTCAATTAGCATCCGTAAGTTATTCCTGTATTCACAAATCACATAAAAAATAACCATTAAAATGTGATCAGAGCTGTTATTAGTAGCCCATAGCTGGTTGTTATGAATTGTAACTGCGATAAAAATGCATGGAAACTCAAAGTTTGAAAATGACTTAAGAGCAACAACCATGAGAGGATATCTTGTATTTATAACTGCCTATTTTCATTGTGTAGCGGCCAACCTCAAAATTAAATGACAGCCTGAGCTTATCACTGTGACTTTGCAGCCTTAATTCTGGGGTCAATTCAATAAAACTTTTACACTTGTAATTTACATGTGTAGCTATTGGTTGAACCTCTGAAACAATGACTACACTTGTAAAAGTTTTATTAAATTGACCCCTGGTCTTGGTCTCAATGTGCTTTCCATGAAGTACTTTCTTTCAATTGTTCATCTGATATTTCTTTTCTTTTTTTCTTTTTTTTTTTCAATTTTTAGGACTTCCATTCACTTGCAGTAGAAATTGCAGAGAGCTGCGATAACCTTGTTTTGGAACAAAAACTGCAACAGAAAGGATGGGCAGCAGTCGTGGCCAACTTAGAAAGCATTGCAAGGTACCCTCATATGGTTCTGTTCAGTTATCTCCTTATTGATTGCTTATAGCTAATATTTTATTCCTTTGTTCCATCAGCGAGTTTAGAGCAAGATCAAGCAGTGTTCATCAAATCTATTCTGAGTTTCTTGATTCAAGGGCAAGATACATAGAGCTTCTAGACAGGTATCATTTTTTTAGTTTATCATTTTGGTGCAGTTAAGGTCAATAACAACTAAAAGAACTTGTTTATGACAAAACCCGTTTGACATGAATTGTTCAAAGTACAGTCTACCCTTTTGTGTGTTGTTTTAATTGATTCTTTTCTGTCAGGTTCAAACAGATGTTGCCATTGTTAGCCAGAATACCTGTCCTTCCTTGTCTTATCACTAGACAGCTGTCCAAGGACAGATCACAGGCTAAAGTCAGCCTCCTGGACTGGATCAGTGCACAGGTAACAGTGATCAGTATCTAATTTCTCCTTGCAATACTGTAAAGCTCTATTAAACCTGTAACTCTAAGCTACATTGGGATAAGGGATTACAGGGGATGATAACATAGAGAGATAAGGTTACCCTCCTCCACCCTCGATAAATAAAGTTATATTATATTATTATTATTAGCATATTGTCGCCGGTACCCATTTATACACCTGGGTGGAGAGAGACAATGTGGAGCAAAGTTTCTTGTCTATGGAAACAACACGATGGCAAAAAGGTCCACGTGAATAAATAGACAATAATTAACCCTGAACTTTTTCTTATTATTATTTATTCACATGGAACTATTTGACACTTTTTTGTTACTTATTAACATAACAGTTTTATTCCTTTGCGTGAAGATGATATCAAGACGATGTCAAAATGTTGTGTGATTTTTCTAATTTTTATTCTTAAATATTTAATGATAATTATTGAAATTGTTATTTTTTGACAGGACAATAAAAACAGCTTGCAGGATATGGTGAAACAATGTATAGAGGCAGTTGAGCAGGTAGTGATATCTTATCCTTTATTGACAACCTTGTGAGCAAGGCCTTCTCTTTAAAATTGTTGCATGTGTGACCTCTATCATCTATTTGCAGGAGACCTTTAAATTCATTAACGAGGATCAATTAATTATTGTTTTATATGCATGCTAATCAGTTCTACTGGTCTTGTAAAGATGTGCGAAATTCAAAAGAATGTTTACTGTAAAATTAGGCCAGTAGGGCTTATTCATGTATATGTTGTAGGTCAATTTGTTCCTAGGTCAAAATGCATTTCAAACTAGTTTGATTTGTGCTTTTCTTTGTCTTAGGATTATGGTAATGAATCTGGAACAAAAGAAAATCAAATCAAACTAGTTTGAAATCATTTTGACCAAAGATTCATTTTAAACTACAACATATACATGTATATGAAAGAATAATAAATTGTCCCACATCTATGAATAAGGACTGTTTTTGTAACAGAAAGCTTTAAATGCAACTCCTTGATGTACGACTGACTGGTGTCAAGTGACACATTATTTTATTAGTCATACTTATGCTCTTATGATATCATCCTCCCGTACCTTTGGTGTACCATTGCTATATTCAATGGCTTTTGACTCTATTCAGACTGCCAGTGCTTGGATGGTTGGTCGCATGATAATGAAGATGTTGCATTGTCTAATAATTTTTATTATAGCAAACAACAACAATATCAACAACTTTATTTCCTACCCAAATAATCAAAAAAAGAAATTTACATGAAGCAAAGCAAAGCATTTTACTGTAACCGCTGTATCAAGCTTCCTGGGGGCTCAGTTATTTTCAGACCTGCAAGCAGTGGGGCATAATGAAACTGTTCCATATGAAATTGAAGTTGGAAATGTTGAGATCAAGAATATAATGTGATTCTAACCCAACCTGTGGGTGTGTCTTCTGTCGTTTTGTGGGGGAGAGGTGTGGTGGGCTTAATAGAGAGTGGGGTGGGGTGGGGTGGGGTGGGGTGGGATGAGGGATTTGTTAAAAACTTGAAGTTCAAGAGATTGGGGGGGGGGGGGGGGCTTAATGGAGTGTTTTACAGTATTTGAAGTTTAAGAAAGTACGCACAGGCACTTTTTTCCCTTCCTTACCCCAATAAAAAATCTGAACAGGTTTATAAATAAAAATGAGCAGCACAAGATTTACTGTGTACAATTTTCAGTTTGATGAATCACACCTGAGTGAGATCACAAAGGAAGTTAATCAAGTTTTGGGTAAGAAAACCTTCCATGCTTCTTTCTTTTTTATTTCTATGGCATTCAACTCTTTGTCCACCCATGCCTGAAGTGGCCATCTTCAAGAAAAAGTTATCCATAAATTTTATAACAGCTTCCCATCATTTTTCTAGAAAAAGGTGACATCAAAGTCCCCCCACCGACACAGTTTCTCTAGAAAGTAACACCTTTTTTGTCAAGATAACTGGTCTTATTTTTATGTCATTATGTCCAGTTGTAAGACATAACAAAAGAAAAGATCAGCTTTTCCTTATGTCATTAAACTGTATGTTGTGTTGTTCACACCAGTGACATACAACATTGATATCAGTTGTGTAATTTTTGCATTTGCATGACCTGAGTCGCCATTATGTTGTTATGTCGCTAGTCTGAACCAGGCTTAATTTTACACATATTTTATGTCTGTTCATGTCAGAATCTCTTGATAACACGAACATGAAAGAGATCAAAGGACTTGATGAGAGACTAGCAGGACTTCAGCAAATCCTGCAGAATGTGCAGACTTTGATGCAGTCTCAAGCTGAGATGTCTCAGGGATTTCAGCAGAACCAAACTCGAGCTCAGAACATTGGTGACCCTTCTGTGCTTCCTGATCTGTGTGTAAGTCATCAAAAACAGCTCATGATGTTGATGAAGAATCACTCACTTTTGAGGTAATCTTGTGCTCCAAGGTTTTGATACACTGTATGATATATAGTCATGCCTAACAGTTACCAAGTTTAGAACTAGAAAGTTACCATCACCTTGTACAGCATGTTAATAAGGAAGGAATCTTAATGTTTTCAACTTTATTACTTGTTGAGTTACAGTATGCTATACTTAGAGACATTTTACTTAATTTTTATTAAATATTCAAAGGTTATACAGTACTGGCCTAAATGACTGATGCAACAACAAAATCAAACAAAAAGCCTTCCCCTGGCCTGCCTCTATCATGCTCAAGAAAAAAACTGTTATTACTATTGAAAAAAAAAAACACTGATTTCTATTAAAAATCAATGTATAGTTCTTATTTACATTCAATATTGTCTCAGCAGTGCCACAAGAAAGTACTGCTCAGTAACTTTCATTTGAATGGTCACACTTAAGGATTTGATCCACAGACTCAAAAGTTAGAATCACCTTGTACAGCATAATAAACAGCACCACAAGAAAGTACTGCTCAGTAGCTTTCATTTGAATGGTCACACTTTAGGATTTGATCCACAGACTCAAAAGTTAGAACCTCCTTGTACAGCATAATAAACAGTACCACAAGAAAGTACTGCTCAGTAGCTTTCATTTGAGTGGTCACACTTTAGGATTTGATCCACAGACTCAAAAGTTAGAATCACCTTGTACAGCATAATAAACAGTACTACAGAAAAGTACAGCTCAATACAATGAAGCTTTCATTTTAATGGTCATACTTAAATTGGGTTTCATCCACAGACTCAAAAGGGAAATCTGATCTGGCATTCATGTGGTTTATTTCATTTTATTTGATCCCAGGGATGCAAGAAAAAGATGTGCAAAAGCCAAGGATGAGCTGTCTATTAATCTACACACTAGATTAAGGTATTAATAATAATATTCTTTTAGGTGGTCATGTCCTAGTTTGCGCATGTGTATAAAGAATTGGGATGGAAGTAGAATATACACTTAGCATCGCATACCTTGCTGATTTTCTTTTTTGAATCCCAGTATGTGTTGCTTTATAATGAACTATTTTACCTGAAGTGCTGTTTATTAGGACTTTAAAATACTCAGTGTTCTGTTAATCAGGTCATAAAATGGCAAAATGTCCCACCTCTAGGACATCTGTAATATGCACAAGTTTGACAGACTAATGTCAGTCCATTATTGCTTTCACAGATGGATCATGTACGTGGAGAAGAAAATATGTGATTGTGATGGCACTATAATTATGTACCATGAAAATATCAGACGAATAAAACGAAGGTAAGTACATGTATCAGATGGCATACATGTAGCAGAAAAACATTGTCTTTTTGTTGCTTTTTCTGAGGGGGAAGACAGGCAGAGGAGGGGGGGGGGGGGGGTCATCTTGCTTTCTATGCATGTTACTCCCATTTCCTACCCTTTTCTTTGTTGTCCTTGCCTTTTTGCTCTTTTTCTATTGCAAAATGTTTCCTCTTCTTCTCCTTCCCACCGTCCTGGAAACAAAATTTTCTGTTCTCTGTTTTCCTGTTTCATAGACACCATCCATTCCCCCTCCTCCCATACACCCATTTCCCTAAGAGAATGACTTTGATGATTTTCTTTAGGCTTGAGATCATTGAACAAGTGAATGAGGCACCGCGCATTTACATCTTAGCAGTAGCTGAAGTGGTCAGAAGGAGATCATTTTCTTTACAGTTTCAGAAGGTAGGACATGGTTTACCTCCAGGAGTACAAAGTGGACTATATAAGATCCTCACAAATTATAGTCCTCTATAGGGGAACAGGAATGTCGCAGTGGTGAGAGCACTCCTTGCCCACCAATGTGGCCTGTGTTCGAGTACTGGAGGTGACACCATATGTGGGTTGACTTTGTTGTTGGAGGTAGGACATGCTTTACATGTACCTCCGGTTTTCCTTCCTCCACAAAAACCAACATTTCTAAATTCCAATTTGATCTGGAAACAGTGGAAATAAGAGTCACCTCGTGAATTCCACTGAAATTCCTATTAATTAATTTATTTATTTTATTTATTATAATTTAGTCTGTATTCTTAAGTATGGCATACATTATCAATTTGACTATTAATACTTGTTTCTTTTTTCTTCTGTATAGTGGGCAAGTAAGTTATGTGAGACCTCAATCCAGGCAAGAACAGAGGAAACTGCAAGGAGACAAGAATTTGAATTACAGTTTGGTCAGATGTGTTGTATTTTCACCGTCCTACTCTCCATCCTTGTGTATCACTTACAGTGCGACATGCCTTATTGGTAACACCCAACAAACCTGTTTTTACAAGTTAGCCAATCAGAGAGCACAAATTCAATTTACGGCACGCTTCTTCATAAGGTTGAGCACTATGGAATGTAATCTTGTAGCGTTGTGTTTATTTCAGGAGTGTAAAGTTAGATACAAAATATGAAGATTTTATTCAATGATTGCTTCACACATATCTACAGTTATGAATCAAAATAATTGCAAGAATTAGCTGGTGATATTGTGAAAACTTGTAAAAAAAAATTGTTGGGTGCTCATGGCAAGGTGCGTCCACTATTATTTAGTGAAGAATTGTGCGATTAAACATTTTAATTTTCTATTTTAGGCCAGCATTTTCTGCAGAATCTGTTTAGCGGTTTTGGTGACCGACCCTCCAAATTTCTAGAAAAGCCACTCAGACCCTTTGATGAACAGCTGCCAATCATAACAGATAAAGATCTTCAAGAACTGCAGGAACAGATCCCAGAATTAACCACCTACCTTGAGTCTAGCTCTATTAATATCAGCATGAAAGACGAAACTGGAAAAACAAGTTTTCTACAACTGGAAGAACTTGAAAATCTTGGTGCTATTTCTCAGTTGCCCATGAATTTAGGAAGCAGAACCAGTGAAAGTGTGACAGAAAAGAAATTGACACCATTTGTTGAAATGTCTTCTTCTGAGAAGGCCACACAAATGAGCATGGATGCTTCCACTCAAGTTGAATGGACATGTGAAGAAGAAAAAACTGCTGTACCAGAACAACAAGGAAATCAGTTTTATTCTACTCTTGGCATACCAGTTGTTAGTGAACTGACAAACGTGATAACTGAAAATGTTAGAGAAGAGACCACTGAGTGTTTAGATGATGATAAATCTCAGGAAAGGAAGAAAAGCAGTAGTGATAGTGCTTCAGAAAAAAGCTCAGCACTTGATGATAGCGACCTTGTTTTTAGATCAGCGCATGAAGACTATGTGACTGTTTTTGATGCGGATTTGGCCATCAATCTTGAAGAGAATATCCAGCCGGTAGGGGTGCTTCAGGAAGACTGTACAGCACTTCTTGATGATGCTAGTCAGACAACAACTCTTGCAAGTTCTGGCTCACAAAGTTTGACGGATCACAGCACTCAGACAGAGCGTAGTTCTGACAGCAATTTGCCAATTCAGGTGTCAGGTTTGCAAGAATCGTCCGAGGAAGTGGCTTTGGATTCACAACACATTGAAAGAACTGATCAAACTACGGTGAAAGAAATGGTTGAAAGATTGGAACAGTTAGAAGAGAGGTTAAGAAGTACTCAAGGATCTTTGGAAGGTGCTAATTCTCGGAAAGAGAAACTTTGGGATGCAAATGTGAAAGTTAGAGGTTGTTTTAAGGAAGAGTTAGTGGTAATTCGTCAGAGTCTTAATGAATGTAGGCAAGTGATTGTAGACTTGGAATCAAAGATGAAGGAGGATGTTATGGTAACTGTTGCTAATCTGCAGCAAAAAGGAGATCTGTTTAGGGAAGCAATAAGTGAAAATACAACTAAAAGAACTAGGGGAGAGTTTGAAAAAGAGCTTGTGCAGTTGAATTCACAATTTGAGCAAGAGAAAAATGCATTCTTAGAAGTTAAATCTAAACTTGAGCTTGAAAAAAGTAAAATTCTGGAAGAGATGAAACAGTTACAGGCTGATAAAGAAACAAGCGAGTCTTTGCATAAAGAGGAAACTGAAAAGTTGAGTTTAATTATGAGTGAATACAAAGCAAAAATTGAGGAGCATGAAGGAGCAGTGCAGAAGGTTCAAGAGAGCAAATCACGGTATGAGGAAGATCAACAGAAACGATTCAATGCTATAATGATGAAACTTAAACGAGAGAAGGAGAATGCTTTGTTTCAAGCACATGAAAAGATTAAGGAGCTAATGCAGCGTGTAGAGCAACGAGAGAAAGATATTAAATCACTGATGATGGAGAAAGAAAAGGTGACAGGAGAATCTGAACAAGCACGTAGTGCTTTCTGTTTGCGGGAACAAGAATTTTTGGCAGGTAAGCATGAATAATAAATCTGTTTATATTAACCCTTTCACTCCCAGAGTCAGTAGTTCTAGCTTTAATGTCTGTCAACTAAATCCTATCATGTGACCATTCAAATGAAACCTCTTCAGCAGTACTTTTGCATGGTACCATTTGTTCTAACTTTTGAGTCTGTTAATGAAACCCTATGGTGTGACCATTCAAATGAAACCTCTTCAGCAGTACTTTTGCATGGTACCATTTGTTCTAACTTTTGAGTCTGTTAATGAAATCCTATGGTGTGATCATTCAAATGAAACCTCTTTGGCAATACTTTTGCATGGTACTATTTTGTTTTTCAATATTATCTAAAATGATATTTGGAATTTTTATTGAGTTTTTATTTTTGATTTTTATCTGTCAAATGCGCTATGTCAGACAGCTACACATATCAGTTTGGTTGAAAGAAAATTGGAAATCTCATTATCCTCCACTGAGGTGTCCATATTATAGAGATGTCTGCATTATAGACACAGAGGTGTCCATAAATTATTATGGAAGTGCCCATATGGAGGTGTCCACATTATTGAGGTGTCCACATTATAGAGGTGTCTGTATTATAGAGGTGTCCGCATTATAGAGGTGTCCACATTATAGAGGAACCCATATTATGGAGGTCTCCATATTATAGAGGTGTCTGCCTTATCACATTTGAAGAACGCAATCCTAATTTCGTGTTGGTTGTCCTGTGGTTTATGTGCAGAAAAATTTGAGATTTTTTGGTAGACGGTCTTCCAAATGGCCGCCCCTATTGTTTTCTTTTTCAGGGGCTCATTTCCGCCAGAAATTCTTTCGAATGCATCTCCACAATCTGTGATTACTGCTAGTATAGCTGTCCATATTATGGAGGTGTCTGTAAGGATAGGTTTAACTGTAGTTATAATAAATTTGTTAAGATTTTATTTATTACTGATCTTCAGCTCTGCAAGAAAAAGAATCTAAGATTAAAAAATGTGAGATCCTACTACAAAACAAACAGGCGGAATTCTTAGAACAGCTTGAACAGGAGAAAGCATCCACATTAGCACTGCTTCAAATTGAACGGCAAATGTGGGAAGCAGAGAGAAATAAGCAGTTAGCAGCAAAATATCAAGAGACTGAGTAAGTGAACTTTTACAGTTGAATATCAATCACTTGGAAGTGACTGTCCTATCCCAGCCTAACCTAACCTAACCTAACCTATCCTACCCTACCCTACCCTACCCTGCCCTATCCTGTCCTGTCCTGCCCTGCCCAGCCCTGCCCCGCCCAGTCCCGTCCCGTCCTGTCCCATCCCCTTGCGTCCCGTCCTATTCTGTCCTATCCTATCATATCCTTATCTGTCCCATCCTGTCCCTTCCCGTCCCGTCCACTAGGACAGGTGGTCATTCACAGGAGAAAGTCCTAAATAAATGAAAGATTTTAGCCTGAAGTCTTGTAATGTGGTTCTGAAATTCTACTCAGTGTGACCATTCAGTTATTAAACTTTACCCTTTTTTGCAGGCGTGGTACTGATGTTGTTTTGGAGGAAGACTATCAACAAAGAATTCAACTCCTAGAAGAGGTAAGGATTTAGAATTACCAGTAGTAGTTTTATGTTATGAGCCTTGTCTGGTCGAGTGAATCAGACCTAGTCTTATGGATCTAAGTTTAAGTCAAGGCCTTTGCTCTAATACTGTGTGACATTTGGTGAAAAACTAAAATTGCAGATACCAAATAAATACTGATTAAATGTTTCTCTTTCACAGGAAAATAGAAAGCTTAATGAAAAGTTGTCAGTACAAACTGGTATGTTGGAGTAATGTTCAGGAGTTAATATTGCAGCATTGTCCCCTAAACTTTACTATTACTAACCCAGCTGTATTATGGGGATGGTGTTGAAGGGAGGAGAGGGTGGAAAGTTGGACACAGGGGGTTGGAGGGAGAGGGTGATTGGTGGAGCAAGATGCCTAAGGGAGGGGAGGGTGGAAAGTTGGACACAGGGGGTAGGAGGGAGGGGGTGATTGGTGGAGCAAGATGCCTAAGGGAGGAGAGGGTGGAAAGTTGCACACAGGGGGTTGGAGGGAGGGGGGTGATTGGTGGAGCAAGATGCCTAAGGGAGGGGAGGGTGGAAAGTTGGACACAGGGGGTAGGAGGGAGGGGGTGATTGGTGGAGCAAGATGCCTAAGGGAGGGGAGGGTGGAAAGTTGGACACAGGGGGTTGGAGGGAGGGGGGTGATTGGTGGAGCAAGATGCCTAAGGGAGGGGAGGGTGGAAAGTTGGACACAGGGGGTAGGAGGGAGGGGGGTGATTGGTGGAGCAAGATGCCTAAGGGAGGAGAGGGTGGAAAGTTGGACACAGGGGGTAGGAGGGAGGGGGGTGATTGGTGGAGCAAGATGCCTAAGGGAGGGGAGGGTGTGGAGGTGTGGAGAATCTTTTATTTAGAGTGTTTTGTTTTTATGAGTTGGCCCATTGATGTGGTTATTTATTACTTTTATTCCTTATCAGGCGAGAGCAGTTCTGTTCAGCATGGAGGAGAGATGAAACAAGTAAGACTTATCTTACGGCTATTGTTTTCACATGATCAGCAATGACTGTAGATGATTGCCAAATCCCTTGTCGAGAACCCTGTGATCACCCACTCTCATACCATTCATGGAATCACATGCAAACCATTCTTGTTTCTATTCCTTGTGATTGATTGCCAGCAGTAGCTGACAATGGCTTCAAATTTAATTTAACACCAAAAGAGTGATTTATTTGCGATGATTGACAATTTTGTTCCTCTCTAGGAAGGCTACTAATCCGCGTTTCTGGCTTTTTATACAGCTTTTGTAGACAGGATACTAAACTTGCTTTTATTTATTTAGGTGTTGAATGCAAAAGATCAACAAATAAAAATTCTCCAACAGCAGCTAGTAAGTGAAAGATTTTCACATAAATACATGTACATGTAGTTACTAGTATAAACCACAGGTGACGCACACAGCCAAAGCTTAACCTTATCTCTGTAACATGAAGCAGCTAGGAATATTGCTACTCCCCTCCTCTCCCCCTTGCTAGGAATATTGCTACTCCCCTCCCCTCCCCTCCCCCTTGCTAGGAATATTGCTACTTCCTTCCCCTCCCCCCTGGATGGGATGTTATATTAGTCCATCACAGGGTTGCCCCAAGCATTTTGTTGCCAGTATCCATTTATACACCTGGGTGGAGAGAGACAATGTGGAGCAAAGTCTTAGGAAACAGTAAATGATGGCAAACCACCATCCTACAGATCTGAGGTCCATTGCGCTAATCACTACATCACCGCATCTCCACTAGTTTAGTAGTAGTATATCTGGCCAATAACTTGGGAAAAATTAGAAGATGGTTGATTAAGTACTCCATAATGAAATGATTTTTCAGACTCAGATGCAGCAAATAGCTGGGGCAGCTTCAGCAACATCAAAAACAGAGAAAATCTCCCTCAAAGAGTAAGGCTTGCTATTATTGTTATTAATTATAATAATTATAATAATTATTTATTGTGCAGTTCCAGAAAATATTCATACTCCCCCCATGGAAGGTTTTTTGTTTAGTACCCCTGTCCCCCCAAGAAATTCCAGTTTAGCTTCATGCTTTGCTTCTCAAAGACCCCCCTCCCCCTACGAATTTCCAATGACCTTCCATGGGGTGGGTATGGATTTTTTCTGGAACTAGACATTATAGTTATCAATTGACCAGTTGTGTATATACAGGAACTCTCTCTTACACACACACACACACACACACACCCTCCAGACCAGCTTTAAGTGTCCTCCTAGAGCATGTTAGAGGTTTCTGCCTTAAAAAGGTTTGAGAAAATGCTTCACAATGCTTAGACAAGCTCCGATTTTTCCCTGTTCTTACTCCCTTTTTTGTCCCTGTTTCTTTGCCCTTTCTCTTGTGTTTGTACCTCTCTGCCCCCCACTCCCCCTCCCGTCCCTTTCCTCTCCCTCTCCCCCTGCCCCACCTCCCCCTGCCCCACCTCCCCCTGCCCCACCTCCCCCTGCCCCACCTCCCCCTGCCCCACCTCCCCCTGCCCAACCTCCCCCTGCCCTACCTCCCCCTAAAGAGACAAGTTCACTGTCCTATCTGTTACTTATGAATAAAATGTGACCCTATTTCTGTTGTTATTATAACTGATTGTTCATTTGTTGTTCAGTTTTCAGAGTGGTGATGTAATTCTTCTGGTGTTCGATGAACGATATCAAAACTATCTTGTGTTGAGTACAGGGCAGACACTCTTTTTCTTACACCCTGATTCTATGGCTGGGCTAGATCTTGCAACAAGTGAGTACTACTTATGAGCTGAATAAGTCACTGATCAATATAATGTACTATACTCATGTGCCCAATAATTCATTCCCAATAACCTTTGGATACGTGCCAACTTTTACTCCAACCATAGTACAAGGGTGGGGGGAGAGGAGAGGGGGGAGGGGGGGAGGGGAGAGGGGGGAGGGGGGAGGGGTAGTTGCAACCATCTTTCTTCAAATTTCCTCATTTTAGTCAGTTTTTGCTTTGATACTTGTTCTTAAAATCAAACATGACAGCCAGGATGAGTAATTCAAAGGTAGCGTTACTTAAATATCCATAACTATGAATATAGCTATCAAAGTTATAAATTTTTTGAGTTTCTTTTATTTACTAATTCATCACCCCTCCCCCAAACCTCCCCCCCCCCCCCCACCCCCCTGAGACAAGTTTGCAATCCTCATGTAAACAGTTGGTTAAATTATTCAAAGAACAAGTGAAAAGTTAGCTCGCCCAGGGTAACTTGCAGAAGTTACACAAGACTATATAAAGTCTGTAAATGGGGTTTAATGTTCTTTTTTTTCAATTTCCTTTACAGGTGGTGCTAAAAAAAGGTAAGCTTGCAGACACCTGCATTACTATTGCAGTCATCCAATGACAATGTATAATGATGTACTCATCTGTTAGAAACAGAGCTGGTATTAGTAGATCTTAGCAGCTGGCAACTGACAACCTACAGTTAAGATGACTGGTTACTCAAAGTTAAAAATGACTAAAGGACAACAAGCATAGAAGACATTCTTTCCTTGTGGGACCGGCTTCTGCAAAGCTTAATGACAGCCCTGTAGAGAAAACTTGAGATCTAAACATACCAGTACACAATCTGTGCAAGTATTTTCCAGTTCAGTGTGCAGAATGTTGCCCAGTGATTCTATTTTCATTATTTTCCTTTAGACCATGGATGCTAGCACAGATGACAGACAAGGAATATTGTCAAGCTAAAAAGGTAGGTCAAGATTGGCTAAAATAATGACCCCTCTCTCTTCTTATAATAAGAACTCAGTTGTGTATTGCAATGCATCATGATTGGCTTAAACATCTTGCACTGCTTTCTGAACCACTCATAAGTAAAACCAAAACGAATCGTGACTTACTCACATGTACTTTCCTGTACTTAGTGCCGACCATTTGCTTCTAGCTCTGATTGGTTCAATGGATTGTCTGCCTGTTTTGATTGGCCAGAATATTTCTTTGTTTTGGTTTTACAACACTCAACTTAAAACAGCTCTAATATAATTATACTAGTAGTAACCACAGATTAAAACAGTGTGTTAAATCCAAGGGGGGGGGGGGGGGGGGAGGGGTGGTGGATAGAGCTTGAGAGAATAATAATGTGTGGGGTGGCTAATAGGCCATTTCCAAATTGACTTTAGGCTCTCTATCAAAGCGAGGCTAGGTGCGAAACCTTTCATATGAAAATGAGTTTTCATTCACATGCAAAAAAGTTTTATTTGCATGTGAATGAAAACTCATTTTCATATGAAAGGTTGTGCACCTAGCCTCGCTTTGACAACAAGGCATAACGTAACTCGGAAATGGCCTATTTGGTGTTCACAAAAATGCCTGCGTTCGTGAGATTAGGAAGCGTTCTCCTATTGTTGAACACAATGATTATTTCATATTATTTTTATTTTTCTCAACATTCAGAACAGTAACTTTTTCATTTGGGTCTTGTTTTTCTTTAGCCAAACAACAGGTTCCATGTTCCTGTTGGAACCAAGTTCTACAGAATACAAGCCAAACCTTGGGAACGATAAACAGTGACGAAAAAGTACTGTATGTACAGGACTTACAAGCTGGCACTCAGTGAATCAAAGATCACTGAGAACCAAAGAAGAATGTTGTTCTTCACAAGATAATACATGATTTTTATAGTGTGGGAGTTTTTCAAATCCCAGGGTTTAACCCTTTAAGCCCTAATATCAAGATTTAAATTCTCATTTCTTGTCCCTATACATTTCCTATAAAAGTAGTATGGAGAAATTGTTTAGATATCAAGAGAATTCATCTTGTGTGATCATGTCCTTAGTTCTCATGTCCTTTTTGATTGATAAGGCATTAATATTACAATGAGAAATTTGATGCTGATCACTCTTAGGGCTTAAAGGGTTTAAGTAAAAGCTGCTGGGATGCAGCTTCAGTTTGGTTTAATTCGGTTTGATGTTATTAAAATGTACTATTAGTTAGGCTTTTTAAAATTGTACACTGTTATTATATCCAAGCAGGGATCCAGGGAAGGGGATTCAGGGTTCCTGACCCCCCAACCCCCCCCCCCCCCCCCCCTCCCCCTTATATCGCCAAAAAAATAAGGCCCAAAGCACTAAAAACATTTTACAGTTAAGATAACAGTTTTACTCTTGCCCACTTTCTGTGGAATCTGGATTAACTTAAGTAAATATCCACGATCTTTTCTTGGAAAAAGGGGGATTTTCTCAATTTTTAATTTGCTAATTTGATTAATTGCACCGTCTACAAGAGATCTTGCTCTCTTGAAGTTCTTAGGCTCAAAATCACAATTCTCAATAAATTTCTTGCCTTATTTTGGAAATCATTTATACATTAATTTTTTGCAATTTAATGTTAACAGAGTAGAGCTTTAGTTTATTTTCCTGAAAGAGATGCTTTTTCCTTGCTATTGAATGCAATGGTGCGAGGTGTTATGATCAGGTGTAAAGATCATCAATTGATCAACAACAAATGTAATAAAATATTATTGAACTTCATGTGAAAAATGAGATTAATTTGTTGTTATATCCCTCAATAAACCCAGTGGGTGGAATTATTTTCTACGCCTCACTGCAACATAATTGAGAAATTTATTGTTATTAAAATGAGCATTTTAAGACTCCTGGTGATTTCATTAGGTGTGAGAGTTCATTTTGTCTTGTCAGTTCATTCACTTACTGTCACTTGTAGTGATGGGGATGTGCAAAGGATTTTTTGGAGGTGAACATTTTGGCAAGTTTTTTTCGGGGTGGTTTGAGTGAAGTAGGGATTTTTTGGGGGGTATTCAAAACAATATGAAGATTTGTGCCAAGTGCCCGCGTAGTGCTATGAATGTATTGCAACAAATGTATTGCAACCAAACTTGTTTTATCATTCTGGGTATAATTTTTAAGGTTTGAAAATTCAGCATGGGATTTTTTGGGGTTTCATTTTGGTTCAGGGGATTTTGTTGGGTTTTACTGGAAGCCCTAGGGATCTTTTTGGGTATTGAATTTTGCCCCCATTCACACATCCCAGTCACCTTAATTCTGGAGTTCCCGGAGTTCCCAAGAGGCCTTTTTTGAGTTGCGTCTATGTCAAATTCATACACATGCCGTACACCAAGCATCAATTTAGAAATGGCCCATTAACTTCATTGGGACATTAACGACTTGTCCCCTTAACGTGTGCAAGGGGTCATTATGGGTGGGGGTGTGCTAATATTAGCAGACATTACCAGTACTAACACTATTCAACTTTTACCTGCAAGGTAACCTCGAAATAACAATAGCAGTGGCACACGTAATTTGAATTGAGTGTGCTGCAGCTATGCAATAGTATTGTTGTTTTAAATTTACCTCGGTAAAAGTTGAAACGTAAAAATTGCTTTTCTTATAGTTTCCATAACAACAAAATTATTATGTTTGTGGTTTATATTTTATTACTATTGATTCACTAATACCATAAACTCACAAAGGAGTTTCTCTATACACATCACACTTTATTTGATTGCAACACAAGAACATTTTTCTGCATGATCCGTATTGTATTCCTGCCAAGGAAATTGTAAGGAATTGTTGGATATGCACTTGATAAGAACGTTTTAAAGCTGTTTATAACAGCAAGGAATTGATTGAATAAAATTCTACAGTAATGAACAAAAAAAATCATTCTTAGACATATAATAAATTATTAAAGGCCTTTGCCTATGTATTGAGTTCCTATAAATTAATTAACCTTTCACATCCATGCAGAACCTATGTTACAGTGTTGTGGAGTAATTCCACAAGATTCTTTATGTCTACTTCTTGCTATACATTCTAACAAATGTTCTATCTTGACAGGTGGAATGATTTTACATGTCATGGGGATTTTGACAATTTTGGGTCAAACATGCCGCAAATTACATATAAAACTAAGTACCTTTGTCATACACGAAATGTTTGTAGAACACTAAGAGTGAATTATCGAAGAGAAAATGGACCATAATCAGAGTTTTGGCGAGTTTTCCTAAACACAAGGCAATAAACTTGTTAAATGAATCCATCTCCATCCTGGCCATCTGCAGCCCAAGACACTTATTTTTACTCTTGGAGCACTGGACCATTATTTGCTTGGTTTCCACTGATAAATACATGTCTTTTAAAAGTAAAAATGGCAACATTGCCCCTTTAACTTGTGAATAAGATTATGGAGTAAGACATCCACTACTCCCTATATCTTTCATATTTTTTTTTCTAGGCACTGACCATAGCACAAAAAATGTTTTTGCGGCATAGCACTTGCATTAAAATAATGATTAATTATTGAAATTTGTTTGTTAAGATCGAGAGCTGAAAAACTGTTACAAATACAGTCAGACTTTTCGGGATGACCTCTTCATCAGTGTTTGTGTTCTCCCGAGGCAAACGCTCGTGCTCACGTAAAATTTTCCGATTCCATGGGCTACATTAGCTTCATTTTTCATTCTCTGTTATGCAATTCGTGTATTTTTTTTATATTTTTGAATGGCATGCATGCAACATATTTTACATGTTGTTTTACAGGTTACATGTAAGTAAAATCACTCTTCATAAATATATTTTTCTAAGCTAAACAGAAATGTTCCTTAACTTGTGCTATCTGTGCTGTTCTAAATATTGCGAGAGTAGAAGAGATGGCACACAAAACGTCTCCTGGTTGTTTTCAATCTCCATGATTCGATCGCCATTGCGGTTCACACCTTTGAGAAAAGGAAAGGAAAGGAAAGAAAAGTTAGCCTGGCTTGTTTACTGCTTAGTGCTTACTAGTACTGCCTCCCACCCTGCCTTCTAACCATCCCCCTCCCCCCCCCCCCCATTCACTCTGGGCCTCCTCTTGCAATGGAGTGTGATCTGCTACTGCAGCTGTTTGGATGTCACATCTCATTTTATCCAAAATTTGAATGTCAGAAATTTTTTAAGTAAATTAAATTAACAGTTAACAAGGCTGCAAATAACAGCCTTTATTATTTGACTCTAACGTCATTTTACATGTAAGGGAAAGAGAACATGCAAAATATCAGAGCGTATTACACCTAACTGTTGCATTTAAAGACATGGATGAAGCTAATTAGAAATCATTATTTTACTATTAAATATTAATATTTCCCAGTACAGACCAAACAAGCTAGTTCAATAAAGTTTTTATTATTATGGTTCTTAAAATTTTGCTGATAAATTAATGCATCTGTTCTTGGCAAACGCGCGTCTCAAAGTTAAGCATATACTTTGCATTTTTCAGGCCATTTTCATAACAGTTTATCCAAAATTATCTGCCAAACATGAAGAAAAAGTGTTTCTACTTAATAAAAAGGTTTCCTTTGTTTAATGTTTCATATGTATTTTGCGCTATATAAACAATAAAGTTATTATTATTATTATTATTATTATTATTATTAAAAGTGATTTTGCAAAATTAATTTGCAGGCGGTCCATCTTAGGGGTCTGTATGCAAAAATTTGGACTGCTCAGGAAACCAATCAGAACGCTCCTTTTTAATTCATCACAGACCAGTTCAGCCATATAATAAATAGACTGAGGTTATTCAGTTTGAAGTTGTGTAATATGGCCGGGTATTTTTACAAGTCAGTTTTTATTTTTTCAAGCCTTTAGCAGAGAAAAAATAAAAACTGACTTGTTAAAATGCCCAGCCATATTACACAACTTCAAGCTGAGTAGATTGTTTATAATTTATACAACAGTAATCTTCTCCTAAAAATAAGTTTTTGAAACTGTTTTTTTCTAGTGTGCGGTCAGAAGAGTGGTGATGCGTATTTGCACTCTAGAATGCTATATATGTCAAATAATAAAAGAAAAGTCTTGATTTATTATTTTCAAATTCTTATCACTTACTTAACGATTTCAAATCAAGGAACTGGCAAACACCATGTACCAACAATCTGTCAAAACTGCAACAAAGTGAAACAGAAACAGCATTTCAATGTGAGCTGTATAAATTAACAGTCAGGCAATGAATGACATTTGAAAATTATCAAGGTGAAAGAATATACCTGGATGGTACATTTGTGATCATAACAGCACTCGGGTCATCTGAAAAATATGAAATCACTTCCTCCTCATGGTGTTTTAGCCCACCCTGTAAAAGAAAACAAACAAAATGACTTCCGGTGGAAGGTAATTGGGCATTATTTGATTTTCTGGCAATACCTGAGTCTTACATAATTTTGGAAATTATATCTACAGTGCAAGTATGTAATTTGGCATACTTGCCCAGCTGATGAGTTTGAAAAAACCTAATGTGGATTTGCTGGAGAAGTTTTTTGGAGGATGAAAATCAGTGTTAATTATCCAAGTTATAGAACTCTCTATTTTTTATCATTTATGTAGCTTCTCAAACTAACCGAGTGTTAATTTGCTCCACTAACCCCCCTCCTTTGCATTTAACCCCCCACCCTCCCCTCCCTCCAATGCCGTCTCCATGGGCAAGGCAGGTGACCATTACATATTGTGGGCTCGATGTTAAAGTGCACATGGAGTGAAATTTCACGACCATTTTTTTTCCGATAATCTGAAAAAAGGTCTTTTAAAGAATTATTTTGATGGGTAAATACCAGTAAGTCGCTTGAAGTGGAGAGAACATTTTAACAAACGATGCAAGTTGGGCTTATTAGACAAGGACCTGGATTCTAGTGATATCATAAAGAGGGAACATTTCAACAAACGATGCAAGTTGGGCTTATTAGACAAGGACCTGGATTCTAGTGATATCATTTACAGTGGAGTTTTGGCACCTTGTGGAAGGATTATTTTGATGAAATATGTTTGAAAGAGATGCATATTTTAGCCCTGGTATTGAAATTTCACTTCATGTGCAATTTAACAGCCAATCGATAGTGATCAACATCAAATTTCTCCTTTGTATATCAATGCTTAATCAAACATGAGGTTGTGAGAATTAAGGACATGATCACCAGAGATGAATAATTTCTCTTGATATTTTAACATTGTCTCCCCACTACTTTTATAAGAAACTTATAGGGACAAGAAAGGAGAATTTGTGTCTTGATAAATTGCGGCTTTATGGGTTGACAAAGCAGAAAAACTGACTTGTACAGCAAAAAATAGGCCTGCCAAGTATCAGAAAAAAAAGTGGTAGAGTTTGTCAATTACCATTGGAACTCGTTTGTTCAGAAGAGTTCCTCTGATTCGTCCTTCAATTCTGTTGAAAGACTTCTCTGCAATTGCCATGGCATCTATTAGGCAACAGAAAAATTTTGTGTGACATATTAGATCAATGTTATGTAAAGAATATTATGTATGTGTGAATAATAAAAGAAAACTTCAAATATCAGGTGAAAAAAGTCAGAGTACTTTTTCAGGCTACAAACCGTTTGCAGGCTTGTAAAACACAGACAGGAATATTTTAAACTAACAGCGCCATATGATAATTAAGAGATCCTCAAGTGTGCTGTTTGGGCTTAACAAACAACAGACCTGCCAACCCCTGATAAAGGAAAATCTGGAGATCCACGAAAAAATCTGGAGATTCTACAAAAAGAAGTGAATTTTTTTTTGACCAGATCATGATTAAACAAACCCTTTTTCAAGGAAAACTTTAAGCATGGAATTGAGGTTCTGTTAACGATTAACTTAACTGTTGCATAAAAGCACTAGCAGGGGCCTTGGAAGGCAAAAAATGAATGGTAAACACGTCAAGTACAAATTAAACAGAACTCCTCAGTACAGTAATAGTGTTCTACTTTTATCTATTAGTTCATAGCACTAGCATTCTCATTTATTTTTCCGTTTTTTAACTCAACAAGGTAATATTTCATTTAAGAATGATTTTCCTCAAAAAAACCATGAGATTGGGAGTCTTTGTCATGAGGTCGTGAGAAAAGATAAAAAATTGTGAGACTCACAGCAAAATCATGAGAGTTGGCATGTCTGAAACAATCACTAAATGCATGTTTAGGAAAAGTTGTTGTTTTATGTGTGTGTGCATGACTAAATTTGACACCAACCTCTCTCTGTGAAGACGTTTTCATCATCAGTAATTCCCCGGTTAACTTCCTTATCACGAGCAGATGTAATTGTCTTTCGTTTTATGATGGCTTCTTGTTCTTCCTCGGACAGACTCACAAACTCATTCCAGATCTGTGTACAAACATTTAACAACATTTTAATCTTGAAATTAATAAAAATTCCCCTTCATGGAGATCTCATAGGTTTACTACCACTTTGCATCTTGTAAGTGAAATATATTCATGAAAACATGAGACAAAATACTAACCCAGCAGATGGTTTTTAGGTTCAACTCCTCCCCCCCACTACCCCACTGCTATGAAAATTCCAGTTTGCCTTCATACTTTCTATTGAAAACTTTGGCTTTGGAGACCCCTGTCACATTTTATGTAAATTTTGTTTTTTGATTGTATGGGGTAGAAAATAAAGTTGTTGTTGTTGTCGTTGTTGTCAGCCAGGAAACTGTCCCCTTAATTTAAATTACATTCATTTTTACTTTGAAAGCAACTGAATCAATCACCATACCTTCATATTTTCTGCATTTGTTAAAAGTGAGGTAAACACAGTTGTATGGCTGTTTACCAGGTCACTGATATCAAGTTCACTGATCTCCTCGTGGTCGACCAAACTCAGCAGGAAACACGCTGAAATAAATTAACTTGCATATTAGATATGATGAGGAAGTGGGTCTCACTTTAGATCTGACAGTTGGAAGTTTACACCTCCTCTCTGTCATTATCTAGTTTCCTAAGAAAAGAAACATCAACTTCATAATGTCTCTTTCCAGGTGTTTAAATGTGTCCCAAAGAATTTGGGGGAGTAAGGATTAATACTCACAGTTGCTTTAGAAACTTTACTACAGAAACCATTATCATCAGATGTTCAATAACAACCCTTTCACTCCCAAAGTCAGTTATGGAGACATGTAATGTAGTTCTAACTTTTGAGTCTGTTGATGAAATCCTATGCAGGGGTTTCAATAAGAATTGAAGTAGATGGCTGGCCAAGGTATAATAGGTGGCTGTGACAGATATGGGGCCGTTAGGCCCCGTCCCACTAGGGGGGTCTGGTAACCGGCGGTGAGAGGCGAAGTAGGTGGTGGTACACTGCCGGTAGCCGGCTTCTATTGAAACCCCTGCCTGTGGTGTGAACATTCAAATGAAACCTCTTTGGCAGTACTTTTGTATGGTACAATTTGTTCTAACTTTTGAGTCTGTTGATGAAATCCTATGGTGTGACCATTCAAATGAAACCTCTTGGCTAGTACTTTTGCATGGTACCATTTGTTCTAACTTTTGATTCTGTTGATGAAATCCTATGGTGTGACCATTCAAATGAAACCTCTTGGCTAGTACTTTTGCATGGTACCATTTGTTCTAACATTTGAGTCTGTGGATGAAATCCTATGGTGTGACCATTCAAATGAAACCTCTTGGCTAGTACTTTTGCATGGTACCATTTGTTCTAACATTTGAGTCTGTGGATGAAATCCTATGGTGTGACCATTCAAATGAAACCTCTTGGCTAGTACTTTTGCACGGTACCATTTGTTTTCAATAATTATTGAAAATTTGGGATTTTTAAATTGAATTTTGATTTTGGCACTCTGAAGAATTGAATGGTTAATATGACACTTCTCTACACTTCATTGCCTGACTGTGTGCTATTTTAGTTGGACAATGGTAATCTTTAACTCTCAGTATTGTCATAAGGGTTTACCCAAAATGACACCTGCAGTCAGACCTGAAGGTTCCTTTCTTCTCGTTCCATGAAGCCCCTCCCTGCCCCAGAACAGGCTTTTATTCCTTGCTCTTTAGAACAGTCCTTTAATTTCATTAGACATGGGTAAAACAAGTTATATTGTTTTTTAGGGCTGAGTCTATTATTCTGTTGTTTAGTGTTTTCTCAGCCAATCCTGTGAGGCATTCTGAGAGCATTGTGACCCTCCCCTGCTCCTAGAATAATTCATCATTGCTTGGTTGCAATGCTGCATGCAAGACTCACAAGGCTAGCCCCTCTCTATCTTAAGTTAAATACTTACTATTTTCATGTCTCCTCATTTGTCTGTTTCCAGTTTTGACTTTTCGCACCGTGTACTTGGTGTTATAATGATGTATTTTGCTCTTTTGTGATCGTTGACGGGCATTACGTCTTTCATTCACTTCTTGTTGAGGTTGCGGAACCTCTACAGGCTCTAAAATGTCCTCCTCCCAACCCCTGGGGAATAAAATTTGGTTTTCATTTAAGAGTTCAATCCTTAATCACCCCCTGAATCAGTGAATGCTTTTGTCTAAAAATATCCATACTGCCCCAGCAGAAAGTTTTTAGGTTTAACCCCTCTAACCCCCCCCCCCCCCCCCACCCCACCCCACTGCTATGAAAATTCAAGTTTGGCTTCATACTTTCTTTTGAAAACTTTGGCTTCTCAGACCCCCATACATTATAGTTATGTTACGGTTCTTAAAACTGAAACAAAAGCCAAAACAATAAACCGCCTAAAGACAAACAACTATATAGCGCATACATGTATTAAATTAATGTATGGGGTTACTATACGGAAATCTTTAATACCAACAGCTGAAATAATGTTCACATCACTGAAAGATTGAAATTTATTTGCTAAAAAAATGAAAGCTAACGTTCTCAGACAAAATATACTGACTGAGGTTATTATTCCAGTCTAGACTATAAAAATCGTCGTTGCAAACGACAAGCAAAATTCACAATAATTTTGTGACTTATCACTCAAAAAATAATTGTCGATCCCTCTTTTTAACGGAGAAAACAAACAACTATTAACTAAACTTCAGCTGATTTGTAGGGGCCAAGGGTGAAATGATTAATTATAAGTTAAGTTAAGCTTAAATGTATTTCTAAATTCTGCCGGTTTTTACCGCAAAACATCAAAACAATAAGCTAAGCGATACTTACAGATCTGTTCCGTAAAGTTCTTCGCCTTCTTGATTTCGACGATGTCGCAAATGTTCTTGCACGTTGAAGACACCCATTTCGCTGCCACATGTACAGATTACTGGCGAACCAAGTTGTGATGTGTGCAAAATATACACCGCCGAAATCAAAGATGGCGGACTTTCGTTTACAACTGGTGATGCAATCGAATACTAAAATAGCAGTAAGCTGATTGGTTGATTAGTTTGCGTTTTGTCTGTTACCGCGCGCGAGGTTCTCTTAACAAATTGACGTCAGTTTTTTATGCGTCTGTCCTGTTATTGATGATAAAATTCGTCATAACATTGTCAAAGTGCTGTGGATCCACGAGCCGCAGGCGAGTGGATCCACAGCAAACTTTGACAATGTTATGACGAATTTTATCATCAATAACAGGACAGACGCATAAAAAACTACGTCAATTTGTTTTTTACAATAACAAAACGCCAAAACTGATGTTGAAATGAAGGAAGGAAATGCAAGATGCGATCGCCACAAAACCAGAATTTCATAGCCATAATTCGGAGAAACACGGGCTCGTAAATTAAAAGTTTGAGTAGAGGAAGTCAGAAACACATAGAAAAATTGGAATTTTGAAACTAACCTTTATTCCGGTTAAAACTGTTCTCAAATAATCCGTTGAAACACGGTTCAGTTCACCTCCGGTAAAGCTTATTTCAGCGACTCACAGCACTATAATCCTGCTCACCGCCAATTTTCAGGTCTGGATTCTCAACAAACGTCTTCATCTTTCCGCTTTAAGGTTGTGTTTTAGCTTCTTGAGGTTCATCTAATCTATTTTGGACGATTTCCTCATTGAATAATTCTGGATTTGTGAAAGAATTCTCGCCACAAAAAGCGCAGCGCTGACAAGTTTGGAAAACCTTTGGCTGATGGCGTCAGTTTTATCGTTTTATGCGTCTGTACTCTTATTGATAATAAAAATTAGCCAATCAGCGCGCGAGAATTCGCACAGTTATTGTAAAATTCTCGTTCGAACTCTCAATTTCGTAATCTTCAACAACAAAACTAAACTACAGTAGTATAAACAGTATGTATACAGGGGCGTAGCCAGGACTTTTTCAGAGGTACGCACAATCAATTTTTAAATACTCCCCCTACCTCCTCACCCCACCCTCAAGTCCCAAATCTTTCTCCCTGTTTTTTTTTTTTTACTTTTTTCAGGTACGCACGTGCGTACGTCAGTGTACAGGTTGCTACACCCCTGGTATACTGTAAATGTATAGAACTGTATACTGTACGACAGTTATGGAGATCATGGGATACATGTACTCCTTTCGATGAACATATTAAATCAAATTAACATACATATATACTTTATTCAAGATGCAATAGGTGCAAAACGTGTCCTTTTATCTCAGAGGGAACCACGTTTTACACCTTTTTCTCTACAAACGAACAACAACGAATACGACACCACATCTCTTGCTCATCTACAAATCTCATATATACTGGATATAGTGCTGCAGATGCAAAGTACTATACATAGAAGAGACTAAACGACATCTCAGCGACAGATTTGGTGAACACAGACGCGCAATTGAAAAATTCATTAAACATGCAACATCACATTGATCAGTCTACCGCCTTTTCAGATCACTTTACTCTTCCTGGCTATTCAATCAACGACAAAGAACTCATTCCCCTTCAACTCATTAACTCAAACAGAGACGCCATTCGTAAGGCCAGAGAAGCATTTTTAATTTCCAAGGGTAAGACTCTTGAACCCTATGGGATGAACAGGCGCGATAAACTTAATCTATTTCTATTTTTATAGTAGCCTTTGTAAACGTTTCTGCTGTCTATTTTTGTTAACCAATCGTATTTAATCTTTTTATTTGAATCATTTTATATCTTGTAACGGTTTTATTCCATTTTTACTTAGCTCTTTGCAGCCCCTGATGAAGGTTAGTTTTGCCTAACCGAAATATTGGGCAATAAAATACCCTTTATAGCTGTCCGATCAGCCTTGCATTTCGTTTTAAACATTATAGGACACGCCGGGATGATTATATGTACATATAAAACAGAAAGTTACAAAAGGCATCTTAAAAAGGAAGTTAAGAGATTAACCCTATGTGAAAAACTCTCTGAAAACAAAAATAAATTGAATAAATAAATAAATAAATGTGCAAAATGAGCTTGGATTTTATTTACTGGAGGCTTTCAGCTTCCACTATGTCTCTTGGTAGTAGATTATCAGTCCATAGCTTAACTATCCTAATAAAAATGAATGTTTTAAACAGTTCAGTCTGGCAGGTTTGACATAAAGTTTATACGAATGGTTGGCTCTCGTGGACTTATCTGTAGCAAATTCGGAAAAAATCTTCAAATTTTAAATGATAAAAACCAAAAACTATCCTATAACACTCAACTAAAGAAAAATAAGTTCTACGGTCGGATAGAGTAGGCCATTTGAGCAGTTGACATCGATCTTCATACGACATATCACCTTTACGTTGATTAAGAACCAGTCTTTGACGCTCTTCTCTGTACGCCCTCTAGGTCCTCTTGTGCATGAATGTCCTTGGTGAGATTAGGGCACCAGAAAGGTACGTCATATATCAAACATGAGACACGTGTTTCAGCACAAGATCAAACACTGAGAAAGAAAGTTGAAAATATGACGCGCAGTGGAGTATTTTTGACGACTTCGAGGTGTTTGATCTTGTGATGAAATACTGTGTCGAATGTTTGATATTACTTGTCAAACAAAATGATTTTAGAAGGAGAAATTAAGGATGCAAAAATGAGGAGTGTTTCCTTTGTATTTTCTTCATGAATTAGAAGTAGAACGACAAGATCGGAATATTTTTAAAAAGTATCGAATTCTGTTATCCATCCACTCTTGTAAATTATACCATGTATTAAATCGCCCAACTACGATATCAGAAAAAGACCAGTAGAGGCCAAAAATTAATACTATGCGTTGTAAAAGCTATTTTGCAATTTTATGTAACTTTAACACTGTGTAACATAAGATATCAAGAGAAAATATGTAATTTTTATCTTTTGAAACAACAAAGATTAATTTTTAATTATTTACTTATTTATTATATAAAACTATACCTCGATATAACGAACATTTTGGTTATTTATCCGCAAATTCGTTATAAACAGGTTTTAATTAGAGAGCGCTTTTCATATTCACTTTTATTGTGATTTAGGAGTCGATTAAACTTGAATGTTTCGAACCATCCGTGAAAACATATCACATATAGGAATAAAATTTTGTCCTTTGCTCGAGTAGAATCAAAGTTATAAAATATCAAAAATTTGCGCCTTTTTATCCTAACAGGCAATAAAAAGCTTAAAAGCAAGTCAGTGTTGGAATAGAGCGCGCAAGTTTGAGAAAGTTTGAGTGTGTTTAATTGTCAGCCCTGCTTGCTCATGTGCAAGCTATGACGTAACTCATTTAATTTCATTGTTTAGACCAATCGGAAGCGAGTAGATAACTCTGGCGGGAAATTTTCCCCTTGAAAATGTCGCGGCCAGTCAGCTACAGTCGGACCTCTACTAAGCGGCCACCCTAGGGACTTTGAAAACTGGCCGTTTAATAGAGCTCGAGGTGGCCGTTGAATAGAGGTATCGAATATATCACTTTACTGACAAATAATTTGGGACTTTGGAAAGTGGCCGCTTAATGGAGGGTGGCCGCTTAATAGCTGGCCGCTTAATAGAGGTCCGACTGTAATTGAATGGATGATTATGTATACCCATGTGCGCCATGAAAGCCACCAGAGTGTAGAATAAGTCCTTCCGGTCAAAGGTTTTATTCAGTGTTGACTTTGTCGGTGTTATCCGTTGAAATTTTATGTGAATTTTGGTCATCCTTCGCTTTGTTTGGACTAATTATAATTGAAGTAAATATATATGAGTGGTTTTTTAACCGATAAAATTGGTAAGAAATCGAATAAAGCATTTTAATCTGTGCACATGCGCCGAACCGTGAAACTATCCCTTTAAATGCGGAGTGTGCGGAAATCCAGAATGATATCCAAAAGGGAATGCTGGCCTACACTGAAAAGGAACTGTTGTTATTGACAATGATGTTATTGGCTGTTGAGGCTCAAGTCAGTGAATGGTGCGTTTCGATCTGTGTATTGTTAGTGTAATTTTGTCGGTGTATTGTTTGTCAAATTTCACGTCGGTGAGTTCAGTGTACTGTTTGTCTGTTCTGTAGACAAGTGGTTTGTAGGCCACTAGTAGCTGTTGGCATCGGTTCCCCCAACCCCTCCGAACTGCATAAAAAAGCAATGAGATATTCTAGTACTGTAATCTGTAATTTATTGAGGTATTTGTTTAATTACCTATGCTCGTCCTACACACTTTTAACATAAACGGAATCAGCCCTATATATAATATTGACTTTGCAGGGGCGTAGCTACCTGTACGCACGTGCGTACCTAAAAAAGTCTATAAAAAAAGAAAAGATTTGGGACTCGAGGGTGGGGGGAGGAGGTAGTGGGAGTATTTGAAAACAGTGATTGTGCGTACCTCTGAAAAAGTCCTGGCTACGCCCCTGCTTTGAGAACTCAGTTACATTATTTGTTTTGTCATTTTTGTATGTTGTATTATATTTATATAATACCTTGAAGTTTTAGTTTTCTCTATACATTTGCTAGGAAAAATAAGTACAAACCTATGTACAAAAAACGCCCCTTATTCAGTAATCGACACTTCTAAAATCAACAAAATTTCATAAACGAGCCAGGCGTTACTTAATTTGCCACAGTATCCATAGCCAAATTTCCACCATTCGTGGGTCTTTAACGTTTTAGTTAAGTTTAATACACGAATAGCAGTGTTTTATCAGGGGGAGGATTTTAGACCTAATAAAACACGTGCTACGAGTTTATTGAACGACTTTAAAAACATTCCACAAAAAGCGTGTCCCTACGGAGATTAAACAAATAGCATACGAGAAAAACAAGTTGAATGATAAGCATACAACACATGTGCCACGTAATATACCGACTCTATTCGACGAAGTGATCATGGCTTCACGACTGCTGCTGAAAGTTTTGGGAATTCAAAGTTCCGAGGAAAACATAATCTAATGAAAAAAAGCTATTCGAAAGTTGACAGGTACGGTGGATAAAACGTCTGACATTTTTTTCCAGTTGTAGAGAACTACTAGAAATAAGCAGCTTGTATCTCTGAACACTCGCTTTCCTACCAATTTAGACGTGGGCGCTAATGTCATTTAAATAACGGCTTACTTGCTAAACTGTTGTTTGCTTATTTTGTTGGAGAAATTTCCAAATAGAATGGGAAAAGGCTGTATATCGTAAAATAGTACTGAACAAAAATATTTAAGTCACCATTTGTTGTTGTTCTAAGAATCCTGAATAATTACTGCCCAGAGTAGAGTGGTTTTACTAAACCCGTGAAACACTAGAGTGATTTTCTTTAAACCGTGAAATAGTTACTAAGCTAGTAAGCACTAGTAGGAAACTAGAGTGGTTTTACTAAACCCGTGAAACACTATATCTAACAATTAGTGTGTGATAGTCCAAATTAAATAAAAGAAAACAATGGAATTATAGTCTCATAGTGCGTAATATTCTACTATTCTACTAACTATTTCACAGATGAAGTAAAATCACTCTATCTAACAAAGTGTGTGATAGTCCAAATTAAACAAAAGAGAACAATGGAATTATAGTCTAATAGAGCGTACTATTCTACTATAAAAGTAAAATCACGCTAGGCTACTAATAGACTGGGGAAAGGAAACCTATTGTCTTTTAGCCCTATTAGTATTCTTTATATAAAGAATACTAATAAGGGGTATTTTATCATTAGTAGTATTTCACATAACGAAAAATTTGATGCTAATTTGAACGAGAATATGCAAATTGCCGAAATTGACATACACCACAAATCCGTGCAATCGTGAACTTTACGTAACTTTATCCTAAAACCACATGTTAAGTTGTGTTTCGTAAAACCAGTTTATTTGAAACCGTTCAGCAATATATCACACAGTCAAAGCGATGAGCGAAACTAATGTGAAATTTCTTTGTTTTTGTGCCTTAAAATGCACCTTGCACAGTACGTTATAGTCTATGTGGCACAAAGTTATGGCGGGCTGATATCACAGATTCAAATGCAAGATGGTCACGTATTGTAAATTCTCGTACTGAAGACAGAGTCAGAAGCCGAGTTTGCTTTTCACTCCCCTTGTCCATGCTGGATACACTGTTTTTAAAGCTGAACGGTGCTGCAGTAGTGACCAACTTTCAGTTTCCCATACAATATTATATTTTGTCATAATGTTCAATGGCGTATTCGACAGTTGGATCATTATCATTTTATTTGATTCATTACCATCAAATTTTTCGTTATGTGAAATCATACTATAAAGGGTATATTGGTGATGCATTATCATTAATTTGATTGCGCCTGGGGTTTAGGAATTATTAATCAGTTTTCGAATTACTGATAGGGTAAAAACGCACGGTGTAAAATCGCACGCGACATTGCCCGCGATGTTGCACCAAAGTCACTCATCGTGTGTCCCCCCCCCGTTCACCGAGAATCTTTTTCCATATCGCCAGTGCTTTCTCTTGAAGTTCTTTGGCATGATTGTATTCTCCAATGCTGTAGTACACTGATGCCAAGTTATTAAGACTTCCTGCAACGTCGGCATGCTCTTCACCGAGAATCTTTTTCTGAATCGCCAGTGCTTTCTCGTGAAGTTCTTTGGCTTGATTGTATTCTCCGATTCTTTCGTACACCAATGCCAAGTTATTAAGACTTGCTGCAACGTCAGCGTTCTCTTCACCGAGAATCTTTTTCCTTATCGCAAGTGCTTTCTCGTGAAGTTCTTTGGCATGATTGTATTCTCCAATGCTGTAGTACACTGATGCCAAGTTATTAAGACTTCCTGCAACGTCAGCATGCTCTTCACCGAGAATCTTTTTCTGAATCGCCAGTGCTTTCTCGTGAAGTTCTTTGGCTTGATTGTATTCTCCGATTCTTTCGTACACTGATGCCAAGTTATTAAGACTTGCTGCAACGTCAGCATGCTCCTCACCGAGAATCTTTTTCTGAATCGCCAGTGCTTTCTCGTGAAGTTCTTTGGCCTGATTGTATTCTCCGATTCTTTTGTACACTGATGCCAAGTTATTAAGACTTGCTGCAACGTCAGCGTGCTCTTCACCGAAAATCTTTTTCTGAATCGCCAGTGCTTTCTCGTGAAGTTCTTTGGCCTGATTGTATTCTCCGATTCTTTCGTACACTGATGCCAAGTTATTAAGACTTGCTGCAACGTCAGCGTGCTCTTCACCGAGAATCTTTTTCTGAATCGCCAGTGCTTTCTCGTGAAGTTCTTTGGCCTGATTGTATTCTCCGATTCTTTCGTACACTGATGCCAAGTTATTAAGACTTCCTGCAACGTCAGCGTGCTCTTCACCGAGAATCTTTTTCCATATCGCCAGTGCTTTCTCGTGAAGTTCTTTGGCTTGATTGTATTCTCCAATGCTGTAGTACACTGATGCCAAGTTATTAAGACTTGCTGCAACGTCAGCGTGCTCTTCACCGAGAATCTTTTTCCTTATCGCCAGTGCTTTCTCGTGAAGTTCTTTGGCATGATTGTATTCTCCAATGCTGTAGTACACTGATGCCAAGTTATTAAGACTTGCTGCAACGTCAGCGTGCTCTTCACCGAGAATCTTTCTCTCAATCGCCAGTGCTTTCTCGTGAAGTTCTTTGGCCTGATTGTATTCTCCGATTCTTTCGTACACTGATGCCAAGTTATTAAGACTTGCTGCAACGTCAGCGTGCTCTTCACCGAGAATCTTTCTCTCAATCGCCAGTGCTTTCTCGTGAAGTTCTTTGGCTTGATTGTATTCTCCAATGCTGTAATACACTGATGCCAAGTTATTAAGACTTGCTGCAACGTTAGCGTGCTCTTCACCGAGAATCTTTTTCTGAATCGCCAGTGCTTTCTCGTGAAGTTCTTTGGCTTGATTGTATTCTCCAATGCTGTAGTACACTGATGCCAAGTTATTAAGACTTGCTGCAACGTTAGCGTGCTCTTCACCGAGAATCTTTTTCTGAATCGCCAGTGCTTTCTCGTGAAGTTCTTTGGCCTGATTGTATTCTCCGATTCTTTTGTACACTGATGCTATGTTATTAAGACTTGCTGCAACGTCCGCATGCTCTTCACCGAAAATCTCTCTCCTTATCGCCAGTGCTTTCTCGTGAAGTTCTTTGGCTTCATTGTATTCCCCCATATTACAGTACACTCTGCCACTTATACTGAAAATCCGCGCTTCAGTTATTTCTGTGACACTTGAGTCGGTATCGTCTATATTCTTTAGAAAGCTGCACGCTAAATCGACCACGTATTTTGCAAATTTAAAATCAGAGAGTTTATTACAGACGACAGCGAGAGAACATAGCCAATCGATAACTTTGTGCAAATCTACGAAGGGTGTCAACTTCTCTAACAAGATGCTTTCAGGAGAACTGAAATGGGATGTCATATGTTCAAGCAAAGATTTACAGTGGCGCTTCAGTTTATTTAATAGTAAATAATTTCCATCGTGTAATTCCAGTAGGAACTTGAAAATCTTAAGGGCTTCGGCCATGTTCTGATCATTCTCGCTCGATTCCAGATTAAAAAGTGCTTCTTTTTTAACCACTGTGTGTACAATGTTATGCAAACGCAAATAAATTTGCTCCACCCCTTCTTCAGCTTCAACAAGAATTAAAGAAGACCTTACTATCTTTGCCTTAATCAACTCCTCCGGTCGGTCCGTTATGCGAGTTTTGACGAAATTCATAACAGCTTCAAGAGGGAGAACTTCGTTAGCGCATATCGCAAATAAAGAAAATGTCTGTCTAAGAACGTCATCGGTTTCAACCACTCTTTGGGTGGCCATTTTGACAGCGGTTGTTGTTGTTTTAGGATAAGCTGAACTTTCACTTGCAAGAAGGTTTTCTGTCATGTTTCGTTGAGTCTGAGTTAATGATTCTAGGTATTCGCTCCAACTGTATTTCGGAGACCCACTATTGACAACCGTTTGCACATAATAAGCAGCAGCTGCTAAGGCCAGCGGTTGATAATCGAGAAACCTAGCAACATTTTCTTCTTGTTCTTGGACAGAAATTTGCGACACTGTTTCCAACAACTCCACTGCGTCATCTGGCTGCATTCCTTTACTGAACGATTCATGGTAAGTATGGGGGGCGTTGTGAGGAATTGTGGCGCTATCTTGAGTAGTGATCAACACTTGTCCATGGCCCCATTCCTCACTGCCAGTTTGAGGCAGAAAGCCGCGGACCAAGCCTAAGTCAATCACGTTGTCTGCTATAATCATCCACTTGGAGAACTTCTTAACCTTCGGTGAAATCAAACGTTCAAGCTGTTCAATTGTTTCACGTGGCTTCTCGCTTTTTGAGGATTCTAAGCTTGTCAGGGTATATTCCGTGACTCCAAGATGTTTTCCAAGAACGATGTAAGAGTCAGCGAGTGTTTCAATGCTTTCTGCGTTCAGTGTTGCAGCAAACATCAAATCTTCATTGTTATCTGTCTTATCTGTTGTTTTGGAATAGAAGTCATGTCCAATTTGCCGGGCAAGTTGACTCTTGCCACATCCAGGATTTCCTGACAAGTAAATTGTACTAACTGCTCCATTGGCGCCATTGTAAAGTTCTTGCATTTTTTGTGTGATTCTTTTCACATCATTGGAACGGCTAATCATTTCGTGTGGTGGCTTCGATGTCAGAAAACAAAATGGCTCAAGCTTGAAACTTATTTCCTGTGTAAGAGTCTTGTTTTCTTCTTTTGCAAACACCAGATCAGTTTAATTCTGTGCTCTGTAATGTGGCCTTTGTTTCCTTTAAGTCAGATTTCGTCTGGTCTAACTCAGTTTGGAGATCAAGAACTTGCTTCTTCAAGTATTCGACTTCCTCCGTTGGAAAACTCGTTTGATTCTTGATGTTTTCGATGTCATTAATAGGAAGACCCAAAGATGTGAATGCGTTTATCACTCGCCCTACATAAGTTTGGAGGTCGGCATCTGTAAGTTTGGCCTCACTGATATGAGCGATATCGTTTCGCACCTGACGGATATCATCGACATATTTTTTGACGGCTGGACTGAGGGTGGTGCCAATGCTGTCTGAATACAGGATGGCGAAAAACAGACAGGTGCAGTCCCATTCTGCTGTGTTGCCATTCTTTACTGTCGCCAGATATCGCGCAGTTCTTGGGTGGCTTCTTCGAGATTCTTTGTTGTAGAAGTCAAGACCATTTTGTGGGGTGTCTTTCCATTCTCCAAGCCGACCTGTCTTGTAACGAACATCCCATTTGGTTTTAAAGATCTGTCGCAGTCCTACGGGAACCAAATTAAACCCCACGTAGCAGAGTCGGAAGTAGTTTAATTGCTCCTGTGAGTATTCCATCATCCATGGCCCTGTAAGAGAAACTAACCTTTTAGAATACAAGTAACAACTAAATTTAAATGAATAATAAGTAACTAATTAACAACAACAATAACATAAGATGAGAAAAATTTATATAAAAGATGCAAACTAATAAAGAATTAGCTTTTCGCTGCTGACATTATCGTTAAGGGTAGGTCTGAGTTCCTGAATAAGTAGAGTCTCCTTAATCTTACAGTGAGTATCAGACCGACCTTTTGCCAATATCTCAAAGTGGTCCCATTTGAAGTTGTGACCAGTTGATGTGACGTGGTCTGCGATAGCAGATGCATGACAAGTACTTGTGATCCCTTTAAAATGTTCAGTTTTTCTGTCATGCAATCTTCGTTTTGTTTTTCCAATGTAGAAATCCTGACAATCCCAACAACTAGTCTTGTATACGACTTTTGACATTTGGGAACGGTTGAATCTATCTTTGTAGGGAAAAAAGGACTTTTAGACTCTTGTTCTTAGGCCATCGTTACTTGATTAAAAATAAAACACAAACAGCGGTGATAAACATGGCAAACCAAGGCATTTTTATAATAAACTTGACGTTTCGTATGCTAAACAACATACATTTTAAAAAGTAACCGTTACAGTGTTTGAAAACTGTTTATATAGTTCAAAATAGGGGTCTGGAACCAAGATTAAGAAAAAACAATCTTAACAGTAATTTAATAGTACGGACTGTCAGTCCTAAGAAGCTACAGCTAATAAAGCATCAGAAAAACCGAACATTTCATGGCATTCACTTAAAATGACCATACATCAGCCATAAAATGTGTTAGTGGTTTGGTACCACTAAGGGTGTTTGAATCGAAAATGACCACCGTTACAATTATCGCGGTACACGGTGTTAAGCCAGAAAAATATGTTGACAAGAACAACTTTTCAGAAAGAATTCATGCCTAAAAGGGGTAAAAATTCACGTGAGCCACATGCACCCACAAAACAGGTTTATGGTACCTTCAAGGGGTTCCTTGTGAGCCGCATGCACCCACAAAACAGGTTTATGGTACCTTCAAGGGGTTCCTTGTGAGCCGCATGCACCCACAAAACAGGTTTATGGTACCTTCAAGGGGTTCCTTTCAGAATTTCTGACGATCACCACAGTCAATTTTCTACCCCGGGAACCGGCGGTAATTTCCTCCGACCGTGTTTCCTGTTTTTACTCGTCACCTATATGCTGTCACTTATTTATGCCAGGGATTTGCAATTTCGCGAAATTTTCGCTAACCACCTTAATCCTTTCTTTAATCTTGCAACACCTTACGTAAAAATTGCCTGCGGTAACACATTCTCGTCTCCAGAGCTTCGCTCAGTTTTTTAAATTGCGTCTCGTTCCAACCTCTGACCAAACGAAACGAGGACTCTGGAGACGAGAATGGCCCTTTTTTAAGCATGCGCAAAAGCCGCAAACAGAGGAGGATGAACTGATTTCTAGAGAGCCGCGGAAATCGAGCCAAGAGTACACTCTCAGTCAATAGCCTGCAAATACAGCCGCCTCTTATCGCTCCCGGCCACTAGGGCTGTTTGCAGCTCAGTCAGGTGCGGGCAAAGAACAGCTGTAAATGTTGCCGTTTTGAAAACCAGTTTATATATATTTTTATATGTTTACATGTTTGCAATTGACCGGTTTTGATTGTCCAATGAATTTTTTTTGTGAGTTCAATTTTGTTAGATTGTGTTCGATTGTGTTCGATTACCGAATGTTTAACACATTCCCCTGCAAGTCGTATCAATTTGAGTAATTTGCCTGTAGCATAGAAATAGCCTTTCAACTGTTATGGTAATTATTTAATTAGAGGTACCACTATCATTTTATTTAACTACACAATTATTTTTTCTGATTTACATATTTGCAATTGACCAATCAAGTTTTCGGTTGGGTTTGATTGTCCAATGTTGTTGGTAAGTTCGATTTTAGTAGATTGTGTTCGATAAAGCTCGATTGTGTTCGATAACAATGGCAGACCAAAAAAAGGGAGGCTGTGTATAGCCTCCCCCTCCCCTCACCAGGCTAACAAAAATACTTTAAGAATTTTTTGTATCAGTGGCAGTTGAATTGTAACGTTTCATCTTATATTTTTAAATGTAACGTCTTTCCATTGTAATCTCACATCCTTTTGTTTCTTGGCGATTTTAATTGTAACGTTTTTCTTGTAGTCATTTTATTCCTTGAAGAAGTCAGGCCGTGCCTGACGAAATATTGGAACGAATATACTTATAATCCTACTTGTACAGTCAGCCTTGCTTTATTAGTTCCTTTGTATTCATATGCAATAAACACGAGGGCAGATCAATGTGCATTACAGTTATTTGATGTTTCGTGTCTTTTCCTTTCCTTGCAGTGGGTCTGTACTTGATGCGTAAAAACGTCACGCATCTTTATACAATAGTCACGCTATTTTTAGAGATTATGTCATTTTGAAAGTTGTTTTTTCGACTAAAACGTACAAATGGAAGTTCAGATCGATAAAATAGTAGCAAAATGGAAATAAGATTACTAAATAAGCACACAGATGTGTAGAATTGGTCAAACTTAAACAAAAATACGAGGCCATTAATTAAGTCTACAAAATCATGCACCAGAATATTTACACGAGAACATTAATTCCTTGGATTTAAAACCTTTATAATGCCGGATCGATATCATGGCTATTGGTTGTGTTGCTAGGATTTCACTGTAAATCATTTGCATTTAATATTTTCAAAAGGTGGTCGAAATAAAGACTTGCGTTATTGTTAGAATTTGGTTTCGGTTATTGAGGGACTTTTCCCTTAGATTTGCATTACAATTCTAAATACGTAATAATTCTGTCTCCAAGTTTTGACAAATTTCTCTACAAACCTAGCACAGTTGTATTGATTAATTGGCCTGTAGAATAGTAATAGCCATTGAACTTCTAAATTTGGATGTAACATGATTATTTTCAACCCAGAAATCAACTTAGTACAATCAGGCGCGCTTCCGTTGTCTCAGTGGCATGTAGGTAAACATCGTGCTTTCGAGATTTCTAGAATAACCCGCTTATATTAAACTCAAAAGCAAAAAATGCAATAGCAGTTTTTAAAAAATGCTACATTATGAACATGTAAATCTCAAATAAGCTATAAAAATCACGCCACTTTTAAGTACTAGACTGTTAGCAGTCCCTCTGTGGATAGTCGAGCGAGTGAAGATCGAGCGATCGAACATCGAGCGAGCGAGCGAGCGAGCGAGCGAGCCAGAACTTGTTCTTATTAGTCTATTAGCTCACCCGATCGACTGACTGCGGAGTTACATTGTAATGTTTTTGGACCTATTCATCGAAAGTTATACTTCAGCTCAGAGAAAGGATAAGACACCAAAGAAGCAAAGACATGACTTTTGAAGGTTTAAAAAATAATCAAAAATACTGTTTCAAACTGTTAGACAAAACCTATTCAACAATCTATTGCTTCCATTGCATGTAGTAAATAAACACGCAGAAGATTCTTTTTAGGCTCGATTGGATTCGATTTCTTACTTACACTCTATCAACAGCTATCAATAGATTAAATATTACGTTTACACGTACCTGTACTTGAATAAACGATGTCACTGTGGTAGTCACAAGTGAAAACTTCTTTCCCACTGCCTTGCTGAAGTGCTGCCAACTGATTGAAGTGAACACCCCTAAGCGGAAATTGTCGTGCAATCAGGCGTTTGTCGTCAAGATTCATTCTCGTCCCCAGAGCCTTCGTTTCATTTGGTAAAAAAACCGTGGAGCTCTGGGGACGAGAATGAGACTGATTGCACTCAGACGGGTGGCGCGCGCGTGTGATTCCATGCTGAAAACGAGGCTCTCTCGCGGCGCGTTTTCGGTTTCACCTACGCCGTGCTGACGAGTTTTGATCGCTAATCATGTCAGATCTAGCTAAAACAAGTAACTGTATTTGCAAAGACCACCGTAACGAGATAGAAGCACCCGATCCTGTAGTAAAGGATCTAATCAGCTATAAAATAATAAAACGATTTGATAAAAAAGCAAGGCTGATAAACGGTACGGAAACGACTATATTTGTAAAAAATCCAATATTTCGAAAGGCACAGCCTTTCTTCTTCAGGGTCTTACAGATAAGGGTCTTATCTGTAAGACCCTGAAGAAGAAAGGCTGTGCCTTTCGAAATATTGGATTTTTTACAAATATAGTCGTTTCCGTACCGTTTATCAGCCTTGCTTTTTTATCAGATCTAGCTGGCCGTGGTGTCGTTTAAGAGAATTGCTTTTTCATTATATTGCCTTCGCGTTAATATATCTCGAACCTTACATTATAAAATGACCACCCTCAGAACTATCGCGGTACCTTTTAGGGTATTGAGCCAAAATAAATGACAGTAACTTTTAGAATTAGTGCGCTTAGGGGTAAAAATCAATTTGAGCCACGCCCATCAAACGAGATTCTGGTACCTTTTAGCGTGTTTTTCGAAAATTTCTGACGAGCATCTCCGTCATTTTTAAATGGAAGCATCCCTCCCCTTCCCCCTGCGGGGGGGGGGGGGGGGGGGGGGGGGGGGGGGGACGGGGAGAGACATAATCCAAGCCTCGTGTCAGAGAGAGGCGTTAATTGACTTTTACAACATTGAACTTCAACTGTAACAACGGTACTATGACGTTTAACTGAAAATCTAAAGAGGACTAACAGGAGTGTAAAACACGAAAAAAGCATTGTCAGTGACACACCAAGGCGAAAGGAATGCTTGCATCCGCCTTGGCAGAAACGACTTTCGGGTCGTGTAGGGGTCCGAACTGCATAAAAAAAACAATGAGATATTCAAGTACTGTAATCTGTAATTGATTGAGGTATTTGTTTAATTACCTTTACTCTTCCTACACACTTTAAACAGAAACGGAATCAGCCCTATATATGTTGACTTTGAGAACTCAGTTACATTATTTGTTTTGTTATTTTTGTATGTTGTGTTATATTTATATATATAATATCTTGAAAAGTTTTAGTTTTCTCTATACATTTGCTAGGAAAAATAAGTACAGACCTATCTACAAAAAAGTTAAAAAAACGCCCCTTATTCAGTAATCGACACTTCTAAAATCAACAAAATTTCATAAACGAGCCAGGCGTTACTTAATTTGCCACAGTATCCATAGCCAAATTTCCACCATTCGTGGGTCTTTAACGTTTCAGCTAAGTTCAATACACGAATAGCAGTGTTTTATCTGGGGGAGGATTTTAGACCTGATAAAACACGTGCTACGAGTTTATTGAACGACTTCAAAAACGTTTCACAAAAAGCGTGTCCCTACGGAGATTAAACAAATAGCATATACGAGAAAAACAAGTTGAATGATAAGCATACAACACATGTGCCACATAATATACCGACTCTATTCGACGAAGTGACCATGGCTTCACGACTGCTGTGGAAAGTTTTGGGAATTCAAAGTTCCGAGGAAAACATAATCTAATGAAAAAAAGCTATACCAAAGTTGACAGGTACGGTGGATAAAACGTCAGACATTTTTTTTCCACTTGTAGAGAACTAGTAGAAATAAGCAGCTTGTATCTCTGAACACTCGCTTTCCTACCAATTCAGACGTGGGCGCTAATGTCATTTAAATAACGGCTTACTTGTCGTTTGCTTGTTTTGTTGGAGAAGTTTCCAAATAGAATGGGAACAGGCTGGATATCGTAACACCGTACTAAACAAAAATATAAAAAAGTCACCAGTGTACTAAGGGATCGATTACATGGCGAATTTCAACCCGGTAGGCGAGTTGGAATTTTGTTGCGAATACATGACGAATTTCAGCCCGGGCTGGGCAGAGATCTCATGTATATACCCACCACAAAGACTAAACAATAGACTACACGGAAATAATAGATCCCAAACAAAGAGAATACAATGTAAAACCGTGGTGGGTACATAAATGAAATCTAAGCCCCGGGCTGACAGCGCACGCCGCCATCTTGTTTCATTGAAACCAAATCATTGCGCATGCCCAAGTGCACTTTTCTACCCAGGTGACCTCGCTTTTCAGCCCGGGCTGAAATTTCATTCCGATTACATGAGGTTTTACAGCCCGTTTTCCCGGGCTGAAATTTCCAGCCCGGTTTCAAAAGCCGGGCTGAAATTCGCCATGTAATCGGCCCTTAGAATCCTAAATAGTTACTACCTATATTAACAATACTAACAAGGAAAGGAAATCGATTGTCTTTTAGCTTTATAAGTATTCTTTATATAAAAAGTACTTATAAGGGGTGTTTTATCAATGTAAATAGTATACACGTGATGCATTATCATTAATTTGATTGGGGTGTGGGTTAGGGTATGGACAAACGGTGTAAGATCGCACACCACATTGCCCGCAATGTTGCACACGCAACATCGTGTGTCCACCCCTAAAATTGTTGCAGGCAACAAATCCGAAGTAGAATGCATGATGGCGTAGATTCAGGGGTGGACACACGCTGCTATTTTGTTGCGTGCGATGTTTCATCGTGTGTCTCGGTCTTTACATTGATGGGTTCTTGTCACAATGCAGCCATGGCGTGCGTTTTTCGAAAGTCCCCGAAAATCTTTCGGACCCGAAAAGCTGTGTTACGTGCAGAATGTTTACCAATAAAGATTCGGTTTTTGTTGAATTTGAAAGCTAAGCAATAAAATCTTACGTTTACTACACAACTTTAGGTGATTTGTGGGCTAAAAAGTTCATGAACGCCTTTCGTTAGAAACTACATTTAAAAAATAGCTTTCGGGCCCGAAAAGTCTTCGGGAGCTTCGAGAAACGCACGCCTGGTGCATCTTATCTGCCCGCGAAAAAACCATAATCACAAAAGAACACAAAAACAGGATCTAGCAGTTTCGATGTTATTTGCCAAGCCTACGCGAGTTTTTTGGCTTGATTGTGTGACCTCAGCGATTCTCGCGTTTACTGCTACCAAGTTATCATAACTTTTTGTTACAAAAGGATGGTCTTCTCCGAAAATCTTTTTGTTGATCGCCAGTGCTTTCTCGTGAAGTTCTTTAGATTTATTGTATTCTCCAATGCAGTAGTACACTGTTGCTAAATTATTGAAACTTGCTGCAACTTCAGGATGTTCTTCACCAAAAATCTTTTCCCTAATGGTCAGTGCTTTCTCGTGAAGTTCTTTGGCTTGATTGTACTCTCCAATACTTCTGTACACATTTGCCAAGTTATTGAAACTTGTTGCGATGTCAGCATGCTCTTCAGGGAGAATCTTTCTCCTTATCGCCAGTGCTTTCTCGTGAAGTTCTTTGGCTTGATTGTATTCTCCAATGCTTCTGTACACATTTGCCAAGTTATTTAAACTTGTTGCGACGTCAGCATGCTCTTCGCCGAGAATCTATTTCCTAATTGACAGTGCTTTGTCGTGAAGTTCTTTGGCTTGATTGTATTCTCTAATGCTGTAGTACACTAATGCCAAGTTATTATAGCTTATTGCTACGTCCGCATGCTCTTCACCGAAAATCTTTTCCCTAATCGCCAGTGCTTTCTCGTGAAGTTCTTTGGCTTGATTGTATTTTCCCATATGATCGTACACATTTGCCAAGTTATTGAAACTTGCTGCAACGTCAGCATGCTCTTCACCACCGAGAATCTTTTTCCAAATCGCCAGTGCCTTCTCGTGAAGTTTTTTGGCTTGACTATATTCTCCCATGTCATCGTGCACTCTGCCACTTATACTAAAAATCCGCGCTTCAGTTTTATCGTCTTTATTCTTTAGTAAACTGCACGCTAAATCGACCACGTATTTCGCAAATTTAAAATCAGAGAGTTTATGACAGACGTCAGCAAGAGAACCTAAACAATCGATAACTTTGTGCGAATCTACGAAGGGTTTGAACTTCTCTAACAAAATGCTTTTAGGAGAACTGAAATGGGACGTCATATGTTCAAGCAAAGATTTACAGTGGCGCTTCAGTTTATTTAATAGTACATAATTTCTATCGTGTAATTCCAGTAGGAACTTGAAAATCTTAAGGGCTTCGGCCAGGTTCTGATCGTTCTCTCTCGATTCCAGATTAAAAATTCCTTCTTTTTGAACCACTGTGTGTACAATGTTATGCAAACGAATTTGCTCCACCTTTTCTTCATCTTCAACAAGAATTAAAGAAGACCTTACTATCTTTTCCTTAATCAACTCCTCTGGTTGGTCCGTTATGCGAGTTTTGACGAACTTCATAACAGCTTCAAGAGGGAGAACTTCGTTAGCGCATATCGCAAAAAAAGAAAATGTCTGTCTAAGAACTTCATCAGTTTCAACGACCCTTTTGGTGGCCATTTTGACAGCGGTTGTTGTTGTTTTAGGATAAGCTGAACTTTCACTTGCAAGAAGGTTTTCTGTCACGTTTCGCTGGGTCTGAGTTAATGTTTCCAAGTATTCGCTCCAACTATATTTTGGAGACCCACTATTGACAACCGTTTGCACATAATAAGCAGCAGCTGCTAAGGCCAGCGGTTGATAATCGAGAAACCTAGCAACATTTTCTCCTTGTTCTCCGACAGAAATTTTCGACACTGTTTCCAACAACTCTACTGCGTCATCTGGCTGCATTCCTTTACTGAACGATTCATGGTAAGTATGAGGAGCGTTAAGAGGAATTGTGGCACTGTCGTGAGTAGTGATTAGTATTTGACCATGGCCCCATTCCTCACTGCCAGGTTGAGGCAGAAAGCCGCGGACTAAGCCTAAGTCAATCACGTTGTCTGCTATAATCATCCACTTGGAGAACATTTTAACCTTTGGCAAAATCAAACGATGCAGCTGTTGAATTGTTTCAACAGGCTTCTTGATTTTTGAGGATTCTAAGCTTGTCAAGGTATATTCCGTGACTCCTAGATGTTTACCAAGAATGATGTAAGAGTCAGCGAGTGTTTCCATGCTTTCTGCGTTCAGTGTTGCAACAAAGATCAAATGTTCATTGTTATCTGTTGGTTTCGAATAGAAGTCATGTCCAATTTGCCGGGCAAGTTGACTCTTGCCACATCCAGGATTTCCTGACAAGTACATTGTACTTACTGCTCCATTGGCGCCATTGTAAAGTTCTTGCATTTTGTTTGTGATTCTTTCCACATCATTTGAACGGCTAATGATCTCGTGTGGTGGTTTCGATGTCAGAAAACAAAATGACTCAAGCTTGAAACTTATTTCCTGTGTGAGAGTCTTGTTTTCAGTTTGGAGATCAAGAACTTGCTTTTTCAAGTTTTGGACTTCCTCCGTTGGAAAACTCGTTTGATTCTTGATGTTTTCGATGTCATTAATAGGAAGACCCAAAGATGTGAATGCGTTTATGACTCTCCCTAAGTACGTTTGGAGGTCGGCATCTGTAAGTTTGGCCTCACTGATATGAGCGATAGCATTTCGCACCTGACGAATATCATCGACTTCTTTATTGGCGGCTGGACTGAGGGTGGTGCCAATGCTGTCCGAATACAGGATGGCGAAAAACAGACAGGTGCAGTCCCATTCTTCCGTGTTGCCATTTTTTACTGTCGCCAGAGATCGCGCATTTGTTCTGTGACTTCTTCGAGATTCATTGTTGTAGAAGTCAAGGCCATTTTGTGGGGTGTCTTTCCATTCTCCAAGCCGACCTGTCTTGTAACGAAAATCCCATTGTGTTTTAAAGATCTGTCGCAGTCCTACCGGAACCAAATTAAACACAACGTAGCAGAGTCGGAAGTAGTTTAATTGCTCCTGTGCGTATTCCATCATGTATTACCCTGTAAGAGAAACTAACCTTTTAGCTTTGTTGAAATTAGGTCCGATAGGACACCATTTTCTGTTTACGATACTTGAAAATCAATTGCCCAGTATCACCAAATATAGCACTGTGAAAAGCCTGTGTTTCGGCGTACGAGCGCGGGTGGCTTTAAAACAAATGGCCTGGGGCGAGTGCAAATGCGGCGAGGGTTGCTATGCGGGGCAAAAAATATACAAAAAATAAAAATAATAAATCGTTAGTGTCAAACTTCAATCGTTCGTGTTTTCTAACTCGTAAATACGCGATGCGTAATGAACGAACGGGTTATTGCAGACGGTGACAATTATGCAAATGTTCACTCACTCCCTCCATCACTCAGCTGTAAACTTTTCTTGGTAATTCCAGTAACCAGTGCATAAGGCTTTCGTGGCAAATGCAAAGGAATATAGTGTAGAGAATAGTCGACCGCCGAAGAAGGGAACATTTTTAAAGCGCTGCTAAGATGTTTTGTCCTTTGATGGAACATAAGAAACGATCTGCAGAATTCAAATGGATTTTTCAACAGAGATACGCGTTTGTCGGAGACTAAGCTTTGTCTAAGTGCGAAACAGGTTTATTCAGAGTTTAGCCATTGATTGACAAAACAATAGGAATATCGTACGAACTCTCATTTGTTATCGCTTAGCAACAGCCAATTGCAATGAAGAATATTGTAGCATAAGTTAGAGTGATTCTTTACAAGTGATCAGAGTAGTCTGTGCACGCCCGTTGTAAGAGTGAATGCGAGAAGTAATACACGTTTTGATTAAGCTCAGTCGAGTGTACTGATTAAGTCCGGGACGTTAAGCATTATCCCTAATGAATGGGGCAAGGTTCACAAAACGTTTCACGCGTAGCTCCGTTGAATAATAAAATTTAACCAACAGAAGAACGTATTCCGATATATGGCTCAATGGTTAAGCGTTGCTCTTCTGGACTAGCAAAACGGGCTCGAATCCCGGCGGTGACATCCAGTTTTTTTTCTCTCTCTTTTCCTCTTTTTTCCGAACTGACATTGTTGAAGTGATGTACTGTTTTACTTTGCGTTTGAAGTCGTTGAATTAAAAAAATTATCGAACGATGTTTACAAAAACATAAGCTTACCGCAGTCCGGTTCAAGCTGGCATTCAATATGCAAACTCTGTACACTTTCGGATTAATGTTTGCCACAAACTTAATTTGTCATATTGTTTCATCTTTAACAACAATTATGGCTATAGCAAAGTGAGGATTCTTCTCCCATTGGAGACTCGAGACTTGACTCGATGAAATATTCAACTTGCATTCGCGATCGGGTAACGCAAAATCCCTAATATTTCGTTACGGAACATTTTTTCTATTCACAAAATAAATACCTAAGTACTGCACTCGGGTCGTACTCATAACCTGTGCAAATTTGGTCAAGAATCTTTCATTTACAGCGTTTGGTATTTATGAGTTAGCTTAAAGGAGCCTTTGGTTACAAATGGTTAGCAAAGTGCTTGTCAATCGCTGCCTGCAAAATTCCAATCGCTAGTTTAAACAACAATACCTATTGTTTATAAACAAAATTTTATTTTTTTCCAAAAAGGGCAAACGCCTATAGAAAATGTCAAACTGCTACTTTAAATCACTTAGTCGTTAGTGGTAATATCACTTTTTCGCAACAAATCAAATCTCGCGAAAGAACTATCTCAATTTCTTCCAACTGAAAGGAACCCTTCAAGGGTAGACTCGAGCACATGGTCCAGAATATCTTAATTCTTATCTTTTATGTCAGAAGATGGCGTCTGGGAATTCTCGAATCAATCGGTGTTGATAATAGCTTGGCAGTAAAAATTGAAGCCAGGAGATTACTGTTGTAGTAGTACTAGCTCTGGCTGATCAAGGTTAAAAACAAGAAATCGAGCCGGAGCACGATGTACGACGAATAAAATGTGAGACAATTACAAACTGCAGTCCTTCCTGGAAGCAGTCGAATCTAGTTTGGAGAAATGTGCCGTGCACGAGAGAATTCAGCATATTGGCTTGGTTAATTATAGCGGAGCTCTGCGGGCCGAAGGGCCGCGCGGAGCCCCATACTCATAGAACCTATGCCCGTCATTTTTCATGGTCATGGCTAGCGGAATGTTTCGCGGGCGCGTGTCTGTAACATGTGTGTCGCGCAAGGCTAGCTCGCGGGCACGTATGACGTCGCAAATCATGCGCGTATGACGCCACACAACATCCGAGATGTTTGTTTTCATTACAGATTTCACAACCAAAGAAGCGGAGATTTATTAAAGAATTTCCAAGCAAACGAGGGACTTAAAGATAAAACAGATTACATTTTTCGATGGGAATTTATGTTGATATCAATCTGCGATTGACTTTTTCTTTGTGTTTTCGCTAGTTTTGGAGAATTGTTTAAAAAAACGTGCTCAATTAATTCAGTTGTTTTGATTTCTTTTATCGGAGACATCTCGGCCTCGATGAGCTATAAATGGTTCGCGTTTTGCTTTTAAACATAAACTTATGGAGATTTGAATAAAATTTTTCGAAAGAAGATTGTGTTGTCCATTTTTATGTGTTTGTTCATTCATTACATAGTTTGAAAAGCGGTTTTATGTAAACAAAACAAGACTTGGATTTTATGGTTCTAAACTTCACTCGCGTGGTCTTATGCAAATATGTTTGTGTATTTTTTGCAATTTTGATTTCCAAATCAGTTTCTCGGACAATTTTTCAAGTTATAAACAACAGGTGTATTTTATTTGGGAATTAGTCGTAATAGTTATTCTAGACGGAGAAAAAGTTGTTTTTGTGAACTTTTGTACGGTCTAAATGTACTATGCAAATGGTCGCGTAAGTCTGTTTTTGAGGATTGCTTAAATTAAAAAATAGCCCGGTCGTCAATTTTATTCTTGTGCTTCCGACCTTTCACCTCAGTTAAGTTTATCATCGGCTTTCTGTTCAAAGAGTGACGCTGTTAAGCTCAGCCTATCTATATATATTATAATAGCTTTTAAACTTGCATTTGTGCTCGAGTCATATGCTTGAGTCTATATTAAAGGAGTTCTCCGATTGGAGACGATAGACAGTTCTTTCGCATGGTTGCGAAGAAGTGATGATCAAAAGGTGATGCGATTTTACACATTAGCGATTTTACCGTTTATTTTCCATTTTCTAGGGAATTACTTTTCAGTGTGTTTTCTTGTGAGAACAGATGGTTCCCCATTGGTTGCGCGTGTCGCCACACTTTCCACGATGTGCGCGCTACTCTCGGGCTTTTATGTTTGGAATCTAGATGATTTTTGATACTGTGCCTCATATTTTTTTTATAAAACTGATTTTTTTTTCTCTCAAGCCTTCAGGACATACATTTAACGACTTGGTTTTGATCGCCTTTGATCTCCACAAAGTTGCGCAGCACAGGCCTCAAATATGATCAAAGGTTTTACAGCACTTTTGACGTTTCTTTTGACATACCTTTGACTTGCGTCAAAAGTACCAGACATTTGATGCACGTCACAGGCGAATCAAAGGTACCTTTTGCAAGTCAACAAAAAATATGGATTTGATAATACTTTGCTTTAGCTGTTTAAAATGGCCTAGAAAAACCAACGTAGAAAATATTATTTTTAGTTTGCAGTTCAGTAAACTGTTGATAATCATTTAACCGTAGATTGTTTTAACTGTAATGAGCGTTAAACTGTAATAGTAACCTGCTCTTGTTTTTTGTTAAACTTGTTTCTCCTGGATGTTTTGAAAGTAATTAACTTTGTAAAAGATCAATTCAGTTTTCTCCAATCATAACTTCCAAAATGTTTGTTAATGTTTTGTAATTTAGCTCTTCAGGCTATGATGTAAGTCATCGCGTCCCTTACTAAGCCTTAAATAGGAGTGAATTGTAAGGCTTTCTTTAGTAACCTGATTCTGGTTGTATTCTAGGTGAGATTCTTGAGTGCAAGTAGAATAAACGACGTTGGACCAAACGTCTGTTTCTTCTATTTGTCTCGGAGATATTATCTGCTGTAACAGGTCCCAGACTTCCCGCAGCCAGCGAGTGTTCACCAGGTTGAGAAACCGTCCCAAAGTCAAAAGAGAGTTGTCCATAGAGCCTAAAAACCTGTTTTCACACTATACCTTTGATAAGCGTCAAAGGTGCTCTACCTTGGAGGTAAATTCGCCACCTTTACCTTTGCCATATGTTAAAGACGTGTGGTAATGGCAATTTTTCGTGCGGCGATAAATGCCATAACTCATTGAAAAAAAAAGGACCACTCGACATACCAGATAAAAGTAAAAGTGAAGAATAAATATTATTATCATATGACCCGTATGGCTCTGCGAACCTTGTCTTTGCGAAATCATTGGCAAAAGTCCCATATTAGGGCCGTACGCATTTGCGCTAGTGGGCCGGAAAAAGCCGTACGGCCCTACTACAAAAGTGGATGGCCTCGCGCGTTAAAATTTCAAACAATTTTGCCTCCATATTGGTCATATGACAAAATACTTAGTGTTTCCCATCCGGCCCTCTCACTTAGTCAATACGTACATAGGATTTCCTGACAACAACGGAGTGATTTTATAGAATTCTGCAATATTTTCTTAATTTTTTTACTTTTATCTCCTCCTTTAGATTTGTAACTGAGTACTTTCCTATCATCAAAAGCTCGTTTTCATCAACGTGAGCAGTTTTTTTATGGCTTTGACCATTTTTTCTGTATCAACAAAACGTGAAATATTTATCCTTAATTATCATTAACGCAGGACGCAGGACGTCAACAGAAACGGCAACGGGGAAGAATCACATATAAAAAATAACGAGATGATCACCGTACCTTTTAGGGGTTGAAATTCGTGGTTAGTACCACTGAGTGTTTTTGAATCGAAAATGATCACTGTCAGAGGTATTCTGATACATTTTAGGGTATTAAGACAGAAAAATATGCTGGAAAGGAAAGAAAACGTTCCTCTGAGGGGTAAAATCATGTGAGCCACACCCACAAAACAGGCTTCTGGTAGCTTCAAGTGGTTCCTTTCAGCTTTCTGAAGTTCACCCCAAACAATATTATATTGGAGTCCTCCCCGGGAGCAATAATTTCAGCCGTGTTTCCTGTTTTTACCCGTCACCTATATGTTGTTACTTATTTACGCCAAGGATTCGTCAATTTCGGGAAATTTTCGCAACACCTTAATCCTATTTGAATCATGCAATACATTACGCAAAAATTGACTGCGGTACATTCTCGTCTCCAGAGCGCCACTTCTTTTCTTCTTTTTAAAATTACGTCTCGTTTCAACCGCTGAGCAAACGAAACGAGGACGCTGGGGACGAAAATGGCGGTCACATGGTTAAGGAACTTATTGAGCATGCGCAAAAGGTGAACAGTTGACACAGAGGAGGATAAACTGATTTCTATAGAGTCGCGGAAATCGAGCCACGAGATCACTCTCAGTCAATATCCTTTTTATTCTTCAGTTTTCATCCCATTTATTCACACAACTATCTGATGCAAGAATTTGTACCATAATCAACTCCCTTGCCCCCAAAAGGTTATTATGGTACAAATCCTTGCATGCATCAGATAAATTGTGTCAAGCCTGTAAAGGTATAAATCCAGTGAATTTTGATATTATATTCTCTTTTCAGTTTTGCAGTTTTATCTTCTGAAAACTGGCAGATCCATCAAAATAATCCACATTTACGCTCGGGATGAGGTATTTTTATATCCCACACAACAGAGCTTTTGTAAAATTAGCAAATCCCTGATCCAAATCATGGCTGTGAGTCGCTATTGATGAAGCCGACCAACTTACCTCCAACCTCAACGGCGTCTGTGTAAAATGAGCTGCTTGCGGGTCTCCGTCGTTTGATAATATAGTTTGCTTGCGGTGCATGCCGGGAAGATGGTAAAATCCTTGGGAGCTTCTACATTGCCTATAGCCTGCGAATACAGCCGCCTCGCATCCCTCCCGGCCGCTAGCGGCGTTCGCATGAGAGAGCGTCTGTGATTTACTTTGAGAAATTCCGTACTGGTGACGTAAATCTGTCTTGAATCAAGACACGAGCGCTGATTGGTCAACTTGATAATTTTCCATAATTATGGTTTAAATTATGCAGTGTTGTGAGTCAAAATCACTGGAAATCACAACTTAACAATTATGGTCGCCAGTTGTGAGGATTGATCTTGTCTGTCGTTAGAAAATGTTCGAATTTGTGTTCAATCTATTTGTCCTATGTTTAATGTGTTGACGTTACAAGCAAATCAGTTTCAGGGTCTTTATAGTTTTATCTGCGGTGAAGAGGTTTTTCTGTTTTTGTCCGCAATTTACCGACCGGATATTGCAAGTCACTGATATTTCAAACGGCGCCACTCGTGCACGTGTGGATGAATGAACATTTATCGGCGATGCATTGGAAGAAGAATCTCGTAGAATTATCATCATCAGTACGCTTTCAGCGGAAAAACTACCTTCAGACTCGCCACACCGCAATGGGAGCAAAAATACCAGTTTAATTCTTTCGCCAATATTTTCACGGCAAAGATGGAAACAGAAATAATAAACCATTGCACTAAGAAATAAAACCGCGCAAGGAAATGTTATCCTTTGTAACACAATACAACCCTGTGTACCTACATCCTCATGGACAAATGAATCACAACCTTTTCTTAGACGGATCTATAAAGAACCTCCCCTTATTTTATACAAACACGCCAGGCCCCAGTAGGATTTGCGATAGGCCTGTCAACACCTTTGATGATTTCATTTGGTTTCACTTCATGCACATTATTATAATTATGGGAGATTAGGGACGGGTGATCATGATTTACATAATCAGAGTGGAATTTCTCAAAGTAAATCGCAGACGCTCTCTCGCGTGAACGCCCCTGGCGGCCCGGAGCGATGAGAGGCGGCTGTATTCGCAGACTACGGCCGTGTTTTCACGAGCGATTTTTCAAGTCGCCGAGCGAGTGACAGTCGAAAATCTCGTGAAAACAGTTGCTTGTCCAACTCGCTTAAAGTTAAGCGAGTCGGCGAATTTCAATAGAATTCTCATTAAATTTAAGCCACCAATCCAGGTAGCTTAAGCGAGTCGGCAATTAATTTCGGCCAATCACATTTCGCCAGCGTTCAAACAACCGAGAAGGGCACGTCAGAGGTGATATAATTTGCATTTGCCGCGAATATTTGAATTGGCCAGAAACGCAATGGTACGCTATCCGTTTCCTCATGATTGCAGTTTGAATTTTCCACCGTCTCTGATGCTGGAACAAGCGCGATAGCACTGACACCAATACGGTATTTTCTCAATTAAACGCCCCCGGCGTGATTTCAAACTTGGCGTAAAGGACCCGGCGTTTCTTTGAATCAGCAGTTTTTTCTCACCCACCATTTTTTAAGAAAGGGTTATTATTCGTTTTTCTTGGCGGCCGTGTATCTTGCCCTTAAATCTTAAGTTTATTATACCACAAATAAACGTTCGAGGGTCTTACTTACAACTTCCTTTATTATACCCGGCGTTTATTCGGTGCCCGGCGTTTAATCGAGAAAATACGGTAATCATAAGAATAAAAAATTTGCAAGCGTCTCTGTTTCCCGCCATCTTTCATGTTATTACGCGAATAACAAGGGACAAACATCAAGAAAAATGAATAAAGCTCTGTCCGTGAAAACGCAGAAATTATTTAAAACCGCCTCGTGAAAACACAGCCTACATTGCCCAAAAAAGTCATTAAATCTACCGCTGTTGGTAGCCTCAGGGTGATATCCTTCTTGGTAAGAAACAATGGAGTCGATAGGTAAGCTATCTCCCACACAAGTATTCCATGAATGCGGCGTTCTACGCCGCTTTCGCAATAAAATCGATTTACTCGCCCGCTATTGCTCCCTGAATTGTACTCCACTCAGTCCAATAACTATTACAAATCATTCGCTTATTGAAGTCAAAATGGTTCAATGTCGAAGTAAAATCAATCGATGTTGAACTTTGCAAAATAATTAACTGGGCGCTGTTAAACCATAACATGACATCCATCTACAAGAAAACCTATTTAAAACTGAGTGGCTGGAACTTTCCGATTAATTATATTTTGAATTGGAACACCCCAGTATCTGCGTCATCAATAGCGACTCACAGCAACGATTTAGATCAGAGATTTGTTAATTTAAAAGCTCTGTTGCCTCAGATACAAAAATACTATGTGGATTTTGATGGCTCCGTCAGTTTTCGGAAGGTTAAACTGCAAAACTGAAAAGAGAATATTAAAATTCATTGGATTTATACCTTTAGAAGTTTGACATAATTTATCTGATGCAAGAATTTGTACCATAATCAACTACCTTGCTCCCAAGAGGTTTCTCGCAATTACGTGGCAAGGTCAAAACCAGCGGTATGCATATCACTAAGTAAAGAAAGCGACATTACTTTATCGCTCGAGAGTAGTTATACATTGTTACAAAGTTCTGCCAACCTTTTTATTAGCTCATAATGTGTCAGCTAAGACTTCCTTTAAAAAATATTAAACTATTAAGAGACCTGACTATTAAAGTCCTACTTAATAGGAATAATAGAAACATTCTTGAAGATTTCGCTGTTACGCTTCATTTGCAAATTTAATTTGTGTAGGTCATTGAAAGACAGTGCTAAATACTCTGAATCATTTTGAGATATAATTGGAGGTATTGACTGTCTCTCTCGAATGCCACTAACACATTTCTTTCAGAATATAGTGATTTTATTTCATCTGTGAAATAGTTAGTAGAATAGTACGCACTATTAGACTATAATTCCATTGTTTCCTTTTGTTTAATTTGGACTATCACACACTAATTGTTAGATAGTGTTTCACAGATGAAGTAAAATCACTCTAACTGAAACTGCTAATTAAATCATACCACTTTAATAAATACTTGCACACATACTTTCATTCGTTGATTCAATCATATTTACTCACTCACTCATTTCTGACTCACTCCGCATCAGTCAGCTGAGTCGTCTGGTGTGCTGGTTCAACTTGAGATACCTGGCTCGCTAGTAGGCCTACAAAATTTTAACTGTTTCCCGCATCCCACCAACGAGAACGAGCCGGCGCGGTCCTGCTTCACGCAATAATGTTTTCTTCCAGAATCCCAGCCTAAAAATTCATAATATTCCGGCGAATCCCGACAAATCTTCACTCTTGTTGATGCGGTAAATACAACAAGTTTCTGTCAAACATTTCTCTCTCTGAATTGACGAAAGGTAAGGAGGGCAAATTCAAAGTTGAAAAAGCAATAATGAATAATGAATATCGGTAAAAGTCTTAAAATAAATAAAGAAAAAGTCAGAAAACAGTACAAGAAATAACGAATAAGCGAGGTCCAAGTATTCCACTTGCACACCCGAATGTACATCTCAAATATGGTAAGCTATGAAATTCAGGCGAATTTTAATTTACTAGACTGCTTGCAGTCCCTTTGCGGATAGTCGAGTGGGCGAGCAAACTACGCTATCGGTGATCGATCGAGCAAGATTTTTGTGATTAGCTCGCCCGATAGACTGACTGCAGAGTTCAGTGATTTTTTAGACCTATTCATCGAAAGTTATACTTCAGCTCAGAGGAAACATAAGACACCAAAGGTGTAAAAGACAAGACTTTTGAAGGTTTTAAAAATAATCAAAAATACTTTTAGACAAAACCTATTGAACAATGATTTCTTCCATTGCATGAAGTAAATAAACACGAAGATTCTTTTTAAGCTCGATTGGATTCGAGCTTGCTTCACGCCGCTATCAAACCTCTAAAGGAATAAATCCAATGAATTTTAATCTTTTCTTTTCAGTTTTGCAGTTTAACTTTCTGAAAACTGACAGAGCCATCAAAACAATCCACTCTTACGTTCGGGATGAGGTATTTTTATATCCGACGCAACGGAGCTTTTAATTAATAAATTCCTGATCCAAATCATGGCAATGACCCGCTATTGATGAAGCCGGTACTGGCCATGGGGTGTTCCAATTCAAAATATAAATAATCAGAAAGTTCTAGCTACTCAGTTTCAAATAGGTTTTCTTTGTAGATGGACGTCATATGATTTAACATAATTTTGTCAAACACTTCCAAATCTGTCAAACACTTCTGTTTCTGGATTAACGAACGGTAAGGAGGGTAACTGAGATGTTGAAGTTGTTCAGCAAATTTAAAGTTGAAAAAAGCAATAATAAATAATGAATATCGATAAAAATCTTAAAATAAGTCATGAAACAATACAAGAAGTAACGAAGAAGCGAGGTCCAAGTATTCCACTTCCACACTCGAATGTACATCTCAAATCATGTACGGTAAGCTATGAAAATCACGCGACTTTTAATTTACTAGACTGCTAGCAGTCCTTTTGCGGATAGTCGAGTGAGCGAGCAAACTACGCTATTGGCTGATCGATCGAGCAAGATTTTTGTGAGTAGATCGCCCGATCGACTGACTGCGGAGTTACATACATACATACATACATACATACATACATACACACATACATACATACATACACACATACACACATACATTACATACATACATACATACATACATACATACATACATAAACTTTATTTAAATTCAGATTTACAGAGCAGCATAGATATGCTAATATCTCCGAGTTGATTTCATTGGACCTAATATTCATCGAAAGTTATACTTCATCAAAGGAAACATAAGACACCAAAGGCGCAAAGACAGTGACTTTTGAAGGTTTTAAAAATAATAAAAACAAATACTGTAAGTTATAGTCAAGTGAGGCCTTAAGCTACTGTATCCAAGCCCGAAAAAGCCTGAAAAAAAAATTAGGGCTTTTCAACGGGAATCGAACCCGTGACCTTCCCGTTGAAAAGCCCTGATTTTTTTTTCAGGCTTTTTCGGGCTTGGATACAGTAGCTTGAGGCCTCACTTGACTATAACTTACTTTATTTACGATGCTACTGAAGGACGACAACAAAATGATTAATAAAAATACTTTAGACAAAACCTATTGAACATTCTATCGATTTCTTACTTACACTCTATGAACAGCTATCAATAGATTAAATATAAAGTTTATACCTACCCGTACTTGAATAATCGATGACAAGTGAAAACTTCTTTTCCACTGCTTTGTCGAGGTGCTGCAAAAGTGCTGATGAAGTGTGCTAAAATTGTTGTGCGTATTTCCATGGTGAAAACGGGGCTCTCTAGCGGCGTGTTTTCATTTCGTGTCACTGAGTCTTATTGTGTTTCAACGGCGCCATGCTGACGAGTCACAATAAGAACGAAACAGCTGTCCCCCCCTCCCCCCCCCCCCCCGTGGGATATAATCCAAGCCTCCTGTTCCAGTGTAACAACGGTACTATAACGTGAAAAATCAAGAGGAATAAAAGGATGTATGTCAGTGCAAACATTCTTAGTACAGATGAAGGACATCAAAGAGCGCTATCCTTACTTTCGGACTTGAAATAGAACAGGATGTGATTGGTAAACCTTTTTAATTAAGAAAGAACCTGATATATAAACTGACTGATTTCACTTGTAATTGTGTTTTTTTCATGCCTTTCTGGAAACGCAATTGGCTTTGAGGTTAAAGGGAGGGTTTCACGGTTCGGCGCATGTGCAAGCTATGACGTAAGCCATTTAATTTTATACAATGAACTGAATACTACGCGCTCTGTGATTGGTCGTTGCCTATGATTTATCAGAGTACAGACGCACGGCTGACGTCATCGAAAAATTGTTTGCTTTGTTTTGTCCAACATGGCGCACAGTTTTGAAAATGTTTGTGAGATTATTCTGGATTGAGCAAGTGAAAGCCTCGAAAAATGTTTAGCAGGAGCTGTTTACGAGCAACAAAAAGAAGAAACCAAGACGAAAAGTGTTCTTGGCGACTTGAAAAATACCTAAACTTGAACAAATCTTCGAACAGTCAAGCGCTACGAGGCAAGTTCGTAATTTTACTCTTTTTACTTTTCTGTTCATTGTATAAAACAAATAGATTCCATTTGGCTGTGTGTCTGTTCAGTTATAGATCACAGAAGACGTCAAAATGTGATAAGAACATCAGTGACACACTCGACTGCGGCTCGTGTGCCACTTTTTTGTTCTTACCACATTTTGACGTCATCTGTGATCCATAACTGAACAGACACACGTTCAAATGGAATCTATTTGTTAATCATTGTTTAGACCAATCGTAAGCGAATAGATAACTCTAGCGGGAAATTTGCCCGTGAAAATCACCACCAGGGGGTAGAATAAATCCTTCCGGTCAAAGGTTTTATTCAATGTTGACTTTGACAGTTTAATCCGTTGAAACTTTGTGAATTTTGGTCATCCTTCGCTTTTTTGGACTAATTATAGTATGTGATTATTGAAGTAAATGTGAGTGTTTTTTTTACCGATAAAATTGGTAAGAAAGCGAATAAAGCATTTAAATCTGTGCACATGCGCCGAACCGTGAAACCATCCCTTTAACTGGCAGATTCGCTGAATTTTTAGGGGGAGGAACGTTTATTAGACACAGAGCGTTTATTAGAGCGGGAGATCTGTATGGGCGTTTGTAAACGCCCATACAGATCGGACGCGAATATTTTATCGTACTTGTGAAATGAAACAATGAGTAGAGATCTTAGACCTGCCAAGTCTCACGCCTTAGGTGGAGTCTCACGCCTGCGAGTCCAAAACTCCGATCTCACGCCTACTCACTGCCTATGAAGCAATTTCTCACGCCAGATTTACAGATTTGAGCTATCAGCCTTAATTGATCGCATGATCCAATTAAAAATATAGTTACGTTCATGAAAATATGGCACTTTTTTGAAGGTTTTTATCGTTCTGAACATTACAATTACAGAGGTCTGAGGTCCATGGAAACTTCCGAATGCTTCGGAACAACTTCGGACATCTTCGGAATAGATCGGGTTCTCTTCGAATTTGGTCGGGTCGCCTTCGGAAATCCTGGCACTCCCACGAAGAAATTTTCACGCCTATCACTCGGAAAAAGTTGGCAGGTATAAGATCTGTATGAAAAGTTAATGAATACTAATTAGCTGAGCAGGGGTTTGTATCAAAAGTTAATTCTACTGTTTAATAATTCATCAACTCAGTTGATTTGTATTGGGGTTTACAAAGGTATACATGTGACTCAAATACTGCCTATTTATTGGTCATAACTGTTATGAATTATTGATGAATTTTACAACGGTATTTATTATTTCCCACCAAGCTTTAGAAGACTAAAAGAAGTACAGTGGCTGAACCCCATTTATACCACCACCGACAGGATGGCAAACGCGAACGGCAGAAAGTACCACGTGATCTCGATTTTCCCGCCATTTTTTTGCGTTTGCAGTTTTCAACGCGAGAAAGGTTATTTTCAAGTTCGCAAACAACGCGAGTGTTTATTTTGATATTTTCAATTGTTCTGTTGCATTGACAACTGCATTTTTAAGCACTAGGCTCTTTTATCCTACGTTCTATGTAAAATAACTGTAAAATATTAATTTACACTCAAAATGGAGCGAAAGTAAGAAAAAAGCGGAGGTAAAATTATAATACCGAAAGACTGTCACGTAAAGGTTTGGAGTAAACAAATAAATAAAATAAAAATAAATACCGAAAGACTGTCACATTGCAAACAAGACTTATAAACGTCTTACCAGACCACACTTTTTCAGTAACTGTTACTAATTTTAGTAAATCATCAACACAAAGTCGTTTTGTCGCATTTCATTTTCTCTAGCGAGATTTTATGACGCTTACGCAGAAATTTGTACGCATTTCACGGCGGACCGCAAACAGTAATTTCGCGTTTGCCGTTTGCCGTAGAACTCGATGCTTTTTTAAATCTATCTAAGCCCTGCGCATGCTCTCGGCTAATGTAGTCGCATTACGGGGTTGTGGCCGTTGTGGTCTAAGTGACAGGAAAAAATGAACTTATGGAATGAATCCTTTGTTGAATCTATTTTCCACAAAACACAAATTAAACCGTTTTAATAAGCAAGGAAATATGAATCACTTAATAAAATAAACCTGTTTCAGGCGTTAAAATTGTGGGGTAAGGAAGAAGCTAAAAATCGGCGCGCGAACGAACGGGAAAAACGAGGGGAAACTGGGGAGAGGGCACCTCGTTCTCCTCCGTCAGCGCTCCCAAGTTCTTCCTTCATCCTATCCTTGTATTAGCGGGGGTGGTAGGATTACAAGGTTTTCACATAAGAAAATTAAATAAATGTAAAGCATTGGATAATTTAAAAAAACACAAAAATAAAATAAATAATAAACAAAATGAGTTCTAGAGGGTAAAAAAGAAAGAAAATGAACGAGGTTCTGCTCAGACCGTAACAAAAATGGCTAAAATAACGAGATGGCTGTATGGCGGGTTTCCACGATTATATTACAAAACAGAGTATACTTTTAAAAATAGAAGCGAGGATGCATCAAGAAACCATCAGGCTTATAATGTAAGTGCATTCTAGATCTAAGTAAAACCGACGGAAAACAGATTTGATAAAGGTAAAGTCCCACAAGGTAGGAGCTAAACCCAGTCCAGTTTTTGTAGCATAAGGCAACTAGGAGTGTTGCTACCCCCCCCCCCCCCCCCTCCCCACCCTGGATGGGATGCTAGTCCATCGCAGGGTTACCATTTACCCCCAGCATTTTGTCGCCGGTACCCATTTAAACACCTGGGCCGGGTTGTTCAAAGCACGATTAGGCTAACCCAGGATTAGCGTCTTAAACAACTCAACAGTTGAAAATTTTCCAAAGTGTTTTGCCCTTCAGTTTCGACTTTAACTTGTCTTCACTACTAGCTACAAATGACCTTTTGAAAACATTTTTAAACAGAGAAATGAAATCCGCGGTGAACTTTTAATCCAGGATTAGCGTTATCGGCTTTCGAACAACCGGGCCCTGGATGGAGAGAGACAATGTGGATTAAGGTTTGTTGTCTAAGGAAACTTGGGCTCATCCTCGGTGTAAGAACCTGTGAAACTCACGAGTGACGTAAAACAAAGAAAACAAAAGGCATAAAACAATAGAGTCAACTGGGAATGCAATACTACAAAGGTAAAAAACAAAGGAAAAGTCACAGGTTCTTACACCGAGGTAAACCCGAAACTTGACTCGACAGCTGAGACCAGGCTCGAACCATCAACTTTCATATGTGAAGTCCCAGGCGCTAAAAAAGACTGTTTAGATATCACCATGCAGTGACTGCAGTGTCAACATTACACCAGTGGATAAAGCTCACTGTTGCTTGAATCAATTTTACCAGCTGTTATTTCTAATAAAACTACTTTGCTGTGGAATAGGCCCAAACACTGACTCTGTAGATAAAGAAAATAGAAATAAGGGTATCATTGAGTTGAATGAAAACGTAAATATGATTTAGCCTCATTCGCAGGTAACTCTAAAGACGCGAAGAACAAAGACGAGTAAATGGCTAGGAGAAAGACTGGTAAAGAGGACAAAAATACGACGGACTAGGGAGGGGTGGGAGGAGAGTACAATTAAAGTCTCAGCCCCCACCCACTCCCCACCTGTTCGTTTTGTTGTACTTTTGCCCCAGGCCCCGGAATTGGTAAGTGTGATTAGAAGTTGTAGCTGATAAATGGACTTGATAAAAAAAATCAAGGCTTATTCACGTTATGGAATGAAACGACTATATGTGTTAATCCAATATTTTGAACGGCGAAGCCTTTCTTCTTCAGGGTCCTATCTGTAAGATTCTGAGGAAGAAAGGCTGTGTCTTTCGAAATATTGGATTAACAAAATATAGTCAATTCCGTACCGTGAATCAGCCTTGCTTTTTTATCAAATCGTTTCATTATTCTATAGCTGATTGGATCCTTTACTACAGCATCCGGTGCTTCTATTTTGTTACGGTGGTCTTTGCAAATAGAGTTACTCGATAAGAGAATTTTTATTTCCCATAACAAAATTAAACAACACACCTGTTAATGAGAAAAATATACTATTTTAATTCAGGCGCGGGTCACTAAAGTTTTGTTTCGGGTCAAGTTTTGTTTTTGCTTCAAATCCTTGTTTGTGTGTTTCAGGGAACTATGGTTTTTCCATTTTTTCTTTTTTTTTTTTTTTTTTTTGCAGCAGACGCTCAGTCGTTTTCATTTAAATTAATTTTCCTTGTTTACCTTAGCTCCGGCTGATAACACTTACCTCAGAGTCATTCAAAAACTTTCTACCTATAATATCAAACATATAAATTAATAAAATGATATTACCTGTAGGGTTCGAAGTCTATCTGCGTCGCTTAGTGGCGTTGGTACTACTACCAGCAGGTGACGACTTTCTCTTTGACGTCAAACTCTGCTTTGAAGTTGAAGCGCCTACAAAAAAGAAAACAAACGTTCGTAAATATAAGCTACAATCCAAGCTCACATGTTAAAGAAAATACAATTAGAAAAGAAACTTGTTAACAAACGATTTCGTAGAGGACTTCTTAAATATTTCACCTCATTTGAAGTAAAGCTTTTTCGAATGTGCATAATTGAGCTCGACGTTTATCTGTTATTTTCAACTTTATGTTTTCTTTTACTGTCGTTTACTTGTTAGCCTTTAAGTCTTTCTGTGTGTTCAAAAACATTTTCTTTTAAACGTCAAGGAAATGGAAGATTTGAACAAAAAGTATCAGTCGGTAGTTAGGCTAAATGTTCCTTCGATTTTTCAAGGAAAAGTTCTCTATTTTTCAGGAATGAAACTCAGGCGAGATTGATTCTATCTTCCTTATCGGCATAAGCATTTGATGTAAACTAATGTGCATTTAATGTCAAATCGCCGAGAATGCCTTTGTCTTCCGCGACATGTACTTACAGAGCCCAGTTTCTCAATGCGCGGCATAATAATTTGCAAATCCCAAGGTGCAATAAAGTTACAATGGCGCTCAAATTAAGAGCGGGCCGCGCTCTTTGCAAAGCGTTTTGTCAACAAATTTGTGTGAAGCAAGATTTTTTTTGATAAGTTAGACTCGCAATGGTTACTGAGCGCGATGGCCAAAACATTTTCCAGGGAACAGGGTTTTCAGTTAAAAGCGTTGCGTTGCGTTGTTTATTGTCTATTCAAGTTCGAACTTTTTAGTGCTATTTTTATCAATTATGTCTAAATTCGTAAGTTTTATAGTTTTGTAAATTAATTAATTAGGGGGCCACAAGTTTATTAGCTTTGTTATTTATTATTATTATAACCATATGCTAAAACAGGATATCTGTATTCAGTTCATGAGAAATCTAGCCTTGATGTGAATCAAAAGCGACTTTCCATATTAACGTGTGGCTAAAAAAACCCAATTTCAAAGTAAATTAGCCAGACCTTATACGATGGCTGTAAACTCTGCGATTGTAAAATATATTCCATTAATGCCTTTTCTATAAAAGCCATATGCTAAAACTAATAAATGTTACACAATTTCGTCAAAATATAAAAAATCGCAAGCCTTAGTCGACAATTTCAGGCCATTTACTCTATTGTTATGCATGTTCTCGCCGACGAGATTTCAAATTTAGCTCTGTTGGCTACACAAAAGGTCCCGGATGTGTCGCTGGATTTTGCATGGGCGATATAACTCATGTGCATTTAATGTATTACTAATGTGCATTTGATGCTTAGCAAAACTTACTTTCATAGTGAGGCCAGTTCCGGAAAACAATGGGATTCCTTAGCATATGAGCAGTTAGGGAAGCGGCCATTGTACTCGCGAATGGTCTCCAAGAATCCGTTTTAGACTTCTTACCATCGGCGAAGTCCGAGACGCCTTTAATTACAACCCACTCAATGTCCAGGTCATGTGCTGCTGTGAACAGACCTGAAAATGAAGGTTCAGATGTAAATGTTCTGTGAACATGAGATAAAACAGGATTATAACTGAAGGAGCATGTAAATTCTAATACTCCTGGAAATACAAAGCCTAACAATGTTGTAAAGCGGAGTTTGACTTTGAGTACTTGCTGCCCTGAGGAGGCTAAGACATATATGTCCCCAGAGTACCCTTGTCACAATTTATAAGTCATTGGTTCTTCCGCATCTCGATTATTGCAGCGCTGTCCGGGGCAGTATCGGTAATGGCCTCAGCCAAAAACTAGAGAAACTACAAAACAGGGCTGCACGCATAATAACAGGGTCTAGTTGGGATGCCAGATCTGTCCCGATTCTCCATGCCCTTAAATGGGATAGCCTCGCTGACAGACGTGCAAAACAACTGAAATCTTTAATGTTTAAAACTGTAAATCACCTTGTACCTGAATACCTGTCTGATAAATTCACCAGTGTTAATAGTCTTAATACCATTCACAGATATAATCTTCGAGGTGCGCAACATAACCTGTTTATTCCGCGACCGAACACTGAGGCCCTTAAGAAAAGTTTTCGTTATAGGGGCGCAGTAACATGGAACAGTCTGTCAGCGGAGGCTAAGCAGGCCACTACTTTAAATAGTTCTTATTCCGGTATTGTATATTAGTATTTCCTTAACTTAGTTTAGCACTTATTATAGGAGTTTTGTAATTTTTAAGTCTTAACTTTTTGTACTAGGTTTAATGCGCACGGCTCTTTAGAAGACCACTCTTTAGTGATAAGGACTCCGTGGATAAATAAAGTTATTATATTGTATTGTAACGGTATGGAACTGACAACAGTATTCAAGAAGAATTGAAATAAGCTTAAGATAACGATAGGTTTAACAAACATAACTTTGTTGTATCTTCAAAGCACCTATCATGTGTTGATCCTAGGTTTGTGCATAGGTTTTGATTTAGAAGGTTGGGGCTACAGTTGTAAAAGAGCTGGTATCTTTAACATGTTAGCCCCTTCCTTTTCTGAACACCCCAGCCCTTGTCATAAGCACTCCACATCCCTTCTACAAGCGACTTGGAAAACAAAGCTACTGCAGTTCAGGCCTTGTGCTTGTGTTACCTGAATCTTGAGCAAAATTTCTATCGCCGCTTTTGACATAGAGCAACTCTAGCCACCACACGTTTGTGTGGTAGTTTGCATCTATACACTGGCCAAGAATGCAGTTAAACCCTTTCATTTCTAGTGTTAATTATGCATAAATGAAGTATAGTTCTTACTTTTGAGTCTGTGGAGAAAATTCGATGGTGTGATCATTGGCCGTTTTTATACTAGAGACGCATTATCCGTCCAGACGAATAATGCGTCTGTCATGTTATGCGTCTAGTGTAAAGACGGGACGAACAACTTGAGACGCATTATCCGTCTGGACGAACTTGGGCAAACATTTGTAGTTCGTCTGGTTATGCGTCTCTAGTATAAAGACGGGCACAAGACGCATTATCCGTCTGGACGAATTATCTTTCGTAGTGCGTCGTTCAAGACGCATTTCGAAAGATAATTCGTCTAGACGGATAATGCGTCTTGTGCCCGTCTTTATACTAGAGACGCATAACCAGACGAACTACAAATGTTTGCCCAAGTTCGTCCAGACGGATAATGCGTCTCTAGTATAAAAACGGCCATTCAAATGAAACCTCTTCTGCTAGTGTTAAAAACTCTCACCTGCTGCCTCCATTTCAATAGCAATGGCATCGGGGAATCGCTTGGTAAGTTCCGCACGCCGTTCTTTATTATCCACCACCTCTGGACCGCTCAGAAACACGCCATCACAGTGTACCTTCACCTCCAGTTGTCGTCGGTCCTTTAACGGTGCTTTCCAACCATGATGAGCGGTTCTTATGAGATCCGCAAGATGTTTTTTCAACGGAACACCAATACCACGTTCTTGAATACCACTCTCCGTTATTTTGATGGAGGCATAGGTTCTCAACTTCGCTGAAACAACAACGTCGCCCAATTTGACTTTCTTGTGGTTTAAACCACCACAGAAACCCACACAAAAAACAGCTTTTGGCTTCAAGACTGTAACAGCATTTTTTACAGCCATAATAGGGGCACCCGCACTGCATTGAATCACAGCAATTTTTAGCTTTTCTTCCGCTTCATCTTTACCCATTTCCCCGAAATAAACCTCTCCAAGAGCTATGTGATAACTTTTGTATAAACTCGGCTTTCTGAGATACGAAAGACAACTTATTAATTCACAGTCAATCGCCGTCAGCAACAAAATGTCGATTTTAATTTCAACATGATCCGGCCAAGGTTCTAAATCTTCCGGAAGATCCTCCATCTTAAGCAGAGTTTTACTGGCCTCTGGCGGGTCGTTGTTGTCTGTTGTACTGGCAGCTGACATTTCTAAAGGCTTGGTTCACGATTTAGTACCTAAAAACAACGTCAACAATCAATCAATCAATCAATCAATCAATCAATCAATCAATCAATCAATCAATCAATCAATAAGCAAAGATCAATTAAATTACAACAAGAAGCTGTACACAGTTTAAACGCGTGGCGACTTTAACTCATTGCAGCATTTAACTCATTGCAGCATTTAACTCATTGCAGCACTCTGACTCGTCCTCAGTCGTCTTTCTTGGCAAGACGCGGGAGACGAGCGTGGGGGTAGACTGGGGACGAGTCAGCTAAAACCTCGAAATGCGAAACATCTTTAAAGGCCCACCTTCACGTTGTTCTTGTTACGAAACATATTCGTAAGGGACGGACCATTATTTTTTTGACGGGGGGGGGGGGGGGAATTTGAAATAATTGTTTGCAGAGGCTATAAACACTGAAATAAATTGTATGCAAGCACAAAATAAAGAGACAAATTGTTTGCTGAAAGTATGGCAGTTGGACGAAGACACAAATTGTTTGCAGCAGGAGCCACAAATAAAAAAATTGTTTGCATGTGAAATTTTTCCAACCCCCCCCCCCCCCCCCCCCCCCGTAATGGTCCGTCCCTAAGAAAGCATTACTCACTAAGTTTAGAGCTGATGGAAGGAGCGAGTGAGTGAATTTTATTTAGCCACCGTTACGGATAACCCGTTCATTACGCTTCCACGTATACATGAGTTTAAAAGTAAGACTACACTACATTCACTACATTCAGTAGCCGATACTTAAGCTCGATCGCTAAGCAAATAGCAAGTTATATAAAACACAAAACTTGCCGGAGCCAAAATCCCACAGGAATAAGCGAACACAATATCAAACGGTCCTATCCATCCATGAACGCCTTGCATTGTCTTGTAAACGTGCAATTGTATGCTGTAGTTCTTTATTTTGCTTCTCAAGTCAACACAGGGAGAGATTTTGCGGTATGTATTTAAACTTGTACATAAACTTAAATATGCGTGCATAAATTTGCATACGCTAATGTGACACGAAAAAAATATGAAAAACAGAGCCGGATTTACAACTCGTGTGCTCCGCCACGAGTAGGTGGGTAGGTAAACTTTATTTAGACACGGTATCAATTCACAATACATGCTCTTCCATCGAGCCGTGTTTTTAACAACAATAGATTAAGTACTTAACTAATTTAAATTATCTAACTAAATTAATTTTCTATATAAAATTGTATCAAAAAACGATAAAAACTATCCTTTATTAACTATCATTAAATTAGATAAAAATTAAATACATGATTTAAAAGAGCTAAGAGTAGGCTGTATCTCAGCGCTCAAAGGTAAGCTGTTCCAGAGGACAGAACCGCGATATTGAAAACTTCGTTTGCCTGCTTCAGTACTCGGTCTAGGAACGAAAAGGTTGTATTTTGAATTTCTTAGATGTGAGTGAACACTGGATGTAGCTTTAAAAACACTGTTTAGACGAGTCGGAGAAAGATTGTGGAGAGTCTTAAAGAGAATAATTGCTAGTTGCTTTGAACGCCTTCGCTCCAGAGAATCCCAACCAAGGTCACCGAGTAAAGTGGAAGATCTGACATTTAAATCAGAGAAAGTGATTAAACGCGCAGCCCTATTTTGGAGTCTTTGGAGTCTCTCAGACTGACACACACCTATACTGCCCCATACGGAGTAAACATTGTTTTGGTCTCTCGAAAATTGCCGAGCATGCCTGGTATGCAATAGTCGTTTCAGTCATTCCCGAGAGCACAAAAGTCGCGGGAATTGAAAGCTTGGAGGATTTTAATGACCACTTTACTAACTTTACTAACTAACCTGTGGAGCTGGAATGGGGATAATGGCATTGTCACTTATAAATGAGGGGGGTGAATAGGTTCGCGGATCGGCCGAATTGGCCTTGAAAAGTGCACGGATTGCAGATTTTAGCGATAAATTAAGGCGGATTCGCGGATTTGAAAATTACCGTCAGGGCCGTAGCAAGGTTTTTTGTAACGGGTGGCATTGGGGACTGGGGGTATCCTCCCCCAGAAAATTTATAAATTTGGAGGCTCCAAAACGCTATTTTTAGCACTTGTCATAAGATATGTATCCGAAAAATCGACCTCGAATAAGTGAGAAAAGGAAGGTGTTTTCGGTTCTTACAAGTGCTTATTTCTGAGATCCTGTTAATTTGAAACACACCGTATATTCAAGCACCAGTACTCTAAACATTTCACAACACTGCATGATGTTTGGCTTATTCACACATAAAAGATGTCTCCAGTTTGATTTTCATTCATAAATATCCTTTGGCGTTGGCGTGTAGTTGATTCCACGATGAATAAGCATCATTGCGAGGCCGCTAAGGCGTTCTTCTGTCATTGAAAAACGTGTCCATAGCTTCAGACGACACAGAGCAGAGAAGGATCTTTCACAATCAACACTTTTTCTAAAGGCAGTTCCACTACTAGTTCCAGGCTGCGCCATGACAGGCACTCTCTGTAAATTAGAGCCGGAACCTTGCAAATAGTTCATATACACGCCAATTTAAATAGGGGGTTTTGCTTCATTTTGCTTACTATTTGCGCACACCGTGAACCAACCAATTTCTCGGCCATGAAAATGGCAAACAATTGCAAGTCACTACAATCAAAATAACCGAGTCTGAAGAAAACAACTCCATCCACAGACTTGATTTGTCCGGCTCAACAGGTCCAGGGGGGGGGGGGGGGGCAGCTGCCCCCCTGCCCCCTCCCCCCCCCCCCCCGCTAGCTACGGCCCTGACCGTGGATCGCGGATCAGCCAAACATTTTGGCCCGGATTCCGGACTTTGTCTATCTAGAAGTTCGGATTGTGGATCTGATCATTAATTTTTTGGTCGGCCTTGGACGGCATGTTGGTGTTTTGTCGACTACTTTTATCAGTTTCACCAGCAAAAGCAGAAACCTTTGAGCAAAATCTAAATACTGCACAAGAAAAACAAAACAAATATATATACCCGTGTGCAGTATATTTATCAGTATGTTTATACTGCGGAACGTTTTCAAGTAATGTGGATTCGGGTTTGAACGAAAATAACGTCGGATCGACGGATCGGCCAAAAATAGCTCGGATCGGCGGACTTGCATATCCCTCATAAATGTATTTGGAGGTGTCAGGTGTCAGGGAGCAAAAGTGAACGCGATGAGCGTGACCCCCCGGAAAATATTGAATGTCAGTCGTCTAAAATGGGCTGAAAATGCATCAAAAATCGGTAATCGTATATAACTGATGTACACGTTTTTGACATATTTTTATGTCCAATGTAAAAGACTGAAAACCGCGGCAAGACACATTGTTAGCTCATGTCTGAAAACCAAACAGTTCGTTTGAGCTTGGCTGGATGCGGCGCCCTTGCAGTCCTTTTATCAAAGATCAAAATAAAATAGGACGTGTTTTTCTATTCTCTTCAAAGTTCGTTAAAAAGGGTTTGACTATTGAGAAAAGCGTTTGAAACCAGTTTACACCATCACACAGTGATCAAAATTTGACATTGTACTGTAATCCGGCCCTTAAGGGTAAATTCAACGCCAGCTTTGAAAATATATACAGAATTAAATTAAGTCTCGCGTGACCTTGTCTAGACGTAAAACATTTTAAGCTGGAAATGAAACGGTTTCCGGATAATTCGCCTCAAGTGAGATTTATGCGGCTGGTCCAAATTTACTTCGCTTGTTCTCCCTCTCTTATGAACAGTTTGTCCTTAAAATAATTTTATAAGACGGGTCATTTTATATCTATAGTAATTGAGCCCAAGGTCTATAATACATCTGTCCACTTAATTGATTCCATTCTAAACGCCATACGATACGGTCTATGACCGTCTGTGTGCGTTGAAAAGTGGTATTATTTCATAGAAGTACTTTTTGCCCTGCCGACAATCCTCGACGGCATGTTATTGCCTTACGACTGAACTATTCCTGTTGCAAATGAACTAAAGTATCCAGTTGAGAGATCGAAGTCTTTATAGCTTCTTTATTTCAGTCCTTCTCGCTGTTAAGTTATGGCTAGATCGACAGCGAACTTATAAAGCGATACATCAAAGTTGTGTATAAAAGGTCTTAAAGATTTTAAACTTGTTCCTATATTACTGAAAAGGTTTCCTTTTTATAATCTTTGATGTAAGTCGGTCGTTTGCCTTCTGAATAAGAATTTTTAATTCACTCTTTGATATATAAACTGAAGTCAAGACACGCTTGACACACTTTCAGAATTTTTGCCATTGTTGTTACATAAATTGAATGACTCAGCTAAATAAATCCGATTGAAATTCAACATTTAATCGATGAATTTCGTAGAAATCGCGTGCGACTTTAGCGATAATTACTCGTAGTCTGATTTTCAACTGATTTTCACTTTCAATCTGATTCACTATATATTAAATAACTGAAATCCTTAAAAATTACTTAATATGAAACCAAACACTACTAAGCTACGCTGCAACTGACGATCGAAACTTAGTTACAACTGAAGGACGATAAACAAGCCAACAAGATCTCAAAGGCAAATAGAAAATTGACATTATTAAACTACCCGTTGATACAACACGTACAAAAACAATTTACGCTTTATAGTACCTTGAACGGCGTCAAATGTGTAAGAAAATCGGTGGCAAGTACTGGCAGAACTCTCAACAACGACGAAGCTATCATTTACATAAGCCAAGCGAGGACAATCTCACCCGGATGTATGAGATGGGATTGTGGGGGGTCTCAATTCTGAGAAACACAGGAAGATAAACATACCGTACGATATTCATATACCCGTGGATTTTATATAACGAACCAAGCCGTGTCCTTTAGTAATGCAGAGTACCACGTACCATTTCTTGGTAACTTTCTTTCCGGATGGCTTCTTAAGGCAGGGGTACACGCGAGTTGAAATGAAATTTGAAGACGTTTAAAGAATGATTGAAGAGCGAAAATGATTTTTGGAACACCAACAGACAGTCGATACCCACGCAAGAGCACCCCAGGTTGCTAGTGGACTAACTTTGTGTCCGCGTATTAATTATTAACTACAAATTCGATTTTTAAAACTTCACTAAATCTTCAATGTTTCTTATTTCTCTTAATTTTACAAATCCTTTGAGTAAAACTATTTCCTCGGCTCCCAAACATACCCAAAAATCACCCAAAAATTTAAAAAACACCCCATAACATAGATTCATAAGATGACCAGAGAGTTTTTGGATTTCTTGAAACGCGAACGAGATATTGCCATTAATGAAACAAAAGAAACGGCAAACTGATCCTTATTACGATATTACGACGGCAGAAAAACAGAAGCAGAAGCAGAAGCAAATGAAATAAAGTAACTGTTGAATATAATAGTCAAACATAATTTGTTTCTGCTTCTGCTTCTGTTTTTCTGCCGTAAGGATCAGTTTGCCGTTTCTTTTGTTTCACTTCTAGTATTAATACTGATCTAGGTCTGGAAACCCAGATCCGGCCATTAATTCTCAACGGTTTGTTGTAGTGATCGTGCATTCTATGTTTCTTTTTATTCCCATTATAGCCATGTCGAGTGGTGGAAAAATTGCGTTCATTTGGATCCCCGCCTTAAGGTGGTCTTCCACTCAAAATTACGATGTCTAGCTTGCAACGTGCATTTTTTTTGAAAATAAAAAAATTGGAATCTTTAAACACTTGAGAATCCCGTCTTGAAAGAATTTCACAAAAATTGCAGCACAAGTGAACTGAACAGTGGTATAATTTTCCTATGGCAACGGCCCTAGCAACTATTGTTTACATCAGTTACATGTAAAGGCTCATAACACGTGCTAAATGAATGCAATCACCCCTCCCCCACCTCTTAAAGGGGGACAAGAAGATAGCTTTCTTAACATTTACATCCAATTTACTGTGCAAGACACATCCATTTGATATAAATACAAGTTAAAACGAAATAACAAATTTCAGCAAAAATGCTCCCCGTCTCTGCTCCCTACTTGTAATCTATATTTGAAAATAAGAGCCGTTGTATATTTGTTCACTCCTACACTGTCCAGGTGGAAAACTAGTTCTACTCAGAGTCGAAATATTGTTCATTAAATCTGCTTTTATTTCCGTTATACTCGCCTTACATTTTGAATTCCCAACTAAGTCGCTTAGAGGAGGCGTTAATTCAAATATCCACGGCCAAAATACAAGCCAGGCACACTACACAGAAAAATGTATTCTAAAACAACCGACCCATAACCCCCCAAGGCATTAATTTCCTATGTTTTTTTTTTTTTGCAGTAGAGCTTCACGGTTTTTTAAATTGCGTCACAGTCGTTACAACCGCTGAACAAACGAAACGAGGACTCTGGGAACGAGAATGACGCGTCCTATAAATGGATTTCACCTCTCCACACGTATTCGCATGCCGAGGGCGGTTTTGAAGACCAGAGCCAACTGCTCAGCTGTTGGGCACACACATAGGGCCTCTTCAGATCGTCTCGGTAGTAAAGGACAACTGACTGCACAAGGCTTTCGAGTCCTGTAATGTTCGACGGCTATGCCATGCTGATGAGTCCTAACACGGACAAAACAGCTGTCGACATCCATGGCTGCCGGGGTGACATGGCTAACCGCATTCTCGTTCCCAGAGCCCTTGTTTTGTTTGACTTATTCATAAAGAACGATGTAAACATCCGGAATTAACGTTAGATTAGATTACCGCGTTATAACACTGTTAGGTATGGAAAACATTCATACTTAGGGCCATTACTATGGTCAAGGCTTACAAAAACAGAAAGAAACTTCCTTCAAGAGCCTACTTAGCCATAAAAGACCTTGGCTCATTAAATGACATTGGCTGTAACTCTTGCTATTTATGTAACAGCTAATGTTTTATGTTTTTTAAATTTTAAATCTGCATTAGTAGCCACATTTATTTGAGGTCTGTCCCCTTTGAATTATTATTACTATTATTACGAAGGAACTTTAATGTTAGTGTAAATCTGTGAATATTTTAGGAATTAATTATTAGTTTTATTAGTTCTTCTTAATTTTAAGTTCTCAGTTTAGGTGTCACCAATTAGCTCAATTAAAAAATTGAGCTGGGAAGTTTCAGACACATGAATAAAGTTGACTGTTGCTGTTGTTGTTGTTGTCAGCGGTTGAAACAATTAGTGACGTAATTAAAGAAAACCCGGTGGAGCTCTGGCATACCGCAGCCGAGTTGGTGCAGTGTGTTCCTCGCAGTCATTAGTTTTCATTAATTTCTGTTTATCTGGCCCAGTTCAATAATTTATCGGGAAAGCGCACTCTTCCACAGAGGGTCTCTTCAGTAGTAAAGCGAATACAATAAAAAATAAAAAGGGAACGCGCGGGGGACGATAAGAAGCTATCCTCGCGCGCCATATTGTTTTACCAAGCGGCTCAAAAGACTAATTCACGAGTAAGAGTTCTTTGCGGAAGAGAAAAAAGAAAGGCGCAAAGAAAACAAACTTCGGCGGTGAGACAGCGCAAGGAAAAGACTTTACAATAATGCAAAATTCCTTTTAACCTTCGAGCATGCTTGAGTATTCGAGCGAATCATGTAACATGACTGATATAAGAACTACTGGTAGTCACAAAAAACAGTGCGTTCGGTGACGGGGAGAGTCTGAGCACAAGAACGAAAGCAAGGCCAGGAGTGGGCACCAGTGTCCAGCCGAGAGGTGCCCCTGAAAAATGTGCGGGGCGGCTAACTGGCGTTGACCGAAATCCCCAAAAAACCTGCGTCCACAAGATTAAGGAGCGTTCTCTTATTTTCGAACGCAATAAACTTAAGCGCAACAATAATCCAAGAATGTAAAGTATTTTATTGCCCTCTGTGTTACCCCTGTCCTCTGCCGGCAGTTGCATTTTTGAGCGGGGCTTACCTTCGTTGATATTATCAGCGTGTTCACACTGGGACATCACGGAGACTTCATTCTGTTGAACATATTATTTTCAGTATTTTCAGCAGAACACTTGCGGCTTCAAGTAAGTTTGTGTTGTCTTGGTTGACAGTTTGTCGCTTTAAAATGTGTTTATTTTCATCTGGAAGATTTTGGGGTCTTTTCTTTTTTTAATAGCCCTTATGCAGTGACGCATTTAAATTAAAATTTTAAAGACATTTGTCGCGCTTAAACGTTTCAAATTTTACCTAGGTAAATTCGAAATAGCAATAGCCCGCTAATTTGAATGAACAATTTTGAATTTACCTACTGTAAAAGTTGAAACGTGTAACCGCGGCTATTATAGCCGCGATTGAAACATTGGCCGTTTTTATGCTAGAGACGTTAATATCGTCTGAGACGTTAAAGTCGTCTCGAGACGACTTTAACGTCTAAGTATAAAAACGGAAAATAAGCCAGACGCATTTAACGTCTGACGACTTTAACGTCTTGTTTTAAGTGCGTCGTTCAGACGCACTAAACAGACGACTTTAACGTCTCAGACGTTAAATACGTCTAGTATAAAAACGAGACGGCCTCAACTGGGACGAATTTATCCCTATTTGTATATTCGCGTTCTTAAAATTTATTTGGCGACGAGTTTAGTCGTGTCCTGTCACTTCCGAGAACAGCTTTTTTTTAGAAAATCTTGTGTTTTTTCTGTTGTTCCGCCCACTTTAATGCGTCCCGTTTTTATTCCAGACGCATTTAACGTCTGAGACGTTAAATACGTCTAGACGACTTTAACGTCTCTAGCATAAAAACGGCCAATAGCGCTTAATGAAGTAACTTAGCAAAGACATGTGGGGACAAAGAAGGCCGCAGAGAGAGAACTGCTGCTGAATACTAACCAAGAAAAACCGTGCTGAAAAGCGGACAGGAAACTTCCCTCTGGATGGAATGCTGGTCCATCGCAGGATTACTCAAGCATGGATTTTGACGTCGGTATCCATTTATACACCTTGGTGGAGAGAGACAAATGTGGAGTAAAGTTTATGTCTAAGGAAACAACACGATGGCCGAGATCACGCTTCGAGCCACAGTTCACATCAGGGGAGGCCCTGTTAGGTGGGGGGGGGGGGGGGGGGGTATGCATGTCCCCCGTCTGAATTTCAAATCTTGTCATGTCGCAATTTCGGAAGGTCCGTACTTCGCTGTCGGAATTTCGTCCACTGCCTCGCCGAAGTTTTGAAACATTGGAATGTCCCTGTCGAAATTTTGCTTAATAATTTTATCCTACGGGGACCATACAGGGCTAATCAAGCTTGTGACATATGTGATTTTTTTTTAAATATTAAAATCAGTAACAAGATTCATCGATTTGTGCTTATTTGCACTGCACAAAGTTATACTGAAGTACAAGCGATTTGGCCGAATCACTGTTCTGCCATATAACGTGCGTACTGGTCTGGTTTCAACAGACCAATAGACCACATTAGGGCGATTTTTATTGTAAGACACATTTTAATTTTCCAAAATATTACACTACGTTGTCTTAAGTCGCTGTCGAATTTTTAAAGCATGAAATTCGCTGTCGTTTTCTTCCTTTTTCCTGTCGCTATCGCACGATCTCGGCAGTGGTCTTGTCACTCGTTGCCATTTCATTTTCTTGATGTCGCTGTTTCGAGGCCATGGGCGCTTTCCATTCGACCAAAAATTCCGGTTTGAAATTCCGGGTATTCCGTGTGGCGAATGGAACAGCATTTTCCGGTTGGTTGTTCCAGGCCATCACGTTCCAAGTTTCGCGCGAAAATACAAAATAAACCAAAGCAAAACAAATGGCGGACTCGTTGCCTCTTTTACTTGCTCTAAAGTTGTTCGATGACTTTGAAGTTAAAACGAACCATATTTTAAGCGAAAACGATGATATTATTTTTTTCAGTGCAGCTAGCTGTTACATGCGAAGGAATTTTTCAAAATCGAGTCGGCGACTACTTTGTGCTCGCGACTTATTACATTCGTTTAATACATAAGCATTTCTGTCGTGCTACTTACCAGTCCTAGCTGTGGCCATTTCTGCTGTCGTACCAGCTATGTTACGTGAGCAATCACACTCGAGTAAGAGCTGTAAGCTTTCGGTGAAAAACAAACATGCCGTGCACTGATATTAAGACGCCATCTTGTTGACTATGCGGACATGTTCGATTCCGGCTCAGAGAAACTGGGCCGAGCAGGAATGGTCGAATGGAACGGTATTTTCCGGTTGTTTCGATTTTCCGGAATTTTAGGACAACCTCGCGAGGTTGTCCTAAAATTCCGGAATTTCATTCCGGGAAATTTACGTTCCATTCGCTTCCCAACCCGGAATTTCCGGAATTTTTGGTTGAATGGAAAGCGCCCCATGTCGCCTGTCGGAATTTACCCTAACAGGGCCTCATCAGGCCCCGGTTGTTCAAAAGGCGGATAACGCTATCCACCGGATAAATCACCATCTAGTGGATAGGCATTAGCAAAACCAATTGTGTTATCAACTGGATAGTTATTTATCCGGTGGATAGCGCTATCCACAAAAACAACAACCGGAACAACCGGGGCTTGAACAACCGGGTTGAACAACCGGGGCTTGAAGCCCAACGCGCTAACCACTACACCACCGCGCCACCACGAGACACTCGAAAACCTGTGTATTAATAGGCTAATCGAAGGTTGGTTTTGTTCGCGCGGGCGCAAGTTTTTGGCGGCAGTCTAGTCGTGAATATGAATGGCGAAGCCGCGAGCTCGAGCAAAGGTCAGAGGAGGCAAGTTGCCGACGCTTGTAACTGCAGCGCAGCTCCGCTGCCAAAATCTTGTCTTCACGCGAACTCCAGCAACATAGGACTGATTAAATAGGAGCCAGTTGTAAGCCAATCGAAGAAAGAAACTCCTTTGTCAAGGAAGGTAAAAGAATGGTAATGAAAATGCCGCAAACGTTCCTCCGAAAAGAACTCGTTCTGATAATAGGAGCGGCAATGCTGCGATCAGTGAGCGCGCTGACTATTCAACCGTAAGCGATTCGAAAACAGCAAAAGCTTGAACGTTAATTGTTATAAACCGCTATGGTGGCGAAAAACTTCATTAGTTGACAAAGAACTTAGAATTGTATGTGTATCTTCTGGTAGTGAACGGCAACGAAAACTCGTTTGTTGGAAACTTCCTGTTAGTACGAAATTATCGTGGTAAAGATTCCGAAAACTGAAAATTAATCAACCGAAGCCGACAAAGCGTATTTGGCTAGAGCGTTGGAGCACACGAGCTAGCGCGAAAATCACCTATAGTAGAGTATCTCCTGAGAGAGAAAATGGACTGCAGGTACTCAAGTATTTGGCGGGATGCAATACTTATTTTTTTTTAATCTAAAACTACCTTACCAGAGGACTTCGTTTTCATAAATCAACGAGTTTTTAAAACCTGAAATGTTTCTTCAAGTTGGCGGTAATTGTTCTTCCTTCTTGACCAATGAAATAGTTTTTCATTTATTCTGGCCATTCAAATCGTTTGTTGTTTTTTTTCTGACGAATCAAATCTTTGCTTGTTTTATCATTCGAGCCAATGGTGTTTCTCCAATTAACCATAAACGCTGGTTCAAGCGTCATTCTGGAACCACAAACAAAACATTTTAATGTCTTTAATCAACTGTCGCGTGGTTTCGTTTGTTGCTGGTAAAATGGTTCGTGCTATGCTGACCGATGAAGAAAAACGTCAAATTGCACCGATGAGAAATGGCTGCTTAAACGGCGGGGAGAAGAAGACGTATTACAGACCTGGAAATACAGCTCGCACCGAAATACGACGTTTGAACTTTCCACGCCAGGGAGAAAGCCCGAATGCAAACATACCGAGCAACATGCAGTTGGCCCGACGAATTCGTGGAGAACGAGCATAAAGGGCTTGAACTCAAGAACTCATACAAGCCTTGGAGATGGAGACGAAGTTTTATATGTAAAGAACAATGCTACTCCTCGAGAAACGAACGTACCGAACTAAATGTGTCACTTGCGACGCGTGAGTAAACTGCTGTCATCTTTGTGAAAAATCATTAACTTGCCGACATTAAGCCGACTGTTGCTGCTGCGGAACGCACGTGCATGGAACTTGGAGCAAATTACTTGAACATTTTCATTTTAACTTTGGAGTTTTAGCGCTGTATTTGAGCGCAGGTTTATACGATAGCCGAATTCGCAACGCATGTAATGTGCATTTTCTCAACGTTCCTTTGTTTGTGTAATTTCTAAGTATTCTATTTGAATAAAGGACAAGAGCATAGCTGCATTCTGTAATCCCTCCGACACTAGCGTTTTGTTACATTTTGATGTCAAGACACTGTTATAACTGTTTAATAAAATTTTTTTAATAACAAGTGATGCATTTTTTGTTGTATAAAATAAAACTGACTGTAGGTCTATTCTCCAAATATTTTAGGCAAACTTTCCCTACTTCCTTTGTATCAGCGGCTAAAAATCCAGTTAAGCAGTTAACAGTTATTTCTTCTTTCTTTATTAATATAGTTGGAAAATTCCGGCAAACAAGGCTACGCGAGGAAATATTCTCCTGACAAATTTTAATAGCTACGAAAAACGATAAGGTATAAATTTAAACGTGTTAAGGAAAACATTTACCCGAAACTACACCTTGCGAAAACTTTCACGGTTGGAAGAATTGAAAGTTTCACCAAAACAAAACAATCATTCAAGCTGAAAAAGTAGAATAGTAAAAGATACAAGCAAAATTGGATTGAGAATTTAAAACCTGCTCAAGTTTTCAGGACATCTCGCATTGACTCGCAAGAATTTCGCCTCGTTTCAATGTTCTCTTTTGCCGCTTTTTGTCGAACCGTTATTTTGAAAATACAGGGTTTGTACCGCAATATATAAAAGATAGAGTTCTTTAACTGCACTTAAACGGTATGGAAAACAGTACCTGGGGAACCTAAAGAGCGAACAATAAGCGAATATCACAAAATGAGAGATACAGCAATATACACTCAGTACATTTAAAATTTATTCTTATACTTCATTCTAAAACTCTACATACTTCATGCGTTCTAGGCTAAAAAAAGCATCATTTGTTAAAGTTTAACATTTAATTTTGATATTGTTTTGGATCGGAATGAAGAGTAATCACAATCTTTTTTTTACTAATGTTTGAATTATATCATCGAAACATCCTTGGTTAGGTTTAAAAAGAAATGATACTAATTACAGGTGGGAGTGCCACGATGCGCTCACTAGGTCTATATAATTACCCAAAGCACTTCAACAGTCTTTTAAGACCTTGACGATAGTTCCCACTAAAAAGAAAACAGATAATCGGGTTTACGGCACAATTTGCGTAAGCGATAAAGCTGGCGCTATCCGCATAAAATACAAACTCACAAGAGAATCTGTCCCGTTCAAAATAAAGTATTACGAGAACAGTGTCAGGTACCCAGCATAGCATAAAAACTAACACGATAGCAATGGCCATTTTAAAAACATTTCTGTTCCTTCTCGCTCGTTGTTCGGCAACGTTGACCGATTGCTCGCCTGGAATCTTCTGTAACTTGAGCGTAAATATGATGATGGAGTAAAGTATGGCCAGCAAGGCCATGGGAATATAAAAAAATAAAACAAACACTGAATAAAGGTAATTTCTCTGGAACGAGGAATCTCCGAAGACTTCATTCCATTGACTCAAGCAGTCCTGTTGTCCCACTTGGTTTTCAACAAGTTTGTAGGCGAATAAATGTGGCGAGACCACTGCCAACGCGACGATCCACGTGGTAAGTATAAAGTACAGACACCGCTTTGGACCGATGAGTGGAGAACGGAGAGGAAATACCACAGCTCCAAACCTATCCACTGCTATCAGAACCAGGCTCTGAACAGACACAAGAAGGGACGTATATGATACGAAGTGGACCAGTTTACACAAAGCCTGGCCAAGAGGACCACTGATAGGCCAGGACTCCGAAAACAACAATGATAGCTCCACCGGGAACAGGAATATTGGATACAGCATATCTGACACGGCCATGTTTGCGATGAAATAATTGATCGGTTTTCTCAATGTTTGCGTTTTATAAACAGTCAAAGCGATGAAGGAATTCCCGACCAGCGAAACAACAAGGATCAGGCAGAAAGTAATAATATGTCCGATTTTCTGTGCTGTAGGATTAATCAGGCTGGAGCAGCTCGATCCATTCATCGTTGCGTTCATTTTTTCCGTTTTCCGAGTAGCTCTATTTCTCTTCCTAGAAATCGAACTGCTGTCTTAGGAGCAAGCGCGGCTCTCTTTATGCTAACTTTGGGCAAAATAACCATCTGGTATACGAAGCATCACGCGCAAGAAATAAAGATAACAATTAATTAGTCAATACGCCCCTCACTTGTCAAAATGTTTTTCGCTACAGCTGTTATTCTGTAGTATTCCTCAAAAGCTGTTACCTTATTGTGTGTAAGGAAGTCGTTTGAAATTTTCCGGTTTGAAAACAACGACAACACTTGATGCTCCTTTGCAAATTTTACCGATATATTTTTCTTTTTATTCACACATATTACTGATTGCAATAACGTCGCTTTTCTAGCACCTGTCTAAAGTAGACGGTTATAGCAACTAAAATAATGTTTTTATTCCTTAACAGTTTACACTTTGACGTAATTTGTAATAAGCGAGGTTGAAGTGCCGCAAATGAATTGCGTAAGGACATTGTTGAATTTTGTGAGTCAGTGAAACGAGAAGATATTTATTTTTTTAAAAGTGCCGACTTTACTTCCAAGGTTTCCCCGGACAGACTCATTAATCGCAGCAGGAGAGGAATTTATTCCGTCTTTTTTACCATTGTTAAAGAAATTTAATTCACGAATCAGCTTTATATCACTGGTCTCTTTTCATGATCTTTCATGTAAGATTCCATTTCCACGAGAAGAAAAAAAAAATAGATCTCTTTACAACCAGACCATCCCATTAGAAGGAAAGACATACTTTCGAAAATGGTTTGTTATTCATTATAAAACTGTTCGTATGCTTAAATCAATAAAGTAACTTTAAAATCCTGACATTTGCACCTTGTCTCTTCAGTTGAGTTTTCTGTGTTCAACCGTATTAATACGTAAAAGTAGAAAGTTTTCTTCCGTAAACGCATATTATTCGACATAGCATTTTGGAACTCGAATACGCACCAAATCGAGCGCAAATATATACACCTTATTCGATGGTTTAACAGATGATACACGCGGATATTTATTTTACGATTCCCGTAGTATGTTTTCAAGCCCACTGGGACGAGGAAAAATAAGAGCAATCTCCTATGATTTGCGCGCGCCCATAGTGGTGACATAGGGTAGCATACGGTGCGTGCATTATGACTCGATTAAGCACCCGCCTTCCGTCACGCACGTGTTTTAGTATGATTTGCCTGCGCTCATACTGGAGACATAGGATGCGTGCATATTGCGTGCATTATAACTCGATAAAGCACGCGCCTTACGTCACGCACATGCTTTATTAGCGGAATGTAAATGTGCTATGATTTGCATGCGCCCATACTGGTGACGTAGGATGCGTGCATTATAATGAGATATAATGAACTCGAACCGTCCAATCATTGTGCGCGCATTTCCTTGAACATTTTATAAAGCACTCGCCTTGCGTCACGCGCGTGCTTTATCGAGTTATAATTCACGCAACCTACGTCACTAGTATAAGCGCGCGCAAATCATAGGACGTTTCATAAAGGAAATAGTAAACTTGTTCCTCGTGCATTGTTGAATTATGTAAGCACTTGGGAATTAAAAAAACAAACACTCGAGAAGTGTGAGAAAAACTTTAATTTCTTAATGGGCAGTTGTTTGGGACGACAGAGTTTGTTAATTCTGATTTCTCCGTTTAGTGTAAAAAAGTAAGTAAAGAATAAATCGTCCAGCAAAGTTCTTAAGTTTACATACAATAACAGAACATTTTAAAACACCTGTTACTAGATCGCTTCCTTTGTTTATCGCAAACAGAACCACCCACTACGCACGCTTTTCTCGCGAGCAGGAACGGATCTTGTTGCTCGATATTTCTGCTACTGTTTACTCACTATAATGGGTCGCTAAGGATGCAATGATTTATTCAGTATTTTGAGTTCAGTTTAGTCAGCTCTTTAGCTGTGAAATATATTGTGGACATACCGATTTGCTCTGACGACGGGTTCGCGCTCCAAACGTCAGCTTTTTTAATCTTTTATGGTGGTCAATTTTTCCTTATCACTCACCCACCGATAAAGCACAACAGATGTTTTTTAAAACTAACCCTTCGTTAATATTGAGCCCGCGATATGCAATGGTCACCTGCCTTCCCCATGGTGACGAGGTTGGAGGGAGGAGAGGGTGGGAAGTTGGACACAGGGGGGGGGGGGTGGGGTGGGGTCGTTGAAGCAAAACATCTAGGGGAGGGGAGGGTACGAACATTTTGCATTCACGAGTTGGCTCACAAGAGCATTTGATTGTTTTTATCTCCCGCAAGTTAATGTTTAAAGCGGGGGTATACCTAAACGCCATTTTTCCGCCACTTAACATGGTTTTAATGGAAATATCTCGTTCACGTTTCAAGCAATCCAAAAACCCTTCGCTCATCTCATGAATCTACGTTATGGGATGTTTTGTAAATGTTTAGGTGATTTTTAAGAGGAAAGGATTTGCAAAATTTAGAGAAGTAGAAATATTGAAAATTTAGTGGTCTTAAAATTAGAATTTGTAGTTAATAATTAATAGACGGACACCAAGTTAGTCCACTAACAACCTGGGGTACTCTTGCGCGGGTATCAACTGTCTGTTGCTGTTCCAAAAATCATTTCTTTCTATATCCCTTCTTTAATTTCCTTCAAATTCAGATCACCCCGCCTTTATGGGGGTTTCATATAAGAACAAGACTGAACTTTTTTTCGGCCCGAAAAAAAAATGGTCGTAATAATGAGGTTGTCATGTGGCGGGGATTCACTGTAGGAAGGAGTAAAACTAGCAAACTATTACCATCAGTTGACGCAAACAAAATTACGGAGAAGATAAACGTGAACAATTGGAAGCCACTTTATTTAAGTGTAAATAGTAGATACTGGAACGGCTTTTTCTTCTGAAAAGAATAAAGAAAACAGTGAAGGTGGACATCAGCTGCCGAAAATTTAATATATATTTTTTCTGATCTTAGATAGAATTTCTATCCTAATCCTCTTTTTGACCACCTGTTCAAATACGCGAGACAAACACAGCGAGAAAATCCATGCTCATCTAAAAAGAAATGGATTGTTTGCAGACTGTTAAGATGTAGTTTAGGGTGAAATCTTTTTGCGACATACTTTTCCGTGATCATCAAAACGACGTAAATGGCCAATTAAAAGGGCGGCCAGAAAGCGGCATATATACGGCTATATATATAGGCTTATATACGAAACATTTTCCAACTTTAACGTCGCACTTCTAATTTATTGTCACGCCAATTCAGTGTTGAGCCCGCCAATTAGTTTGAATACATTACGATCGATTTAGACGTCAGTTTGAAAGAAATCAATGTACTAAACCAACCGGAACTTGATGTAAAAGCAATCAGCCAGTACCAAAGGCAGGAAAGTGTGCAACCAGAGCCAATCGCGGGAAAAAATACACGAGAGCCAAACGCGGGAAAAAAAATACACAACGAGAGCCAAACGCGGGAAAAAATATACAACCACTGCCAAGCGAGGAGAAGCTTGCAGTTACACTCTCTAGTGCCAAGGGCGGGCATACAAACTGGTGCCAAGTGCGGGAAAACATGCAACTAGTGCCAAGGGCGGGAAAACGTGCAACTAGTGCCAAGGGCGGGAAAACGTGCAACTAGTGCCAAGGGCGGGAAAACATGCAACTAGTGCCAAGGGCGGGAAAACGTGCAACTAGTGCCAAGGGCGGGAAAACGTGCAACTAGTGCCAAGCGCAGGAAAACGAGCGGCTTTTTCATGATTGATTGAGAAATCAAAAGTTGTCATCAGTGATTAGTGTTACCATGAACGAGGTTTGAACTAATTATTGAGCTCAGGAAAATTTAAACTCAAGCAAACAGATATTAACTACTTCTTAGAGCCTTTTGGAAATTAAGGAATACAAAATTAAAATTAAAACGGAAACGCGAGCGTACGCGCCTCCTCTGTACATTAATCTAAGATAATTTCTACTAGATTACCGTAGAAACCCGAAAGAAAACTTCAAGTAGTGCATTATTAAGTTACAAGAGTCCTTGGCGTGTAGCCTGTTCCAGGTGTTTAGAGTGGGGAGCGAGGAGAAGGGAAAATTCCGAGCAGAGAAAACACGCGACTTAACTCGTCAGCCCTCGCAATATGTTTCCTTCGCTCCCCACTGTCTGAACGCCTAGAACAGGCTACCCACTATCTGAACGCCTGGAACTGGCTTTTGCAGAGAAACAGAGTGAATATTAAATCACGTTGTTATCCTTGCAAAAGGTTTCTAAAAAAACACGGGGTAAATGCTTACGGAAAATAAATAAGCTTGGTTCGATTTCAGAATAATAAGAAACGCAAAAACTATTCGCGAGCAAGCTCTCGGGTTGGGGGAGGGGGCGGGCACAGGGTGAGGGGAGGGTGGGGTGGGGAAGGAGTGCTCCTTCCTTCCTCCCTCCCCTGAGTACGACAGCTTGCTCGCAGGCTACGCTAAAACATACATAACTGGTCTCGATTATTGATAGAGTGATAATGTAACATATTGAATGGATAAATTCTTATCCGGTACATTTAGCTTGAAGTGCAGGCGTTTCTTGGTGGACGAAATTTGTTTTAAAGTGTTTTGTCACCATTTTAGATTCGTAAAATGTCGGGGGCATTTTAGCCTCTCTATCGCGCTCTTGCACGCGTCTTTGGCTCGCCCCAATCCGCTTGTTCGCCGCACAAATACACCAACCTCTTCCTCGGGGCTCTCTCCGCTTTCCAAATGTTGGACCGGGGGTAGAAACCGCTGGACAAGGCTGCTAAAATATTCCAAGATTCGATAAGTATTTTGTCACGTGACATAAGATGAAATGGCGTTTTGGGCGTTTTCGGAGGTTATTTCCAGCGATATGCAGTGTTATCATATGACCCGTACGGCCCTGCGAACCTTTTCTTTGCAAAACTATTGATTAAAGTCCCGTATGAGGGCCGTACGCATTTGCACGAGCGGGGCCGGAAAAATGCGTAGGGCCCTACTACAAAAGCGGACGGCCTCGCGCGTTAAAATTTCAAGTAATTTTGTCTCCAAATTGGTCATGCGCTCGGTCCGTATGCCATGACCTCGAGCCAAATATTTTCCCATCCGGCCCTCCCACTCAGTCAATAACGGTACATAGTATTTGTTTTCTGATAATCTGAACCCGTTGTTCAAACGAAAAGAAGACATTTTATTATGTTTTACGCGACAAAATACGGTATGTACTTGGTGTAGCCCTTATTATTTTGTATTTAAACACTTAGTTTTTATTTCAGTAGAAAAAGAAGATAAAAACAGCAGAATAGGGAATCGAACCCGGGCCGTATGATCTACTCCATGCACACTATCCACTGTACCACCGAGGACTAGCTGCCGGAAATTGAAATTTTTAAGGGATATCAGATAATATGCTGCCAGCCCAGACCATATATAAGAACTAACCCTTTCGATACACTGGAAATACTGGAATCAGTGCTTAACCCTAAATACTAAAATCAGTGCTTCAACCCTAGATACTGTAATCCGACCCTAAATTACACTGCAATATATCTAAATGCATTACAATAAGGGATACATGAAATACCATACAATATGATCAGGGATACACCAAGTACCTAGGCAAAATACATCAAGATTTTTGGAGGATTTTGGCAGCCTTGTCTAGAGATTTCTACGCCCGCCATTTTGAACGCGGACAAGGCTCTGGGGATGAGGTCGCAAATACGCATGATCTGTACGTTAGGAGGATTGTACATGATTTATTTAATTAAGTTAAAGCTGGTTTCTATATAATTGCAGACGATTTTTAAGTCCTGACTAAAAGCTCTGTGATAACTTGATCATTAGCATTGAATCGAAAGGAGAAGAGCATGCCTTCAATTATCCGTGATGGACCGCTGACCATCGCAAATGCATGTTTCCATATCGAGGCCTGTCAGGTTCAAGGGACAGTTTCCCGCCGAAATATCGAAATTTAGCCGAAGGAAAAAGGGGGGAGGGGATCATAAAAGAAAGGGGTACTTAATGAATTTCTTGCTCCAAAAAGGGGGGGGGGGTATTGGAGAGGGGAGGGGGGGTTATTTGAGAGGGGGGTTATTTGAGGGGGGCTTATTTGGGAGGGGGCTTATTTCAGAGGGCGGGTCTTATTTGAGAAGGGGGGCTTATTTCAGAGGGCGGGTCTTATTTGAGAAGGTGGGGGGGGGGGGGGGCTTTATAGAGAATTTACGGTAATTTCAAGATAAAGCAAGCTTAAAGCAAGCTCAGGCCATAATCATGAAAACACGATATTTCAGCCGGGACACTGTTCCTTTAACACATGTTCCTTAAAGTGAACGTTAACTCTTATAATTCTACGGTAAAGTTTATTCGCGACCCTTAATAAGTGAACTCTCTTGACTTTGAATTTTTATCATTATGTATTTTACAAGTGCTCTTAAAAAGTCTTTTTGTTCTGCAGTCGAGGGAACCACTGCCGTTTTTCGATAAATCGGAAAACAACCGAAAGATGTCCGATTATTATTGACTAATCAGAAAACAACACGAGCATTGGCGAGGACAACGAAAGCTGTCACGTCAGTTCTACGTCGTAAGCTTACGTCGGGTTACCTAGCAACCATTCTAACGAAAAACGCGGGATTTAATTCTCGGAACTTCGGGATTCCATCGGGTTTCCCGATTTAGTACGTACTTGGTATTTATTATATTGGGAGTATTTGAACAAAACACTGCGACGAAGTGTACTCGATATGAGCCATAATCTTCTTCTGTTAATTATTCACTTGTTACTCTTATTTGTACATCTTGAATTGATCGCGTTTCATGAAGACGCTAATAAGAAAAAAAAAGAACATTGTCACATGACTTGAAGGAAGAAAACACGACAAAAAGCTTTCGTTTAAATGGTTCCACTTAAGAATGTCATCCTCTAACTCAAAAGTTAGACCCCCCCCCCCCCCCCCCAGGGAAAGTACTGCTCAATAGCTTTCATTTAAATGGTCACACTTTAGAACTTCATCCTCAGAATCAAATGTTAGAACCACCTTGTACAGCATAATAAATAGTACCATAGGAAAGTACTGCTCAGTAGCTTTCATTTGAATGGTTACACTTTAGGATTTCATCCACAGACTCAAAAGTTAGAACCACCTTGTACAGCATAACAAACAGCACCACAGGAAAGTACTCCTCAGTAGCTTTCATTAGCTCAAGGTTTGAACGGCAGTGAAAGGGTTCAAAAGATTTGTCGAGTAACAGAACAAGAATAACTTACCAAACGGATCAGAACCGAACGGATTGCTGAAAGGATCTTTCACAGTAGAGCTCACGTCTTTGCCGTCTGTGGTTTTCTTGGAATCTGAACTACCACCAGATGGTTTGAAGGGATCTGAACTAAAAAAGTTATCTGTCGGACTCTACAAGAAAACAAAACAGAGAAACATTATTTAAACAAATGCATTGGGGCGGTTTTCAATTGAGTATCGAAAGTAATTTCGTGATTGCTTTGGTTTTCCATTCCTACGCTTTGTGATTGGCTAAAAAGTCTCGCGCCACTTTCTCAACCAATCAGAAGCAAAACCAAAACCAATCGTGACTTGCTCGCACGCTTTTTCCCGCGCTTGGCGCCGGTTAGACGTATTGCTTTAAGTCATTCTGATTGGTTCATTTGACTGTCTGCGTCTGCTGTGATTGGCCAGAGAGATTACTTTTGTTTTGATTTTACGTCACTCAAGCGAAAACCGCTCTATAAACAAATGCAATAAGTAATGCTCCACATAAGAACTACGGTAAACTTCATTGTTCTGCGGCATTGGCTCTTTCCCACATAGAATATCTTTGGTTTCAAGAATAGAGGGAGGCTGATGGTTCATAATTATATTTTAGTATAAAAATAAAGAAAATCCATTTGCGTCAGATAAATTTTAGGAAATGTTCGTGCTTAACCAATCAGAATAGCAGAAGACAATAGCTAATAATTTTGCTTCTTTGATGAAGATCCCCAAATACATATATCTTTTAAAAATTGCATGTTGTGCGATTGGGTCTCAAATAACTTGAAACCTTAAAACAAATGAGACAAATGCACCTTGAACCTTAACTTTTTGGCGGTTTTTGAGTCTAGGCCAATGAGATCACAAGTTGTAACAATGAAAAAAGTTGACATTCCATCGTGCATGGCCGTTCAGCACTTTCTTTCTTATGCGGATCATTACTTAATAGAAGAACTAAAACGTCACAGTAATGAGTATAGAGTTACAGGTCACTTAAAACTCGGTCGTGTTTACTGCCAGTTGGGTTTGTTTTTAGGAGGCGAGGGCAGGGGGGAGGGGGAGAGGGGAAGGGGGGCTTAAAGAGGAGCTTCCATCCCTCACCCTCCCTACGATGTCCCTTAGAGCGAGAGTTGATTGTAAATGCGCCCTTAGTTTCTAGGTGCTACGGAGTTCACCTCGTTGTTTAACTCACTTTACTACTTGGAAATGTACTTTGAAAGGGATCCATAGCGAAAGGATCTGATTTTGAAGGTGAAGCCGATAATCCTGAAGATAAAAAAAGATAACAAATTCACGTCATACATAGTCCTGTAAATTTAATTTTGCTCGTATTTGTAGGCCACGAACGTCCTAGTGGGGAGGGAGGTACGACTCACCATTTGATATTCCTGAAGCAGTACCGTTGGCTTCTCCACTCGCTGGTAGATCGCTTTTAAAGGGATCACTTTTGAACAAATCCTCGCCCTGAGAAACAAACATAAAGTTCATAACAAAAATGCTTCGCGCGTTTTGTGTGCTTACGCAGTAGCGGATTCAGATTCCATCGTAATGGGGGAGGGGGTGTAACCAGGGGAGGGGGAGTAAAATTGTTACAGACAAATTTTTTTGCGGCACTTTGAGCCTTCTTATGCTGCGTTCACATCTGTACCTAAACATGTTTCAACGAAACAAGTTCCCGTAAACATGTTTGGATTTCATGCGAACAGTTTTCATAACGAATCATGTTTCACTCGTGATCAGACTAAACATGTTTCGCCGTAGTGTGAACACAGCATTATTTTGCAAGATAGGACACTAGTGTCATGAGTTCAAGTCCTCCTCTCTATTGTCAACTGGTAACTGTTCAATCTTCCACCAATTGGGTTTTTTGCAATATCTAATGCTGTGTTCACATTAGCACTGAAACATGTTTTACTCTAAACATGTTTCCCGTAAACTTCTCGTAAACATGTTTTCATTTTCATTGTTCACATTGGTTGTTAGTTCCAAAACACGTTTCACGCCTGGTTCTATAATTTACACTTTTTTACGAAGCAGTCATAAGTTCGCATAAAATCCTTAAAATTACACATGAACCGAAACAAATAGGGTATATACTTCATGGTAACACACCATATAGTGTGTTACCATGAAGTATATACCACAAATAGAGCTTGAACTTGCTGTTGTATGATCTGGTAAAGTCTAGATTCCATAGCTCAGAAGGAGGTCGGACACCTTATTGAGACTTATATAACGGAGTAACTGGTTAGCTTTCAGTTGAGGTTGGGCGTAGCAGTTTATAAAGTTAAATTTAGGACTAAGCAGCCAGAGAAGCTAGGTGGTACAGTGGTACGGTAGGCTATGTAAGCCTAAGCCTAGCTGAGGTCACAGGTTCAATCCTGAGTGGGGATTTTAGATTTTCTTTTTTTACACTTAAAAATTTATTGAAAATAAAAGTGTCGACATTACGTTATATAATTCTCAATAAGTGTCCGACCTCCTTCTGAGCTATAGAAGGTAGACTCTACCGTATGATCTTGTGGTTTAACCCCGCTTGTCAAGCTCTTCGGGAACGAAGCGTGATGCAGTATTTAACAAGGAGACGACATTTGCGCTAACGTGTTTTATAATTCAACACATTGATACACTGCCCAAATATGGTCAAAAAGTTATCGATATACGTTATGTCTACATGACGTATATCCAACGATGGATGTAAATTTCGCATTTTGCCGGACAACAGAATGCAAAAATGACGGACCGGACTCGATATTTTTTCTTCAAACTGTGCTTTGTTATCAATGTGTTGAATTATAAAACTATTATAGCGCTCAAGCTTGCGTGATATCGGCTAAGACTTAGGCGATATCACGCGCGCTTTCGCGCTATAATAGTTAATTGTCTGGCTTCGATTGGAACTACCTCGTGAGATGGTTTCCATCATGCTCAGAGTAAACGTGTTTCGATCATGATTCGCGCAATGCGCCGCCTGATGTGAACACTTTTCATAGTGAAACATGTTTCATTCGTGATCATTATTATTATCAGACTAAACATGTTTCGCCGCCTCTAGTGTGAACACAGTATATGTTCAGTTTATAATGTTACTCTCTTCTTAACGTGATATGTATTTCTTATTTTATTTTAGGTACAATGCGTCCATGTATGGCTGACGAGGTGTATCCGGGCATGAAAGGTTCTGCCCAAGTCAAAACAGTTTTCTCACCTCAAATGGATCTCCGGGAAACGGATCTGCGAAGGAAACACTTTTATAATGAAATGGGTCCGTTTTAAAAGGATCGTCTACGTGAAAAGGGTCATTAGATTCTGAAAAAATAAAAGATATTCTATATTTATTCGCCTTTATTTTACATAGAAAAGAACATTACCCTAAAAGAGCTTGAACACAATACAACAGGAATACCCTATGACGTGGATTATAAATTAACTAGAAACACAAGGAAAGGAAATTAAAGGAATGAAAAATAAAGCTCACCTGTTTCTGAAGAGCTAAATAAATTTTCTTTACTCTTGAAGGGATCTGAATCCTAAAAGAAGGAAGATTAAATTTTACTTTCAAGCATTTATCTCAGACTGTGCCAAGTGTGGTGGAGAACAAACGAATTGTTGTGTGTGTAAAAACCCAAAAAATTAAATTCCAGCTTACCTTAAAATCATCTACAGCTTCATCAACTCGACCAGATCCAACGCTAAAACCACTTATACTACTGACGGGACTGCTACCAGCCTAAAGGATATCAAAAAAAGTAAAAAACGTCAGCTATGTAACGCTTTGATATACCGTGTATCCAAGTATTGTAGAAGATTTCTGTAGTTTACTGACTGACGGAAATCGAGCTTACTATTTATTTTACTCTTCTATAGTTCTTTTTATTATTAGTTCAAAATACCCGTGCCACGTTTTCTAATCACTAGGGAGCTTACGAATCGTCTACTTTCGCACGACGACGCCGTTGGATTGCGTGACATGCCTACTGCGCATGCTTTTGTGGGCAGTTGCCGGCGTCGAGCCAAAGTCGACGACGTTGTTTTGAGCAAATTGACGGCGTCGCCAAAACAGCAGAACGTGAGGTGAGTTTTCGAAGTTTTCTCTCGTTAATTCAGGGGATTCTGCCAGATAATTCAAGAATCACATCAGGGAGATGTTCTTGACATAAATGTTTCTGACTTTTTGTCCGTTTTCATTCAAGTAACGCCCCAAAATATCAAGTAGAAATATGGCAAGTGAAACGAAGTGAAACAAGTGAAACGCCAAGTGACACGAAAAGGTAAGGATGAGATTGCTGAATGAAAACTCGTTTATTTTAATCACACCTTATTGAAGGATAAGACATTTGCTTTTGTTTAACGAATTTTCAAAGAAATTAAAAGGGGTGTATATTTTATAGTCGGGTCTATAGTTGATAATGGGAAAATATTTTACTGGAAGCCGGGACTGGAAGCAATACACGCTGCTAGATTTCAAAAAGTTAGCTTGTAATTCGATGAGGATTTTTAATTCATGTCCTGAGTCATCTTTTAGCCAGCCTGAAGTTGTAGAAACACAAATTTGTCTCGGCTTTTCTGCTATGCGAGCGAGCAGATGATCTGTATCACATTTGATTTATAGGGACATCTTACATAGGCTTGAAAATGTCGGGCAATTTTCGTTTTCTAAGCTTTGTCTATTTTTGGTCGCTTCGGCTGTTAGGATAAGTCTGCCGTAGATATTTCGCATTTTAAACAATTCACTTGTCCAGCTGTCCAAGAGATCCCACCAACGTCGTCGTCTTCATTAGGAATCGTAAATTCAAATTTCTGCAGGACGGCGACGCGGGACTATGACGTGACCCAACGGCGTCGTCGTGCAAAAGTCGTCGATTCGTAAGCTCCCTAATCACAGCAACGTCGTGTTTGTTAACCAATCAAAAGCATTCAAAACCAATTCCAAAACCAATCGTGATCTGGCTTACGCGTATTTTCCCGCGCTTGGTACCTGTTTTATGTTTTCCCGCGCTTGGAATCGGTTTCATGTTTTCCCGCGCTTGGCACTGGTTTCATGTTTTCCCGCGCTTTCCACCGGTTTCATGTTTTCCCGCGCTTGGCACTGGTTTCATGATTTCCCGCGCTTTCCACCAAGAGCCCTTGACACCTGTTTCCACTTATTTCGTTTCTCTCATCCAGTGGAAAATTACCCTTGCTATCGCTATAATTTATTACCAGGCCATTACAATAATATCAATGTATAAATTAGCCATGTATAATTTATTCGGGATCGTAACTCACCGTCGCTCTGACACTCATAGCGTCTGCTTCTGAAGGAGTTGGTGTCATATCAAACGCATCATGGAGAGGAGTAAAATCAGGAATGGGGGTAGGACCGCTGGATAAACTGTTGGAGTTCATTAGCGAGTTGTAATGCGCAATATTAGCGTTTAAACTACTGTTTGTTTCTTCTAGAGTCGACACCTTGGATCTAACCTAAAGAAACAATGATACAAACTGCATTAACAAATTGTTCTCTGTGACGTTAACACGCGCCTGGCCGACTTGTTTGTAACTCGGCAGAGCGAAAATTACATGAAATATATGAAAAAAAAATTGGCAATAAAATACAAACAAACATTACAAAATTCAATTTCCATACAATCCTTTATATTTTCTGCCATGTTGCCCCGATTACCCATGATGCAATTGATGCGTGAAAGGGTTGAAAGCCATTTTTATTATATAAACTTCAGCGAAATACAAGGATTTCTACAAAAGTGGAAAAACAATATCTATATCAATTTTATCGTTACTGTGAAGAGTGAATTTATCAATATCTTTACATTGGCCACCATGTTTTGCCCTTATTAAAAGTCAAACGAGTTAAAAGGTGTTACAAAATTAAAACACTTTCGGATCTTCCTCGAAATCTTCGGACACCTTCGGCAATCTTTGGAAAATTTGAAACCTTCGTACAACCTTCGGACAATATTCGGATAACTTTCGAAAATCTTCGGAAACCTTCGGAAAGTTTCGGAAAAGTGCTTGCCATGTATTATCTGCTATTTTAAAAGGAGGATGCAATATATAGTAGTGCAGAAATCAGAATTTGGTAGAAAAGAACACGACTGGCGATGTCGAGTTGCTTACCTGTGATAATTCCGTCTGAACAGATTTAATTTGTTTTTGTACAGTCTCCAGATGCTCTTTACTCAATTCGATCTGTTGAAAACAATGATGAAATATATAATTTTGAAACCCATCTTTATTTAAAGGCACCACGTGAGAGCGTTTTTCGAAGAAGAAAGAAAATAATTCACGATTTACTTCTCGTTCAAGCTTTGTTTCTTCTTCTCTTAGCTTGTTCAATTCATCTCTGGCTTGGCTAAGTTCCTCCTCTTGGTGCTTGAAAATTAAAAATAACATTGTTAAATGATATCATTGTTGCATTGCCTTAATATCATTGTTACATTGCCCTAATATCCTTGCTCCATTGCCCTAATATCATTGTTACATTGCCCTAAAATCATTGCTCCAGGGCTCGAATTTAAAAAAAAAGTTCCGTCGCAATTTTGCGACTAGATACGAAAATCAAGTCGCAAGTTCACAAATTTTAGTCGCAAAATTAAGTAGCAACAATTAGTTAAAAAATAACTTTGACTAACAAATGATTGACAAGACTGATTTTATTACTTCAACAGCTTTCACGTTATCTCTAATGATGACTGTACATGTACAGAACGAAACATGCAATACTATAAACTTGGCCGCCACAATCGTAACGATCAAGACATTTTTCTCGATCTTAAAACTAGTGTACAACTCAAAATTATATTTTTTGGTGAAATTAGCTTCCAGAAAGGATACCCTCTTGGAACATATCCACATAAACGTCCGTCACCGTTGCGAAATTGATGACACTTTGGCCGATTCTACCTAGCCGCGATCGGCCGCGATGACAGCTCTAATCCAGCGGTTTAACAAACAAAAATATGAGCCTGCAATACATATGAATAAGAAACCGCTGCAATGGCGGCCGCGATCGAGGGAATAGCATTGCGTCGTAACATTGCGGGTAAAATACGTACAATTTTACCCCATATCTTCAAATGTCTACGATAATCAAGGCACACAACAATATATTTTTTCAGTTTTTGTTCTTTATTTATTTCGGCAAAAATAGTGGCAAAGTAGCGACTGCTAGGCTTTTTTATTTCGTTATTGGCCACGGCGAAAACTACTCGCAAATTTGCGACTCCTCTGGAAGTTTTAGTCGCAAACACAAAAATTAAGTCGCAAATGCGACCGTATTGGTCGCAATTTCGAGCCCTGTGCTCCATTGCCTTTTTACTTTGCAAGAGTATGAAAGGGGAAATTAAGAATGTCTGAGACATCCAGGAGCCCCTCCCCCCCCCCGGGAGGAAAGGGGGGGGGGGGGGGAATCCACTCACCAGAGCCGACTGTCTTGAGGAGGAAATTTGCGCCTGTAAGCTGTTTATCTGATGAGATGGAAAGAAGAAATAAATTAGCTGATGTCTTGTTTGTTGGCAGTGACTAGAATTCATTTGTCGCAAAACCAAAAGTACATACAGTTTTTGTTTCTTCATCACATTTCTGTTTTGCGTCTTTTAACATTTCTTCGTATTTGGCTTTCTATAATAATAGAAATAAAAACATTGCATCAACTGACTGAATGAGAATCTATTATCATGGGAAAATAAGCTGCTCTCCTGTTTGGATCTTGTGTGAGTGTCTCATGACAGTGCCTAGTATATAATTACAACAGTTTTATCAATATTATTTTATATTCAGATCCATTTTTATCTCAAGTCATTGTAAATATTTTTATCGACAGTAATTCAATCTACGGATTGCAAGTATTGATTTTAACAAACGATTCCTAACTAACGAGTTACGAATGCGGCGAACTTTGAATTTTGGAATGATGGAGTGGAGCTGATGCTCTCTGGGCGAACATTCTCGTAAAGCGGACAGCTCTGCTTACGGCTGCCTTGACAAAACCCCGTTTGAACTCTCCGGTTACGAGAATCATTCCCGTAGGTGGCCAGCTCTAGTTACAGACATGCTTTTTTTACGGGAGCTTTTACTGTGTGCAAATCACACATCGTGTGGACACTGATTTCATGTCAGAAGTAAAAAACTTAAAGCAGGCGCGCTTGCTAAACATGGTTCGCTTGTTCCCTAAAGCCCATATGTCTGTGGCCTAGGTAATCTTACCTCTTTGTCTAGATCATCAAGTTTGCTTTGAGCATCAGTCTTCTGTTTCTCCAATTCTTGATACTTAACTTTGGTTTTCTCTAGCTCACTTTGTAGATTCTGCAAATAAGTAGATTTAGAAATAATGTAAATCTGCTACTTGTGCAGCTTATCTCCTTTAAATTAAACCTTATTATGCTAGCTTTTAAGTCTGTGGATGAAATCCTGGAGCTATTGAGAAAGCTATTGACTGAGGGGTAAACATTAAATCAACATCACGATGTATACCTGTATTTCTCCATTTCTTTGTCTGATCATGTCTTCTTTCTCTTCAATTTCATGCTGTAAACTGGCTTTTTCTCTGCCAAACAAAAATGAAATGCAAACAGAGAAGTTGTAAAAAGTTTTACAGGTGAGATAATAAAATAAACCTCTGAAGACGACCAGTGACAAGCAACAACAACAATGACAACAACAACAACAACAACAACAACTACTACTGTTACTGCTACTGCTACTACAACAACAACAATCAACAACAACAAAAATCAGGCATCACTAATACCTTCCCAAATCTTCAATATCTTTGGTTATTTTGTCCAGTTCTTTGATAGCAGAAAAATCACTCAGGCTTGAAATAGCATTCCCTGCAGCTGCTCCTTCCTGCAGAAAAGAAAAACCAAAACTTGTTGAAATCACTGAAAAAAACACAAGCCTATTAACTAAATCTCATATTCTTGAATTTCTAATAACATAAACAATAAACAAATGCATGCACCAGATGAAAGTGCCAGAAACAACAATTTAAGGGGGCAAGAGGATTATTTTTTGGTCAAAATTATACCAAATATCTGATCAAGTAACTTTACTCTTGCAAGATTGGTTTTAAAACAGTGCCGCGAAAAAATTAACAAGTGATTACTTGAAGGAAGAAAAAAGAGCTATCAACTCATACCGATTTTTACAAAAAAATGGCCAATTTTTTCAAGTTGCAATCCATTTCCATCTGGGCCATCTGCAGCCAAAGACAGTTCATAATCGTATCAGTGGATTATTATAGAAGTTGTTAACACAATTGGACTTTTATTGTAAGGTTTCCATAGGTAAAAATATGCTTTTTGCCTTTCTTAAGTGACACTAAAAATCGGTAACATTGCCCCTTAAAGCTGTTGCATGTAATGCACAATAGACAAAGTCTTACCCTGTCCTCCCCTGTGGCTGCCGGGGTGGTTGTGCTTCCATTCCTCATTGAGGGCGGAACCATTTCTGGGCTCAGGGTCTGGGGTGGATCGACACCCATTACTTTTTGGTGAATAAGAAACATGGCCAATGCAAACTGCTCAGAATTCAACCGGCCTTGGTTAGTTAAGTCACAGAGCCCCCTTAACAAAAACAGACAAGAAGAAGGAAGTGTTAGTCATACAATGTAACATAACATAACATAACATAACATGGGGAGCAGGGATGGCACAGTGGTGAGAGCACTCGCCTCCCACCAATGTGGCCCGGGTTCGATTCTGGCCCCGGTGTCATATGTGGGTTGAGTTTGTTGTTGGTTCTCTCCTTGCTCCGAGAGGTTTTTCTCCTGGGTACTCTGGTTTTCCCCTCTCCTCAAAAACCAACATTCTAAATTCCAATTCGATCTGGATAGAGGACCTGCATGAAAACCAGCTATGGCTGATGTGGCTTTCCTCTCTAAATATAGTTATTTTTTTAGATTTCAGAGTGAAATCCTTCCATGCCCAGAATACAGGGGTGGATCTAAGGGAGGTGCCACCATGTACAGCATTGCAAAATAGGAAACTCAGTAGAGAAAGACATCTGTCTTACCAGATGTGAGCAAGTACTTGTTGAGGTAATCCAGATGCCATGAAGATGCTCTTCACTTCCTCTCCTGCAAGCAAACACTCAAAACATTTTTTAGTTATCCAATAAAGAAAGGGTTTGCGAAGGTAAACTTGCAAGGGTTTGAAAACCCAGTTTGAAAAGGGACTCAAACACTCAAAGGGTAACCACTTCAGTTATATAACTGCTATCAATGTGGGCCCTGTGAAATAATCAGTTAATTAATAATTTAATAATTAATAAAACTACTAAAACAGTAGAATGTTAAAAAATGCTAAAACTTGCAAAGCTGCAGAGACTAACATCAACACATTATTAGAGAATGTTGAATATGTCTTAAGTCTAAAGTACATTCTTATCTATGACGCATTTTTTTTTTCGTATTTCACAAAATGACTTTATAGGTTTCAGGAAATATCCACGTCCAGGGATTTGCGGGTGGTGTGGATATTTTCTTAAACAACACATTTGGAATTTTTTTCAATTTTTAACTTGGCCAACCTTACATGGAAATCAAAGAGTCAAAACCTGCAAAATATTTTTAATTTTTACCAGAAACAAGTCCATCAGCATCCTTATCTGCCTGCTTAAACATGGCATCATATCGCAACTTATCGCCACTCGTAACCACCCAAGGGCTTTCTAGAGGAGCCTGAAAACAAACAAAAAAAAAATCTTCTTAACTCTTAACACAATGTCATGGGGATTCTGTTGTTTTGTTTTCTTCAAAACTGTTCTAAATATAAGTGCCTTTGCTTATACAGAAAATTGATATTAGAACATGGAGACGGAAATATTGTGTCATTACTCCAAAGAAGAACCATAATTAGTTTTTAGCGATGTTTCCAAGAAGCAAGGGGAGAACTTGAAAAACTTGGCCAATTTTTTTAGTAGTAATCCATTTCCATCCTGGCCATTTGCAACCAAAGACAACCGATAGTACATGTAGTTTCTGTAAATGAGTAGAGTATTTGTTAACAAAACTGGACCATTTTAGGTTTCCTTTCATACACTGTACAACTGTTTTTTTTTTTTTGGTTTTTGAAAGTGATACTAAAATGTTCAGTGTTTAGTGTGTCATTAACAAATTGACAGCATTTTCCCCTGGTCTGTACTCTTATTTATCATAGAAATGACATCATAATATGTTCAAAACTCAAGTGGAACCATGAGCCATTAGGAGAGTGGTTTCACTGCCAGCAACAAGTTAGTTGGTGACTGATTCCACCTTTCATGGATTTTACCGTGAAACTACAACAAAATATTTTTCATTTTTGCCTAGCACTTAATTTCAGGCAAATTTAGCTGATTGTAAACTAAATTTAAGTGATGAGAGAGCATTCTTCTTATTGAAGAATTCCAGTTTTAAGTGCATTTTTCACTGTTTGAAGAACTTGCAATGCCAAAAGTTTGCAAAACTCACTGCACTGTGTTACCTTATGTATTTTCATTGTCCAAACTCTTATTTACTATTGATACAAATGATCCAATCAGCATGTGTGAATTCACACAGTTATTGTATTATAAAAATAAAAGGATGTACAAAATAGATTACATTTTACAAGTCATGTGGCTCATAAAAGTACCAGCTATAGTTAACTATTTAGAATCATAATGTTTATTTATTCAAACTACCACTCCAAAATATACAGAGTACCCCCCCCCCCCTTGCCCGCCTAGGGATAAACACTTAATATACAGAGTACCCCCCAGGGGATAAAAACCAACTGGAGACAAAATTGTTGAACAACTCACTGTAACAGAGAGAACAGCACTGCTGATTGAAGGTGGAGTGTGTCCCTGGGGAGATGGCGAAGAAGGTGCTGATGATGTCAGCTTTAACTTCCGTTTTGAAGGAGGAATAACTTTGCCGTGAAGCGAGAGAGGTACAGGATCTCCTTCCAGGGCACGGTAAACCAGATGCATTGCCTAAAACAAAACAAACACCCAAGCAACTCAGGTGGGTAATAACCTTTTTGGAGACAAGTGGTCTACAGAGCTTGCATTTACATGTACCTCGTTTCCATGACGTTAAATGACTGGCAACATTGTTATTTGACCTCTGGATTAAGCCATGGGATCCTAGTTCATTGCAAGATTTAACCCGTCACCCCACCCCTTAGGCAATGCCTTCTTTTAATATTCTTTTTCAGAGTACCCAGGGTTTAATGTTACTGTAATGGCTCAATGAGGAAAATTTCTGGTCCTTATTGAAACCAATGAGATCAATGTTTATGCTCAAGTGCAATTAACATTAAAATGCCCGAATATCAAACAAACTTAGAATGCTAGCAATCCATTTCTGGATCGAGTTGAGCTGGAAAGCAAATAATGCGATCTGCGATTGACCTGGTGATCACCCACTCCAGTCTTGCCAAGTAATGTTTTCGTGAATTAGCTTGCCTGCATGACTGACTGAAATGAGGCAGCTGGTTGTCTAAAACAAACTTTAATCTGCCTGTAACTGCAAGTTTGTGCATTTCCTGAATTTTTTGACTGAAAACATGTAAAAATAGGCAAAGGAATATGAAGAAAAATAAACACATGTTATTGTCTTCTGAGGGCTTTGTGCAGCTTGAGACATCACCGAAAGCAAACGCAGGTTCAAGGTTTGTGGTGGAGATCCCTGGTGCAGTATGCATGATTTTCCCGTCAAAACTTTCCAAAAAGAATGTATATTCTGCCTTTCCAGAGTAAACTTTAGGTACCAGTGTGACATCACATAAAAGACCTCTTTCCTTACCACAGCAAACTCATCACTGTCTAACATGCCATCTTTGTCAATGTCAGCCAGCTCCCACACTCGACCAAGCACATCAATAGGAAGCTTTGAGTTTAATAGCACCTGGAATACAACAGCACCATACTGTTATTTAGCTTTCACCTGTTAAAGGTCCAATAACCCTTTCACTCTCAGACTCAATTACATTTGTATGGAGATATGTAAAGTAGTTTTAACTTTTGAATCTGTTAATGAAATCCTATGGTGTGACCATTCAAATGAAACCTCTTCAGCAGTACTTTTGCATGGTACCATTTGTTCTAACTTTCAAGTCTGTTGATGAAATCCTATGGTGTGACCATTCAAATGAAACCTCTTCAGCAGTACTTTTGCATGGTACCATTTGTTCTAACTTTTGAGTCTGTTGATGAAATCCTATGGTGTGACCATTCAAATGAAACCTCTTCAGCAGTACTTTTGCATGGTACCATTTGTTCTAACTTTTGACTCTGTCAATGAAATCCTATGGTGTGACCATTCAAATGAAACCTCTTCGGCAGTACTTTTGCATGGTACCATTTGTTCTAACTTTTGAGTCTGTTGATGAAATCCTATGGTGTGACCATTCAAATGAAACCTCTTTAGCAGTACTTTTGCATGGTACCATTTGTTTTTCAATATTTTACAAAATGAAATTTGGTGAGTTTTCTTGAATTGTGCAGTTCCAGAAAATATCCATACTCCCCCCACGGAAGGTTTTTTGTTTAGCACCCCCCGTCCCCCCAGGAAATTCCAGTTTAGCTTCATACTTTGCTTCTAAAATGTTGGCTTTTAAGACCCCCCTCCCCCTGGGAATTTCCAGTGACCTTCCATGGGGTGGGTATGGATTTTTTCTGGAACTACGCATTTTGATCTTTGGCACTCTTGAGAGTTATGAGGCTAAGAAAAGTCATTAACTTACAGGTTTGACTTTGTCTCCTGGCAGAAGTCCATTAACTGGTTTTAGCCCCTGGAATCAAACACCAGAAAAAAATCATCAGTGACAGGACGTAATAATGTTATGTTTTCTATAATATGACTCCACATACATGTACATGTACTATAACATTTGTTATGATATGACCTGTACGGCCCTGTGAGCCTTTTCTTTGCAAAACCATTCATGAATATCCCATATGAGGGCTGTACGCATTTGTGGGAGTGGGGCTGGAAAAAGATGTATGGCCCTACTACAAAAGCGCATACTCGTGTGTTAAAATTTCACGCAATTTTATCTCCAAATTGGTCAGTGATAAAATACATGGAAAAATATTTGGCTCTCGGTGATAGCGCACGGATGAAGCCAAATACTTTTTCATCCGGCCCTTCCACTTAATCAATAGAGCGTATGCACTCACGTGGCAAGCAGCTATGCAAATTTATTGGAACAAAAGAAAGTGTTAACATAAGAAAAGCGTTCAAATCCCACAGGATTGTTTTGGTACACCAACATGGCCGCCGTTCTATTGTTTTGGTACACCAATATGGCCGCCGTGACGTCATGTGCATACGCTCTATAAGTAAATATTTTGTACTACATGTATGTTTTTTGGAAAAAGCACCAGTGGTGCTCACTTCAAATGCCATCTCTTCCTACTCTAACCTCAAGTAAATCAAGTTAAGTAAAATAAAGTAAATCTATGCAAGATATACTTACCTCAAAAATATTATCATACTTTGCTTTCTCAGCTGGTTTTACAGCCCATAGTGTGCTCTCCTGGGGTGGAGGGACAGTGGGGGGTAAAATATCCTAAAAAAAAAGATCATTAAAGCTCCAGCTCTTAATGAATGAAGAGACAAAGTGTCCACATTAGAGAGGTGTCTGTATTATAGAGGTCACCACGATGATGTCACTTTTAAGACTCCACTGACTCTTTTAAGTGTTCAGTAACTAAAACCAGGCACACACTCATCTTTTACATGTAACTCTGGGTTTAAGTTCTGCATCTAAATTGATTAATATACAACATTTAGACTCTGTCTATCTCGAGTACTTTACTATATTTTTATGGTACATCTCAGCTACATACTGTATATGAATCACTGTTTGAAACAAAACAAACTCGACACAATGCTGCATGTAAAAACGTAATAATATAACGTACAATTCTGAAAAGTCTTTTTGATATTTGTTTGTAACCACAAACAGAAAATTGCATAAGTTTACATACACAAACTATCATCACCTAATCACCAGAGTGTCTGTAATAAAGAAGTTAAGTTTATATGAATTTGCTCTCTGGAGCCGAGATTTAGTGTCTGTTGTCCGTATTAGAGAGGGTCCACATTAAAGACGGTTAGGTTGGACTGTAACACCATTCACTTGTTATTTGAGTCAGTCATGTGATTTTTCTCTATGCCAATGAAAAGAAAGTGCACAAAATTTTGAACTTACAGAAAAATTATGATCCAGCTACAAATACCCAGAAGAAATACAGTCATTAAATAATCCAATTGAATCTCTTGTACAGTAGAGCCCAGCTAACTTGAACTTGGATAACTCAACACTCTGCTTGCTCAAACACTGACCCATTTCCCTTGGATCATTTGGGGTGGTGGTGGTGGTGGGGGGGAGGGGGTGTGTATGTAATAAACCCAGTACACTTTCATATTGATACAGCAACTGGGGGAGGGGGGGGGGGGGGCTGTCATTTGTGGCTGGAAATTTCAGTTAACCCTTTAAGCCGTAAGAGTGATCAGCATCAAATTTCTCCTGGTAATATTAATGTCAGAAGTATCAATCAAAAATGTCATGAGAATTAAGGACATGATCACACAAGATGAGTTCTCTTGATATCCAAACAATTTCTCCCCACTACTTTTATAGGAAATGTATAGGACTAGAAATGAGAATTTAAATTTTGATGTTAGGGCTTAAAGGGTTAAGATGACCAGCAACTCAAAGTTTGTAAATGACTTAATGACAACAACTATGGAAGGCTATTTTGGGTTCATGACCAACTAATTTCCTTGTGTAGCCGGCAACCTCAAGGCTCAACAACAGCCATGCGATAAATAAAAAATAAAGTTTACAACAAACAGTGCGACTCAATCCACGCTAAGTTATTTGTTTAGAAAGTCCTTTTAATGCTTGTTTTATTTATTTATTAGTTTATTGTTTTTATGTAATTTTTTATCACCTATATTTACATATTTTATCACATTTTAGGGTTCTCTACATTCTTATATTTTTATACTGTAATGTATTTATGCTAATTCTGGATTTTTACATCCACTTGAAAATGACCTCAGAGAGGTCGTAATGTCGTGATTTTTTATCGCTAATCTTTATAGCAAAATCTTTTACTAAAAAACTACTCATTCGGGACTTGTTTTTTATGACAAAAAAAAAAAGAACAACCCATCCCAAGATTTGAACTACACGTAAAAAGCAAGCAAAATTTATTCCCTGCACATACCACTTTGGGTGCTGGAACAAGCAACATTAGATTTGACAGAGAAACATCTTTTCCATTCTGTGCCAAGGCAATTAGTCTCAGTGCCAAGAAAAATCTCTGCTGGTCAAAAACAGATCAATTTTTAGTTACTTTTAGTGTGATGTGGCTAAATGTAGACTAACGAGACAGTGCAGGCCACAGGTTTCCCTCATGGCTGCTCATGTGTGTTTTTTTTTGGGGGGGGGGGGGGGGGGGGGGGGGGGGAGGGGCAGGGCTGGTGAGTTTCAGGGCCATGGGGCTTTACAGCATTGTTGCTGTTTTTTTTTTTGCTTCTTCCCCATTCCACCAATTAAGTGCACAGTAAGTAATTTCACTGAATTATTCAGTGTGATGGTGCTGTTATTGGCTGCCACTCACAGGGTTTCCATGGACACCATTAATTTGCGCTAGGCCCAAAGTCATATGGTCACCATCCTTACAGCCACCTTTCTCCAACCTCAACTATTAATGATGAGTTAAGCATTTAGTATTGCAGATGTCTTTTCCACATGTTATGAATAATGAAAACTCCAAGAAGATATAATCAAAACAAAAACTACACATACTGTAACATTACATTGTTCCTGAAAATATCCATACTCCCCATGTAAGGTTTTTTGTTTACTAGCTATAAACTTTCCTTTGAAAACATTGCCTTTTGGAAACCCTGGAATTTCCAATTACCTTCCATTGGGGGTGGGGTGGGGGAGGATATTTCCTGGAAACGCAGATTGCTGAATTACAGGCGGTGCACAATAATGTGAAATCTTTAATACTCCGCCATTTGGTAGTTAATCAAGGACTGTTAAAGATAACTAAAAGCTGTATTTATTAATCTGTTTAATTCAAACAATGAAAGAAATTATAGTTACATGTTTGTCTAAAAATCCAGTCCCTTGTGGGTCGGCAAGCTCCCAAATCTGTAAGAAAAAAGCAAAGGCCCAGTTAATTATGAAAGATTCGCTGTCCACAAGCTAGTGCCTAAGTGCCACTAGTGCCTGTGAAACAGTTGTGTGTTTTGTGGGCAGGGAGGAGGGGGGGGGGGGGGGGGGGGGGGGGGGCATCTGTAAGAAACAAAGTACTTCCGGGAAGGGAAGAAGGGAAATTATTGTCACTAATACAGTATTTTCCTTTTAAAAACTTAACACATTTTTTATTTAATTATATACTAGATAAAACTTCTAACAAGTAAATACCTGTTGCTATTTTCTTTAGAATCCTGGTACACAGCAACAACAAACAAGGCATACAATAACTCTTGCCCGTTACCCAGACAATACAGCATTCTTTTGAACTAGCATTTTAATTTGTATCTACAAGTTATGCATTTTTATTTCTTGTATTTTTTAAGTCATGCACATTTTATATACCATTCTCTTTCACCCTTCAAAGACTGCAGTGTTGGCAACCAAAACGCTCGGTTTTTAAAACATTTAATTTTAGCCAGAGAATGTTGTTATATTTCTTTGATATTAAGTTAATTAATACCTGTATGCACAGGTGTTTTAGGTTGTTTCACATGAAGAGCTAAGTGCAAAAGGGTCTATTACATTTTAAGGTTAATTTTCGAGTTTCAACTGAAAAGCCCTAGGGGAGTGCCAATAAAGTATTATTATTATTATTATTATTATTATTATTATTATCTTTGTTTAACATTATGTTCTGGCTGTTGTCATTGCCGTAATTTCTTCTATTAGGCGGGTCATAACAAATGACCAAGGGCTAACGGAATTATCTCTTATTCACATTTCCAACACTTTTCTCAGTATCCTTGCAGTTCCCAACAAGGCAGTCTTTTGCACCACTCCAACATTAAATGTTATCCCTAGCTTTTCAATCCACCTATCAAATTCTTTGGTGACACTTCCAAGGGCCCCTATTACTACAGGTACAACCTCCACTTTTTTTAAGTTTCCACAATCTTCCAATCTCTCTCTTCAAATCCTGGTACTTTTCTACTTTTTCCCTTTCTTTTTCCTCTACCCTTACATCAGCTGGTACAGCAATTATTATTATTATTATTATTATTATTATTATTGTTGGTGATCATAAGGCAACTGGCTTTTAGAGACTGTTGTGCTGACCTTATGCAGAACACCTTCTTTTAAACCGGACTTTTTCAGGAAAGCTGCGGCATCTGATGCTCCTATCTGCCCAGTATTGGAAACATCTGCCTGTTATTACCCAGAATAAAATAAAAAATAAAAAAAATTAATGAATAATAAAATGTATAAGTGTTATTAACATAACTGAGTAATGAGTAATGGTGTACCTCAGTATGGAGTACAGGGATGGAAATGAGGGGCGGGGGAGGGGGGGAGTGGGGGATAGGAGGAGAGCAGGATAGGGGATTCTGAATGTCCCGATTTCCACACCCCTATGGATGTTGATTGTTTTCAATTTCCATTTCTCCCTTTTCCTACCACATTGGAAATCCCCCTTCCCCCTCCTACTTCCCACCCACTTTTTGCCTGGTTTTGCCTCCCATAGTAAAAATAACCTCTAAATTGGATGGCCACAATATTTACACACAAGGCTAAAAAAAAACAGGAAAATGACTTATTGGCTTTTGTTTGTATCAGAAGATGCTGTAAAAGTAAGGTGAGCATATAACGGAGATGAAACTCACATTTACACAACGACCTCTAAAAGGTAGAAGCATCGCATTTTATGGGAGTGGCTCAAATCCAAAACACAACATAAAATAATTAGCAAATTTCACAATTTTGATTGCCACAAGTAAGTCTGCTGTAATAGACATAACTATCCTATCCCAGAAAGCATAAATTAATTTCCAGCTTAGTCAAACCCTTAAAGATACCCAAAGGTGCTACCCAAAGAACATTTACTTTGCAACACACACCTGCACTGTAAATATAATCATGTTGCCTGAGGTACAGTTCAACACATTTTTCAATGTTTTAAATTATTATTTTCATATTTATTGAAAATTGGCCCAAAGGGGAAAAAATAGGGAGCTTAACATTTGTCAGAAATGGCTGGACAAGTCAGTAAATTAGTAAGTGAGAATGGACATTTTTTTATTTAAGACCTGTTCCTTCCATTCCATCATTTTAAATGGTGCATATCAATTTCTCTTCTAATTCTAGCATGAGAGAGTACCAGTACTTTCAATTTGAAGCATTTATTAAAAAGCAAAAGTGCTGTTTATCAATTAAGTTAAATAAACAGCTTTACTGACAGAATTAGAAGTTCAATGTAACATTATTTTTATGTGAGTGTTTCAAGTGTAGCCATAAAAGTACACGATACAATTACAAAATTAGCTCACTAGTCACGCATAAAACACAGCACAAATTAGGTACCTGCTGACCATGTGAAGCTGTGAAAAATATACATTATAAATTAAAGGACTTACATGTCTGAAGAAACCTTCATAGACAGTTGCATGTCCCGCAGACAGCTATGAACATAGAAACGGCAAGAAAGTGAGTGCATGTTTGCTACAACATGATAAGAAAATTATCTTAAAAATTTCATCTATGTTGATGCGAGAGAGCCAAATCAAATGTCACGAAAGAAACGAGATGGATATTTGCTGTTGAAAGAAATGAAAAATAACAGCGATGAATACGTACGTGCTTGAGTGGAATTCGAATTCGAATAGGAAAATTTGGAAAATCGTTTTTAAACAAGCTTTAATTTACTTTAAGGCGCTATTTTGCAAACTTGACAAAATGGCCAATAAACACATATCGGTCGCAGTCAATATAAGCTGCAGTTGAAGAAAGGCTACGTTCGTAAACAATCCACAGGGAACTTAGTTCACAATTCGAAACTTCACAAAGCAATATTTTAAAAACAAAGACGTCTGGAACAACCCGGTGTGCTGTGAATAGTTATTAATGTCCTTTTCAATTTCACCTCTTCGGCAATTCAAAGCTTGCAATCAGCTTACATGCGCGTATACGTACAGAAATCGAGGCGCAGATATGAAATTATAAACGCTCAATTACATAAAACTCGCAAAAGCAGGCACATATCACGAGATAAAATATCTATAAGTAACACAAAATATAGCGATCGCGTTATTTTTTAAAGTAACACAGGAAAAAAAAACAACAACGCTAACCTGGGAGAGCGATGGAATACCAGCGGCCATGTTTATTTCCGGAGATACAGCGGGCTCAAATTCAACCCTCTTTGGCGCGGTCCACAATCATTGATATATGCGTAAAAGTATTTCTGCGCAGTTAGAGTCCAGTCTCCTCGTCCAAGATGGCGATAGGATCGAAGATTGAGCTTGGCCGGGTAATGAGATGATTTCTATTTTTTCGTATTTTCATATGTAATTGAGGTTAATGTTGTTTCATGTAAGATCTAATATCGGTTTCGAGAGAGTTAAGCTAAATTATCATCCGTGTTATTGTAATAATTAATCTTAACAGCGTTAAGACTAAATCTTATTATTCTGATCCGGTGAACTAAGCTACGTGTGAACTCGCCAATTTGGCTCCACATTACACACTAACTGCGTCAAAACATGAATCCCTAGACATTGAAACTCCCCCAGCAGCAATTCTTTTGCTAAAAATTCTGCATATTTTCGAGTTTAATGTGCAGTGTAATATGTGTGGGAAAGAGAGAAAATTTTTTTTTGGAGGTACAAAGTTCAAGCAAGGTCAGGAAATTAAATGACAGTCATTTGAATGGCAAAAAAAGAATATGAAATACATCATAGTTAGCTTGTTCTTGAGAACAGCATTTTTCTAGAATCAAAGAAAACCAACAAATAATCATGATACTGACTCTTGAAACAAAAAAAAAAATAAGTGTTAAATCACACACAAGTAGAACCATGTTGCATACATACTTATGCAACATGGTTCTACTTGTGTTTGTGATTTAACGCTTATTTTTTTTTTTTTGTTTCAAGAGTCAGTATCATGATTATTTGTTGCTTTTCTTTGATTCTAGAAAAATATATGTTGGTATGTAAATGACAGGACTTATGCAAATTTTAGTGATGAAAAGTTGATGCATGGCATGTGCAGCTTGTACGAATCAAAGGCTCCTGTGAGCCAGCTTGTGAATAACAAATGTTTGGATCCTCTTCTCTTCTAGATCTTTTGCTCCACCAACACCCACCCCATGCTCCCCACCCACCCACCCCCTACCATTTTGCAACAGTACTCACAAGCATAAATTCACTTATCACATTATTCTTTTACAGATTGTTTTGTATGTGTTCTTTCCTGTCGCCATGTTTGCCTACTTCAATATGCCAGAATCATATGAGGATTTTATGTCACAGAAAAAGGTTTGCATATTTTGTTTTTATATTATAATAATCTTTCTTCTCGAGGGTTGGGGAGCATTGCATGATGGAAATGAAGGGTGCATAGAAAAAAGCCCTAAGTGACTTCATAAAAATCAGCAACCGTTGATGTACAGCATACAAATACATTTATCTCCTGGTAATTTTCCTGACACATGTATCTCCTGGTAATTTTCTTTACACTTCTCATCATCATCATCATCATCATCATCAGGTTGAGAGGGTACCTCAGACCCCTCTGATTCGTTCCTCACATCTTTTTCTATCCTTCATCGCTGTTGGCTGTTCACTCCGTATCATCAACTTTAAATACCTACAAATGTTTCAAAGTGTAGCAATGAGAATATTAAAATATTAATTGCTTGATTTTGGGGAAACAAGTGACTCCTTTATTCACGGTAGGTGATTTCTGTTCAGTATTTTTTTCTTCTTCTTGGATGTACAGTTTGGCCTTACTTGCTTGCCGTTTATTTAGCATGAAACTACATGTAGCTGTAATGTACCGGTTTCTGCATTAAAGTTCCTGTTTTCTTAGCTTGCTATAGTTCTTGCATAACCTACAAATTGCATATGCAGTCGAACCTCCATGTTCAACCACCTCTTGTAAGCGACCACCTCTCCTAAGCGACCACCTCTCCTAAGCTACCACCTCTCCTAAGTGACCACCTCTCCTAAGTGACCACCTCTCCTAAGTGACCACCTCTCCTAAGTGATCATCTCTCCTAAGTGACCACCTCTCCTAAGCGACCACCTCTCCTAAGCGACCACCTCTCCTAAGCGATCACCTCTCCTAAGCGACCACCTCTCCTAAGTGACCACCTCTCCTAAGCGACCACCTCTCCTAAGCGACCACCTCTCCTAAGTGACCACCTCTCCTAAGCGACCACCTCTCCTAAGTGACCACCCCTCCTAAGGACCACCTCTCCTAAGTGACCACCTCCCCTAAGTGACCACCTCTCCTAAGTGACCACCTCCTCTAAGTGACCACCTCCCCTAAGTGACCATCTCTCCTAAGCAACCACCTCTCCTAAACGACCACCTCTCCAAAGCAACCACCTCTCCTTAGCGACCACCTCTTTTAAGTGTTCACCTCTCCTAAGTGACCATCCCTCCTAAGTGACCATCCCTCCTAAGTGACCATCCCTCCTAAGTGACCATCTTTCCTAAGTGACCATCTCTCCTAAGTGACCATCCGTCCTAAGTGACCACCTCTCCTAAGTGACCATCTCTCCTAAGTGACCACCCCTCCTAAGCGACCACCCCTCCTAAGCGACCACCCCTCCTAAGCGACCACCTCTCCTAAGTGACCATCTCTCCTAAGTGACCATCTCTCCTAAGTGACCACCTCTCCTAAGTGACCACCTCTCCTAAGTGACCATCTCTCCTAAGTGACCACCCCTCCTAAGCGACCACCCCTCCTAATTCACCACCCCTCCTAAGCGACCACCCCTCCTAAGCGACCACCCCTCCTAAGTGACCACCTCTCCTAAGCGACCACCTCTCCTAAGCGACCACCTCTCCTAAGTGACCACCTCTCCTAAGTGACCACCTCTCCTAAGTGACCACCTCTCCTAAGTGGCCAACTCCTCCTAAGTGACCACCCCTCCTAAGTGACCACCTCTCCTAAGTGACCCTCTCCTAAGTGACCACCCCTCCTAAGTGACCACCTCTCCTAAGCGACCACCCCTCCTAAGTGACCACCTCTCCTAAGGGACCACCCCTCCTAAGTGACCACCCCTCCTTATTGACCACCCCTCCTTATTGACCACCCCTCCTAAGCGACCACCCCTCCTAAGTGACCACCCCTCCTAAGTGACCACCTCTCCTAACGACCACCTCTCCTAAGTGACCACCTCTCCTAAGTGACCACCTCTCCTAAGCGACCACCTCTCCTAAGGGACCACCTCTCCTAAGTGACCACCTCTCCTAAGTGACCACCTCTCCTAAGTGACCACCCCTCCTAAGTGACCACCTCTCCTTAGTGACCACCTCTCCTAAGTGACCACCTCTCCTAAGTGACCACCTCTCCTAAGTGACCACCCCTCCTAAGTGACCACCTCTCCTAAGTGACCATCTCTCCTAAGCGACCACCCCTCCTAAGCGACCACCCCTCGTAAGCGACCACTCCTCCTAAGCGACCATCCCTCCTAAGTGACCACCCCTCCTAAGTGACCACCTCTCCTAAGTGACCATCTCTCCTAAGGGACCACCTCTTCTAAGTGACCTCTTCTAAGTGACCACCTCTCCTAAGTGACCATCTCTCCTAAGTGACCACCTCTCCTAAGTGACCACCCCTCCTAAGTGACCACCTCTCCTAAGTGACCACCCCTCCTAAGTGACCACCTCTTCTAAGTGACCACTTCTCCTAAGTGACCACCTCTCCTAAGCGACCACCTCTCCTAAGTGACCACCTCTCCTAAGTGACCACCTCTCCTAAGTGACCACCCCTCCTAAGTGACCATCCCTCCTAAGTGACCACCTCTCCTAAGTGACCACCTCTCCTAAGTGACCACCCCTCTTAAGTGACCATCTCTCCTAAGTGACCACCTCTCCTAAGTGACCACCTCTCCTAAGTGACCATCTCTCCTAAGTGACCACCTCTCCTAAGTGACCACCTCTCCTAAGTGACCACCTCTCCTAAGTGACCACCCCTCCTAAGCAACCACCCCTCCTAAGTGACCATCTCTCCTAAGTGACCACCTCTCCTAAGGGACCACCCCTCTTAAGCGACCACCCCTCTTAAGTGACCATCTCTCCTAAGTGACCACCTCTCCTAAGTGACCATCTCTCCTAAGTGACCATCCCTCCTAAGTGACCACATCTCCTAAGCGACCACCTCTCCTAAGTGACCATCCCTTCTAAGTGACCACCTCTTCTAAGTGACCATCTCTCCTAAGTGACCATCCCTTCTAAGTGACCACCTCTTCTAAGTGACCACCTCTCCTAAGAATCCAATTTTCAAAATTCCAAAATGTTTCCAATCAAGTAATACATGTAATTGAAGCCTCTTGTAAGCAAGTACCTTTTGTAAGTGACTGAGAATGGATGCAACAATACATCAAATACATGTTATTTGTACGTACGTTGTAGACATGAAATAGTAGAGTGACTAGAGTCTGTGAAGAATAAACTCACTTTTCAGTTTTAAACAAAATGTGAAGGACCTTGTTTTTAGCTAAATTTTTAACGTTTTTTTAATATATATATTTTTTTATTTATAATTTGCAGGACCCCACTGAAAAACACCTTGGTGATGTGGGCACCCTGGATAAATATTGTTATAACTATCATTAATTATAATTTGTCAACAAAATGTTTCAAAAGCCATTATTACTTGGGCGTAGCGACCAAGTATTAAAATGCAGTTTGGTCGTCCACAAATGTGCAGTATTGCGCAACTCTGGAGATGGCGGGATTGTTCAAACCTTCACCGCGATCACACGTCCGAGGCGTTTTTCGTTTTATTTGGTGGGATTCATTTAGTATTAAGTGGAAACGTGGGCAAGGATGTATAAAATAATTAGTTTATGTAACTATCTTTTCATCTTTCCGGCGCAAAATAACGAGCTTTTTTCGATCGTTGAAAACTGATCAAAACGCTTCGTGCCTGAGCAAAATTGTGTTGGCAAATGGCGCCGACAGTTCTGCGGTTCATAGTTTTCAAACGCTTAGAACTTTTTTAGTAAACTTTCAAAACGTTTAGTGAGTTGACAGTGTATTGTTAATATATGAAACTTTTAATAAACAGTAAAAATGACAACCTTAACTTTGAAGTACTTTGATTAACGTTTGCAAATTTCTCTCGTTTGACCGCAGTGGAGTACACCTGTTTGTTGATGCGAGGCGAACGTCACAAAGTGCGAGTTGTGTTTTCTCTGTTGCATCTAACAGTTTCATATTCAATATGCGTAAGGAAATTACTCAAGAAGACACTGCGAAAGTATTTGGCACTCGCGATTTAATTCTACGATACCTTCATGACGGAAACCCGCTAAAACATGTTTAAACGAACATGAAGAAGATAATTTAGACGAATACATACATAGAGCTTATTTAATAAGAAGTGAACAGTGGACAGCGAAGGAAGAAATATAAGCGTGGTAGGAATCCCAATTAATTTCACTTCTTTCGGTTGTTTGCTTTTCATTAATTTTGATTTCGTGAAGTTGAAGGAACAGAACAGCCAACTGAAACTTTGGGTGCAAAAATTCACCGCCGAGAGAAGATGTAAACAATGCACGCGGTGTCTTGCGAGACGTTTCTTGCGAGTTTTGCTTCCGCTAGCTAGTTAGTTTCTCGGGCGAAAATAACCTTAAAGCGATCACTTTTTCATTTAATTTTCTTTTCTGTGTTTCGGATACAGAGGAATAAAAACTGGATATATTTTCGTGTGTCTGATTGCGAGATGTTTTATGAAACAGCTGCGTTATGCGTTACTGGAAAGGTTTCAAATTTCTTTCACATTATGCAAATTGCAACATTTTTACCTCAACTGAAAAAATATATTTCAAAGGGCTAAATTTGTTTCTCTCCTCCTAAATTATCACTTCTGTCGTTAACTTTGATTAAATTTATGTTTCATTCAAACTTTATTACAATAACGGCGGGAATACTTCCAGCAAAACTTTCAATTGGAAAAGTGTTTTGACTTCGGGCCGGACCAGGCAATTACATCATGGCTTCGAAAAGCCACTTTGCGGCTACATTTGCATTCACTTCAAAAGTATCGAAAACACAGACCAGCTAGTTACAAGATTTAGCTAAAACCAATAACAACCATCGGGAAACTCTGACATACGGCCTTTTTTTTTTTTCAACGGTAAGTAGAAAGTAGGCATCGATTTGTATTTTTCAGTATGTACTCGTCTTTTGACACAGTGGACACGCTACTTTAATAATTTGCGTGCGATCTCGCACTCTAAGTGTACTGTGTCTTCTTGTTTTAGACGGTTAACGCGCTTCTTTGTTAGACTGCTCACACTATCCGAATACTCCCTATCATCAAACCGTGAAATAACGTGCATGCAGATTCCCAAGAAAATTATTCTCCAATATGCCTAATACATCGACGCCCAAGTATACGCTCCCACAGCGTCTTGTTAATAATAAAAACTAGCTTGTTCAGTCCATATTGGGGAACATTGGTTTCATCCTTTATTTGCAAGTTTATGGACCCCATAGTTGTGTTTGGTTCAGTCCATAAACTTGTAAAAAAAAAAAAAAACAACCAGTATTTCCTCAATACCCTCATGCCAGTCCACATATTTTTTGCTCACACTGATCTTATTTTTTACCCACAGAAAGCTATTTACCCAGTGGATAAAGATTGTCATGTGAGCTCCTCTTTACTTATTAAAATGAAATATGTTGATATCATTAAATTTCTGATTTGTATTTAGTGGGGGATCTTAGTTTTGGCATATTTGCAGTGGATTGCTGTAATATGCATTTTTCATCAGGTGCCATGGAGCACCCTTTAATAATTTCACTCTTGGAGTCAATAATTATGGAGACATGTAGTGTACAGTAGTCGCGTTCGAAGAATGCAATTCTAATTTGGTTCGTGTTGGTTGTCCTGTGGTTTACATGCAGTAAAATTTGAGATTTTTTGGTAGACGGTCTTCCAAATGGCCACCCCTATTGGTTTTTTCAGGGGCTCATTTCCGCCGGAAGTTCCTTCGAACGCGTCTCCATGATCTCCGATTACTGCTAGTTCTAACTTTTGAGTCTATGGCAAATCCTGTGGTGTGACCATTCAAATGAAACCTCTTCAGCACTGCTACTTTTGAATGGTACCATTTGTTTCTTAATATTTTACAAAATGAAATTTGGGAGTTTTCGCTCCGATTTATAAAAAGAGGTTTTATCAAGGGGAAAAACCGGGGACTTCTTAGAATGAACTCTTCAAAAAGAAAAGAAAACTGGAAACTAACACAAAATCCCCCATTGCTGAACTGATCACAGCATATAAAAGACACTTGTTAAGAGAACAAATCTGAATGTAATAATGCATGGTGATCATAAAACCAATGGGACGAGTCTGGGATAAGGTATATAAATCAGAGAGTTTTCGTCTAGAATAGGGTATCATTTACTGGGAAACTGATCAGTGGTATGACGATAGAGGGAGTACTCTCATATACAGGCTATATGGGTATGTGCCGCTGTGAAGGGTATGGGTTTTCAAGCAGTTTAGTCTGGGATAGGGTATAGAAATCAGAGAGTTTTGGTCTAGAATAGGGTATCATTTACCAGGAAACTGATCAGTAGTATGAAGATAGAGTTTGTTAAAGTAGCGAGTTTGGGATAGGGTTGGAATTTTGGTGCCTTGTCTAGAATAGTTTCAAAATGCAGCTGAGCATGGTCTGGAATTGGGTGAGGCTTTCAGAATACCCCCCCCCCCCCCCCACCCCAACTTCTAGGTTAGGGTTAGGCACACTCGGCACACACTTCTTAGGCACACAACTTCCTAGAACTCACCATTATAATGACAGAATGAATTTTCCTTCACAAGATTACTTTTTTTTCTGTAGAGACCTCCCACAACGATTGAGGATATAAAGAAAGCCAGGGAAAGAATGTTGGAAAAAAGAAAAGAAAAGTCGCAAGAGTGAAGGTCATTCAATAAAATGTGCAAATATGTTTCAAGAGAAGTAACAAACTCCATAATATTTCATCTTTAATAGGACTCTTACAAAGGCCATATCATACAAAGCAACACATTTTTTTAGATAATTTTATATATATATACATATAAACAGGGAAACAATATAAATAGTGTTTCACGCAGTCGTAGGAGTGCTCGATGCAAATACATGCAGAGCGAAATACAATTTTAGATAGAAAATTTCTTGACAGTTACTTGAGTTTCACGCACTAAGCAATCATCAGACTGATGATTGCTCAGTGCGTGAAACTCGAGTAACTGTCAAGAAATTTTCTATCTAAAATTGTATATATATGTTGTGGTTCAAATTTTTCTTTGGTTTAAAATTTTTTAAACCAGTTTGATTTTTGTTTTCCTTTGTCTCAGAATATGATAATGAATCTGAGACAAAGGAAAACAAAAATCAAACTGGTTTGAAAATGTTTAAACCAAAGAAAAATTTGAACCACAACATAATATATATATCACAGGGTTTTTGTTTAACTACCAACCTATCAAAATGTCCTGGTAGCCGGAGATATTTCTGCCTACAGGTGATTTATTTGCTGCTTAGTTTACACTAATTATCACCAGGACCTCTTTGTAGTTGGTTCTTTTTGTCTACTACTCCGTTTATGTTCCCTACTACTAGAGGGCTGTTCAACTAACTTACAGTCATGCTCCGTCACGTATGACCAGTAATCCACAAGACTGAAATGAACATTTGAATATTTCTTTGTAACGTCCAAGATTTGAATGAAACCTTGAAGATCTTTCTGGAAAACACTTTGAAAGTCACAAGTTAACGGAAAAATAACTTTGCTACATGCATAAAAAAAACCTAATATTGTTTGGATATGTGACATTTCAAATAAAATGATACTTTGTTGCTCTTTGTTTCCAAAAATGTGGTAAAATTCTCACGGGAATTCCGAATCTCGGAATGAATTTACAAAACCGATGCATAAACTTGAAAACTCCATTCAAATTTTCAAAAATACTGGCCACACTGGATGGAGCATGGCTGTTCACAAATGAAACAGTTTGACTGTACAAAGTACACTTCCGTGACTGCTGTTAATGTTAGTTATATAAAAGTTGTATAATTTGCTTGTTCTGAAGTATGTTTGTTCATGTACATTGTTCTATGTATGCGTTAGCATTCAATAAGGTTCGGACTGTTTGGATTCTTAATGAAATGCTTGAATGGCATGTTGCTAAAGTTAAATGGCCTTCACTGGTTTCTCTATGAATGCGACTTTTGAAATGGTATTGCATGATAGTAGTTGTTGGTTAGTTTGGAATTTACATTACATCATCAAATTGACAATCAATAGAATATTGTCGTCAACACGCAGGTTAATGTAAAATACTTGTTGAAAAATTGCTCAAAAACCATCCTGCTACATGTAAATGGCTATCAAAAGATATTGAGATTCCTCAGTAAATCAGAGAAAATATGATTCCATGACACCGAGTTCAAGCTGAGTCAAACCGTGAGATATGCAACGTGGTTCTAACTTGGATGTTAATCAACTTAGAAGACTGCGGATAAAATCCTTAGTCTGAGGTCCCACTCAACTGAACACTACTGAACAGTTAGCCTGAGCACGGACATGTGCATCTACTGTGTGTTCGCTACTGAGCAGGGCGTTCTTTTGGCACTGTTCACTTTTCACTCTTTCAGCAAGTGAAGTAGGTATTGACTAGTTCTTTACTCATCACTTTACTATTGGCGCTGTTCGCTTTTCACTCTTTCAGCAAGTGAAATAGGTATTGACTAGTTCTTCACTCATGGTAACGCAGTTTCAGGTGTAAATCTGAACTCTCTGCTAACTGGGGAATGTAAGAACACCTTGTTATCTGAAGAGGTCTTTGATGTGTCTCGCCTCGTGTTTCCTGTTTCAGGTTTCTGTTTGCAAAAGTCGGAGAGCTTTAGAACTCTGAACATCTGTAAGAGAGAAAAGAGAAGGAAAATTAAAACACAGCTACATGTATTCACTTTCACCTATCTCTCTCGTGCCTATAGTGACACAAGGTTCAAGCTATTAAAAAGTGTTAATTATATGTACAAAAGACAATAATTTAAAATAATAGAAATATGGGGGATTGGAAACAGTCTTTACCCATTCAATCCCAGAGTCAGTTTTGGAGAAATGTTGTGTAGTTCTAACTTTTGAGTGGTTGACCAAATCCTATGGTGTGACCATTCAAATGAAACCTCTTCAGCAGTACTTTTGCATGGTACCATTTGTTCTAACTTTTGAGTCTGTGGATGAAATCCTATGGTGTGACCTCTTTGGCAGTACTTTTGCATGGTACCATTTGTTCTAACTTTTGAGTCTGTTGATGAAATCCTATGGTGCGACCATTCAAATGAAACCTCTTCAGCAGTACTTTTGCATGGTACCATTTGTTCTAACTTTTGAGTCTGTTGATGAAATCCTATGGTGTGACCATTCAAATGAAACCTCTTCAACAGTACTTTTGCATGGTACCATTTGTTCTAACTTTTGAGTGGTTGACCAAATCCTGTGGTGTGACCATTCAAATGAAACCTCTTCAGCAGTACTTTTGCATGGTACCATTTGTTCTAACTTTTGAGTGGTAGACCAAATCCTATGGTGTGACCATTTAAATGAAACCTCTTTAACGGTACTTTTGTATGGTTCCATTTGCTTTTCATTATTTTACAAAATGAAATCTTGGATTTTTCTTGAATTTTGATTTTTGGCACTCTTGAGAATTAAAGGGTTAATTAAAGTAAATAGTTCTTGCAACATACAATATAGACTGCCATGACTCCTCCCAGTATGAATCCCGCTGAGACATCAGCCCATGAGTGCCTATGCTCTCTTACTCTGTTTAGTCCAAAGAACAATGACACCATGATACATCCACATTGAATGAATGGCTTCAGGAAGAATCCTTTGTCCCTGGACATGAATAATGTTTCGAAGTAAAGCTGTAAATAGGAAAAAAATAATATTTAAAGTCATATCTACATGTAGAACAGTTCTAGAGATGTGTAACTCTATTCAGAAGTACTTTCCTGTGATGGATGAAATCCCAAATGTGGCCATTCAAATGAAAGCTACTGAGCAGTACTTTCCTGTGGTACTGTTTATTATGCTGTACAAGGTGGTTCTAACTTTTGAGTCTGTGGATGAAATCCTAACATGTGACCATTCAAATGAAAGCTACATGTACTGAGCAGTACTTTCCTTTGGTACTGTTTATTATGCTGTACAAGGTGGTTCTAACTTGTGAGTCTGTGGATGAAATCCTAATGTATGACCATTCAAATGAAAACAAATGAGCAGTACTTTCCTGTGGTACTGTTTATTATGCTGTACAAGGTGGTTCTAACTTTTGAGTCTGTGGACGAAATCCTAAAGTGTGACCATTCAAATGAAAGCTACTGAGCAGTACTTTCTTGTGGTACTGTTTATTATGCTTTGAAAGGTTGTTCTAACTTTTGAGTTTGTGGATAAAATCTTAAAGTGTATATTAAGCATCACATTTATTGTAATTAGTTTTTTAAAAACCATTTAGTGGAAAAACTAATAAATCAATCTCTCTCAATCTCACATCACATTCATGTGGTGCTGTTTATTTATAATCTTCATTAATTATCAAAATGAAACTCTTTTCTGTTTTAAGCCAGTGGTAACTATGGATAACAGATCTCCCGGGTGTACATGGTAGGAACAATACGGGATGATAAAAGGGAATTAAAAAGCAGAACAAATTCAGCTACTTACTGCTAAGAACAACATGCCATACATTGTACCAGATGAATGCGCAGAAGGAAATGATCTCCTACAAAAGAGTTGTTTAACAAATGAATGTAAGCCAAAAAAGTTTTTGACAATAAGTATCTAATATTTCATCTAATAAGCCCTGGGCAAGAAAAAGAAGAAGAAGAAGCCCTGCTCCCCACCCCCCATTTCTCCATCTATCCTGTTTGCCTCTGGACCTATTTCACACCAATGGGTTGAAGTAAATTCTAAATCCTTCTCAATCCTTCCATTTCTAGAGTCAGCTATGAAGACATGTAGTGTAGTTCTAACTTTTGAGTCCACTGTGGAGGAAATCCTATGGTGTGACCATTCAAATTAAAACCTCTTTGGCAGTACTTTTGCATCCATGGTACCATTTGTTTTTTCAATATTTAATTTTACAAAATGAAATTTGGGTTTTTTCTTGAATATGTTAATTTTTGGCACTCTTGGAATTAAAGGGTACCTATATAATTCATTACATCCTGTTATAGTGTATTAGGTAATCCCTTCCCACTATCCTAAACTAAGTTATCCTTGTCATCTGTTTTTGTTTGATATTGTTACAATTACATCCCTTAAACAACAATTTTATATATTCCTTAAAGACGTTTTTGAGATGGTGGATATAGTTTGTTTTGAATTTTATCACAATTGGTTCTGATATTGGGGAATCTTGTTTTTGTGTGTGTCACGTGCCAAATGTTACCTTCTGAGACTTAATTTTCACCGAATGTCATTGTGCAGTTCCAGAAAATATCCATACTCCCCCAATGGAAGGTTTTTTGTTTAGCACCCCTGTCCCCCCAGGAATTTCCAGTTTAGCTTCCTACTTTGCTTCTAAAATGTTGGCTTTTAAGACCCCCTCCCCCTAGGAATTTCCAATGACCTTCCATGGGGTGGGTATGGATTTTTTCTGGAACTACACATTGTAAGAAAAATTATTATCATACATTAGCAGAGGTTTGATTGTAATAATGTAGGGAAACTGCTTTTCGAGTTATTTATCCTGGGTATGTGATGTCTTGAGACTGCTGATCTAGACTTACCTGGCTTTTTCAATTGCGGCTTCATCAGTACCAGTGCAGACATAGTTAGTTATGTAGCCATCGCTGCAGTTAATCAGGCTCATGTTGGGTTTACACACTGCGATAAAGTGGGGTCGCAGTTCACCAACATATATTTTTATAAACAGTGTAAACAGTAGGTTGACCAGAGTGCCATACAGAAACACATAGACTATTTTATACACCCTGTAGAGAGAGAGAAAAATAGGTCAGAGGTTGCAAGGCTGTACTCTGTAGTAAAATAATAGGGGGCCTAAAGGATCTCAACAACAGTCAAACCTCCTGTACATGTAAGCGACCATCCAAACTGCAAAGCAAATGTGGTCTCTAAATATGGGAGGAATAGTCACTTTAATATGAAAGGGATGTGAGGGTAAAGTCTAAAGTCCAGCTCACACACCAGTCTAGAGGCTCACATGTACAGTATAAGTGCCTACAGTGCACAGAAACGTTTTGTGTGCTATGTATTGGCTTTAAATGACTTTGAATCTATTCCCACAAATACTACATCCCTATGTGTACACCCTACACTCAAACAAAACAATAAAAAATCAGCAAGTCTGGGCAATTTGTTTTTACATGTACATGTACTTGCCAGTTTTGGAAGGGCTGGGGGCATAAACAACCTATGTTAAATTTTGATATTTTTCACTGTCACATATATGTATATATATATATATATATATATATATATATATATATATATATATATATATATATATATATATATATATATATATATATATATATATATATATATTTTTTTTTTTTTTTTTTTTTTTTTTTTTTCCAAAAAAGCATTCTGTTGCTAAAATAATGGCTGGTTACATTGCAAACAAGATTTAATAACACCAAAACATCCCACATTCTTGACCTGAAGAGTTGTGATATAATATAGCACGCTTTAAATGTGTTTTATTGTCTGTTTTGTGAAAATACATCATCTTTTGGCCTGATTACTTTAAATATTTTTTTTATGAATCTGTCATGTTATTTTAGCAAGATAATTGCTTTCTCAGCTAAAAAAACTATTTGTGAGTGAACTGTAATGAATGATGGAATAGTTTTATCCTCACTGAAGGTTATGGGTCATTAAAACATACGTCAATGAAAATCTGCCAAATGAATTGTTGAGGGGGCTTATTCTAGATTTTGCTTTTGGAATGTCATGAATGTCCAGTGTCCTGACCACAAATCTGTGCCGCACTGAATTACTAACTAAAGATACAATAGAAACCCAGTAATATGACCACAGACTGGACGAAAAAATTTCAATGGGTCATATTAACAATTAACAAGGTCGTATTATTGGGTGCAAGGGGCAAATTACAAGACAAATCCCCTTTTAAATTAACATACCACAAAACCAGACCAATCAGTGAGAAAAATGCCAATTGAATTAGAAAAAAAAAGAAAATACAATTTTTTATAAAACTGTTTCATTGTTTAACCTTTTCTATTTGCTTTTATCAATTATTTCATTAGGGATTTCAAGTGCCGGTGGGATGAAAGCAGTAAATTCGTTATCAGAAATTAAGTAATCCGCGGATTGAGCTAGATAAGATTATACATGTACACGTTTGCCATTTAAGTTTTCAAAGGCCCCTGAAAATCTGGGAGAACCACAAATAACAGATGTCAAATGTTACGTATTTATTACGTATATTATCTTATGACTGAAAGGGTTAAATTTTAGGGCACATTTTGGCCATTCCAAAAGCAGAAGTTATATAAAATCGTGCACTTATTCCTGAAATGTGGAAAGACATTACTACTCAGTGGAACTCTATATGTCTGTTTAGACAAGTAAATTATTTTTTGTGCACGACAATGTAAAAAAGTTGATTTGTCAGCATGTTCTAATTCAAAGAACATGACTCAGGCTGCAAATTATATAAAACTTGCTTTGTATTACACTGTACCTTTGGAAATGGTTTCTTGGTGTAAGGACTGCACAGCAAGTTTTCATCACCATTGTCAGCATATTCTAATTCAAAGAACATGACTGGGCCGCAAATTATATAAAACTTGCTTTGTATTACGTACCTTTGGAATAATGGTTTCTTGGTGTAGGGACCGCACAGCAAGTTTTCATCACCATCTTTGCTATATTGCTCTCTTCCAAGATCGCCATTGTAGCAATGCTTTCCCACTTCACAAACAATGATCTGAAAATTAATAGGAAATTAATTGTAGCCATACTGCCACTGTAAATAACTGCCTCTACTGTTCAGAGCAGCCACTTCTCATAAGCAACTAGTTCGCTATAATATTAAATTCTATCTACTGTCAAATCACTATTTTTGAGAACCCTCATATTAAAAGGACCTCTTGTCCATGACTTCAATTTTTTTTTGTCAATTAAAATCACTTTATTTGAGAATTGAGCAACACTTATCTACAATACCAATTGAATTTCTTTTTTCAGTCATTCACTTTATATATTATTTGAAAGCTCTCATGAGAAATCCTTATCCACAATACCACAAATTTCTCATTCAAGTTGCTACTTATACATAATTCTACCAAATTTATAATTTCCCACAATACTGAATTACACATTCGAATCTCTCTGAGTGGACATTCTCGTAAGCAGACAGCTCTACTTGTGGCTGCCTTGATAAAACTCCATTTAAATTCTACTCTTCAAAAATCATTCTGGACCTCTTAAACTTTACAGTAGTAGCTTTACAGCTTTGTAGTAGCGAGCTCCAGTAATGTGCAATTATTCAGCTTCCCAATAGGGTGTCTTCTCATGACAACTTTGACAGTATTACATTTTTCTTTTAAATAAGACATTTGCAAATTACTCTCGATCACTATAATTTTATTTGAGAACTCTCATGAGAAACACTTGGACATGATAGCGAATATTCTTTTTTTTTTTAAATCATTATATTTGTGATCTATCATAAGCAACCACTTCTAATCACCAGATTTTAGTATCCATTTGAAAAGATAAAAGAGATATTTATGTCAAAGGAAATCTAAAAATAATGGTCTTGTGTTGTTAACATTTATAATATTAGTGCACCGAAACTATTAATCTCTATTTTTAGCAGTGGGTGGCCTGGAAATGGATTGCAACTTGAAGAGTTTTAGGCTAACTCTTTCAAGGCGTTTCTCCATGTCTTTAAAAATCAATTTATAAAAATTGACTGTGGTTAGTTCTCTCTTTAAGAATTCAGTTTGTATCAAGTCTTTTTCAAGTTCAAAGAAAATTCTGTGCATGATTCAAGGTACTCTTCAGTAGTTTTAACAGATGTTTAACCAAAAAATCAGCCCAATTCTTGTGATATGTAGCCCCTTCAAACACCAAATTTCTTTTCAATAATCCACTGTATTTGAGAACTTTCCTACAGTGACCATCGCTCACTGAAGAAAGCTTCAACTTGGGTTTATTAACTAATAGTAACAGTGTTGTTTATGACTTCAATTCATCAGGGGTGTAGCTAGGATTTTTCAAAGAGGAGGGGGGGGGGGGGGGGGGTCACACTGTCACACCCAGGGTACTTACCAGATTGAAGGGAAGGGGGCTGGCTCATGGGCACCCCAGGAGCCTTTAGCTATGCCCCTGTTCAGAGTTTAAACTCCTTCACAGAGGTAATATTATGGAGACATGTAGTGTATTCCTAACTTTTGAGTCTGTGGACAAAATCCTATGGTGTGACCATTCAAATGAAACCTCTTCTACAGTACTGCATTTGCATGGTACCATTTGTTATTTAATATATTTTAAACAAAAAAATATGAAATTAGGGATTTTTCTTGAAAAAAAAATTGGGGGGTTATGGATGTAGATTTATGTGTCAGATTTACTCTTGTGTCCAGGTTGTGGTGAAAATCTTAATATTTTACAGATTACAATCAAAATTGGTAGGAAGTGGTATTAAATCCCTCACTAATACATGTATATATCACTATAAATAACTAGAAATTTATTTATGACTTGCAAGAGCTCAGGTTGGATTTTTTACTATTCACTTAAAAGGTTTATAATCATTTTTTGGGTAAAAGTACAATATTGTAAAAGAAAGGAATTTTAATTACAGGCAATAGGTTTTGCAAAATAATAATACTATTATTATTACTGCAAAATCTATGAAATATGTTGGATAAAAATTAAGACTTCTGTTTGGGTTATGGTAAAAATTCTATATATGTCACTATGGATTAGACCTTAATCAGAAAACGACTAAAAAAAAAAAAACGACAACCTAATTTAACCAATTTAGGGATTTAATGTAAAAGCATGTTTTTTTTTTATAACTAACTCAAAAATTTTACTGAAAGTTTGTTCAGGGAGTGATAAAAAAAAATCATGTTCAAAATCATTTGCTGAAATACGTGATCGCTAAATCTTTTTTTGGAACCATTACTGAATTGATTTGTTGCTTTAAATAGTGTGCCTATGGTACCAGATTTAAAAAGGTGTGCTCATACCAAACCATTGTACCGAGTTATCTCTGCCATGTGATTTTGTCATTCTCAGACATGAAGATAACAAAATTCTAAGATATAATTCTCAAGCTGTAAGGGTAGATTATATTTATAACACGCACGTTTTGTGTCCAGTGAATTATACTTATAAATAAACCCTGCTATCTCTTTCCTGCTCCCACATAGGGGAGGAGGGTTGCTATTGGAAGTTGTATATATAATGAAATAATGATGGCAAAAGTTAAATTTTTTATGATCAACAAAATAATTTAATTGTTCATGAAAAAGTGCACTGCAATGAAAGGAACATGGCCTATATTTCATCCACTGTCAATATTTTCTCTGCGTGATTTTATTCGGAAACCGCTCATAAATAAATTAAGGCTGCTGGGTTAATATACGCCGGATTTCATTAAAATATTGAGCTAGAATCAACTTTTAAAAAAACACGCTCAGGCTGTACATCCGTTGATGGATAAGCGAGTGGTAGAAACGACAGAAATGTTTAAGCTTAATGTAATTTTCAAAGCTTATGTGGATTACTGCCGAAGTGCTCCACGAAACGGAAAACTTTAGAGAGTTCTTCCGAATACAGAAATCGTTAAACCGAAGGAACTTTAGCTGAATCGTAATTTCCAACATGAACGTGTTTACAAAAACACTTTTTTGTGGGGCTATATTAGCCACTACACGTCATTCATCTTTGTAGTGACATGATTGTGAGCAGAAAAAAAAACACAATTGACCCCCCCGATTAGTCAGGAAACACTATGGCCATTTTTTTTTCTCTTTTGAAAGCTTGGGCTTTAGAGTTTCAAAAACACAAATAAAACTCGAATTGAAATGAAAGGCATGTTTTAAGAAGACATACCATCACACACCACCCATCACCCACGCTTGATAGTTCTCGAAGGATAGTTATTAAGGCGCGCTGAGAAACATATGTTAAATGAAGCTATTTTAAATTGTTAAATCGCTAAAAACATCGATACTTACCACAAAGACTGGGACAATGACTGAAACTAAAATTACCGCCCAAGTTGGAAGAGTTTCCACCTCTGCGAGTGGGTATTTGATACTTTCATCGTTGCAAAAGAAGCCGCGGCGATACGGAGGTATCACCAGACCAAGAAGCGCGTTTATAAGACCAACGATCAACAGGCACGCTAAATCAGCGACTTGAAAAAGCTTGGTCGAAGACATTTTCACTTGTGATCGATCGGCGTCCTGATTGTTGTTACAAGGGCATGCACAGAGAAGCCTTTTATATCATGTACGTCGATAGCGGCGTGTAATATGATGACAACTTTGACCTCTTGGCAAATGACTGGCAGTTGAATAATCGCTAAAGCAAATACTATTTATCATAAAGCTTGTTATGTAAGATAACCCAGAATGTCCCTCGAAAGGCCGGAAGTCAGAACTCAGGGGCACAACAAATTGTTTATTTAGGGTATGGAGTTGAAAATTAGTCTCGATTGTCTTCCATAAATTCCCCTTACTTTCGTTGTAATGGTGGACGACTTTAGCTTCACTTCTCATTGTATTTTCTATAAAATTTCTAAAAACGGTCTGAAACAAAGCGACAGAAAGGGAACAGATGAAATAATCGTGTAAAGGGAACAGCTGGAGTAGAACGTACCTTTCATTTTATCTCAGTCCCCCCCCCCCCCCCGCCTCCCCCGCCCGGAATTTTTAAGCTATTCTTAATGAAAGCGCTCAAATTACTGCAGGTGATTTATTTTTTTAAGCTCGTTGTCAAACATGAAATCGAGATACATATAGTCTGAAAACAAATTCCGGAACTACTGATGGGAAAAAATAAAAGAACAGTTGATTTAGCTGAATTGGAAACAATCGAATGAACCGGAAAGCGATCCTCCTAAATATCGGGTTAACTCCCCGGAAACGAGACAATATTTGCCAGTATTTTGCCATAGAATTGAAGTTGCCCTTCTTAAAACGCTTGCATGTCCTTCGAAACTTCCCTTGATGTCCTTAATTATTTGTAAAGATTTGAGAGTAACTTATGGTTTAAGATAATTTTAGCTTTTCCGGATTAACTCTTCCTTTCCAAGAGTGTCCGGTGAAAAATCTTACATTTATATAGAATCCCAAAAGTCAACATTTGCAAAATATAAAAATATAAACAGTGAAACACGAAAATACTGATACAACAAGTTTTATCTCTAATAATCACGTGCGCAGATTTATCAGTTAGAAAAATTCATCACAGGAAATTGCTGTTGTTTTTTTTCCTCGGGAACACAAAAGTAGCATTGAATGACGCAATTAAATGTTTGTTCTTGTCAATCCTAAAAGCATCAGTAAGCAACTTTAAAATTTAACAAAATCCAAAAATTCATTTTTTTTTTGAATATCCAAAGATAAACAACATGACACGAAAGTAATATTTACATATTTTAAAGTTAGCACCACATAATAGTACTGCGCAATACAGCTTTCATTTGCATGGTCATGCTTAAAGATTTCATCCACAGACTCAAAAGTTAGAACCACCTTGTACAGCATAATAAACAGTACCACAGGAAAGTACTGCTCAGTAGCTTTCATTTGAATGGTCACACTTTAGGATTTCATCCACAGACTCAAAAGTTAGAACCACCTTGTACAGCATAATAAACAGCACCACAGGAAAGTACTGCTCAGTAGCTTTGAAAGTTAAAAAGAATCACATTTCTATGAAAAGTTAAAAGCAGTAAAAAGAAAGTTAAAAAGAATCACATTTCTATATATACATTTTTTTGAATGGTCACACTTTAGGATTTCATCCACAAACTCAAAAGTTAGAACCACCTTGTACAGCATAATAAACAGCACCAAAGGGAGGTTATGTTCAGACTTTCGTTTGAATGATTACACCGGATTTCATTCACAGACTGAAACCGTGTTAGAACCACCTCAGTGTACAGCATAATAAAGAGGAAAGTGCTGCTAAGGGTTTCATCCACGGACTCAAAACTTAGAACCACCTTGTACAGCATAATAAATAGTACCACAGGAAAGTACTGCTCAGTAGCTTTCATTTGAATGGTCACACTTTAGGATTTCATCCATAGACTCAAACGTTAGAACCACCTTGTACAGCATAACAAACAGTACCACAGGAAAGTACTGCTCAGTAGCTTTCATTTGAATGGTCACACTTTAGGATTTCATCCACAGACTCAAAAGTTAGAACCACCTTGTACAGCATAATAAACAGTACCACAGGAAAGTACTGCTCAGTAGCTTTTATTTGAATGGTCACACTTTAGGATTTCATCCACAAACTCAAAAGTTAGAACCACCTTGTACAGCATAATAAACAGTACCACACGAAAGTACTGCTCAGTAGCTTTTATTTGAATGGTCACACTTTAGGATTTCATCCATAGACTCAAAAGTTAGAACCACCTTGTACAGCATAATAAACAGTACCACACGAAAGTACTGCTCAGTAGCTTTTATTTGAATGGTCACACTTTAGGATTTCATCCATAGACTCAAAAGTTAGAACCACCTTGTACAGCATAATAAACAGTACCACACGAAAGTACTGCTCAGTAGCTTTTATTTGAATGGTCACACTTTAGGATTTCATCCACAGACTCAAAAGTTAGAACCACCTTGTACAGCATAATAAACAGTACCACAGGAAAGTACTGCTCAGTAGCTTTCATTTGAATGGTCACACTTTAGGATTTCATCCACAGACTCAAAAGTTAGAACCACCTTGTAGAGCATAATAAACAGCACCACAGGAAAGTACTACTCAGTAGCTTTCATTTGAATGGTCACATTTTAGGATTTCATCCACAGACTCAAAAGTTAGAACCACCTTGTACAACATAATAAACAGTACCACAGGAAAGTACTGCTCAGTACCTTTCATTTGAATGGTCACACTTTAGGATTTCATCCACAGCGGACTCAAAACTTAGAACCACCTTGTACAGCATTAGAAACTGCACCGCACATGCACAGGAACTGCTCAATAGCTTTCATTTGAATGACAACACTGTAAGAGCTTAATTCACACGACTCGGCATAGCACTACAGGAAAGAACTGCTTTTTTACTCACTAAGGCAACAGATTAAAAATGTGATTCTGTCGGCTAGACGGAATATAAAACATACATGGTGAAAAGATTAACTGTTAATGCTACTTGTTGCTAATACAAACTCAAAACGTGTTCTAAACGCCCGTTAGGGCGGATAAACCAACCGTGAAAAAAACCAGCGGAATCGTACAAGGGCGGCCTTGTCGACCACCTAACCACGAAAACTACTTTGAAAAATCGAAAGGAAATCTGAAAATATACCTTGTTGTGTAAAGCATGAACAAAAACACGTATGTTGTGTTGTCGTGATATTCAGGGTGACATTTCAAGTGGAACACTTAGTTGCTATCAAAATAAAGCTAAATACTAATACTAGCTCTTGTAGTAATACTTCAGTTGATTCACAAAACACCTGCTTCCGAGACTTGCGTGTTGCTGTTGTATTTTTTATTTGCGACCTTTTCGCATTTAGCTGTTATCAAAACAAATCAAACTAACGTGCAACTCTTGTGTTTAAATCAAATCTCGCCAAGCAATAAATCATTTCTTACCCACTTTGCTTCGTTTAGATTAATTATATCCGCCTTGTACGTTTATGTTTTTTTGCGTCAGTCTAAGCCGAGAAGAGTTCCTCTCTGTGATAACTCTACGCACGTTTTCGTGTTTTGCTCGGGGTTTTGCTCATCTCGTTTAACTCTCATGCTGAGAGAAAAGAGGTCCTGAGAATAAACTATTATGTCTTCGTCTCGCCTTTTAAGATTTTTATAAGTGGTTATTTAAGTACTAAACTGAACCAAAACTGATTTCAGTGATTTTAAACTATTGAAAAACAAAACAGCTCTACATGAAAGTCAATGTGCCTCAACTGGATCCAAAGTTCATTTGATTGGTCACACCTATTTCGAATCGAAAGTTTTTAAAACCAACTTGTAAACAGCACCAAGAATTTCATCCGCAGACTCAAAAGTTGAACCCCCTTGTATACAGTATAGAAAATCCGCAGAGCACCACATTAAAGCACTGCTCCATAGCTTTCATTTGAATGGTCACACTATATAGGATTTCATCCACAGATTCAAAAGTTAGAACCACCTTGAACAGCATAATAAACAGTACCACAGGAAAGTACTGCTCAGTAGCTTTCATTTGAATGGTCACACTTAAGGGTTTCATCCACAGACTCAAAAGTTAGAACCACCTTGTCGACAGTAAGCTTATGCTGTAAACAGCAACACATGTTAGTACTGCTCAGTAGCTTTCATTTGAATGGTCCGCACACTGCCAGGATTAGGATTGATTATAGAATCACCTTGCACAGCATAATAAACAGCAGCACAGGAAAGAAGTGCTCAGTAGCTTTCATTTGAATGGTTCGTGGCACACCTAAAGATTCGTCAATGGACTCAGTCAAAAGTTTGAACCACGTTTCATGACTAACGCTTTGAAGGGAATAGGATAATTAGACAACTCCCATTCTAACGGAAATGTCCGGAGACATCCGAAGCTCATCTGAACTTGTGCCGTAAATTAAACAAGAGTCCGTAATAGGAAAAGTGGGAATTTTTTCCCGGGAATACACCGTTTCACCTCTTTTCGAAATAGCGAAGCGTCCGCAAGGCAAGCTAGCGAACGTGCGGTAGCGATAGCATATTAAAGTTTTAAGAATGACCTTGCAGTATGGCACTTGATTGTCAAACGTTGCCGCCGCAATCTCGCTCATGGTTGTGAACAGGGCATGAAAACAGGTTAAGCCAAGGTAACTGGCAATCAATCTTATCGGACAGGCACGCTTCGACAACGAGCTCTTTTATCTTAGATATTGAGTTCGCAGTTCGAATTGCTTCAATTTATCAATAAATTGCAATTTTTCACTCATGAAAAGGAAGCCTGTCTTGTTCATTGTAAGTAGGATCGTTCGCTCGTTCATTGTATTTCCGTTTGGTCAATCTTGTAATTGGTGCGGATGGATAGCCAAACGCCCACCCAGAGAAAAAATAACTGGCGCGTAATCGTCTGTCTTCGAAAATCTGAATCGAGTAAGATAGGAAACCACAGACTTTATATCAGGTGTCAAAGATTTCCAAAAGGCGGAAGCCGTTACCATGGTTACGGGTGATAACGGGGCTTTTGTCACGTTATTGATTGCGTTTTTGTCCACAAGGAGCCCAGGCTCATAACAGCTGGCCCTAACCCTAACCCTAACCCTGCCAGTAAAACAGAGGTCCTGTTCAATAGGATTTTAATTTACATATTCTTTCATGAAAAGTACCGAACTTGATGTTCATAATTTGCCATCGTCAGTACAAGCACCCTGAAGGAAGAGAGGAGGAGGAAGGGGGAATAAAGCCCATGAAGCACCCTGTGTTACGAATGGTCACAATGAATGATTCAATTCACAGACATAAAAGCGTTTTATTTTTAGAACCACGGAAAGTTCATAGTACTGCTCAATAGATTTCATTTAAATGGTCACACCTCAGGATTTTATCCATAACTGAGACTCAAACGTTATAAAAATAATCACATTCTATGACGTATGGCCTTGAAAGGAAGGGTTAATTAAATTTTGAGTGCATTAGATATAGTCAACTCCCATTCCGGGGAGGGAGGGGGGGGGGGGGGGTACCAGAAACCCGTTTTGTGGGGATGACTCACGTTAATTTCATCCCTAAAAGGTATCAATTTTTTTGTGAAACGTTATTCCTGTCAGCACGTAAAGCGCACGTAAAAAGTGGAAATCCAGCTTTTGTGTTACCAACTCCACGAATTTTAATTTTAACCTCTAAAAGGTACGACGATCACCATGTCACTTTTATTCTGTGAGTTCCCCCCCCCCCCCCCGGACTCCCGTTGTAATGGAAACCTGCGTGGATTAAGGATAAGAAGCTACAAATATCACTTTAAACGGCGTTTTATTTTTGCACTATTCTTTATTTAACTTTCACTCAACATTAACCTTTAGGTCCCAAGAGTGTCCAAAATCAAAATTCAAGAAAATATAAACAATTTATTTTGTAAAATGCCAAAAAACAAATAGTACCTTGTGTGTGAAAGTACTGCCGAAGATCAAGAGGTTTCATTTTAATTGTCGCACTATAAGATTTCATTCACAGACTTGAAAGTTAGAACTACATTAAATGTCTGCATAATTTACTCTAGGAGTTGAAGGGATAACTACAGGCCCTAGCTAATGGCGAGGCGTCCGTCGTAATAGCGATGTTTCCGCAAGGCGAGGGCGGAATGACCTTCAGTGTACATGTTCGTCATGTGTTGCCGCTGGAATCTTGCAAGTCGTTAAAATACATACACGGCGCCGATGCAAACTGAACAAACCAAACTCTATCTTGTTAACCTGCGATCAGGCGCTCCTTTTTTTCGGAGGGAAAGTCGCGCGTTCGCGCTCTCCCGCTCCGACCAGAAAATAGCGCCTGATCGCAAGTTACACTGTTGTCTGACCGACACACTTTATTAACGATCTCTCTCATTCATCTTGCATATTGAGTTGACACTAGTTTGAATCGCTTTATCTGTTTCATTTCCCATCGTCAGCAAAATGCAATTATTCCCAAACTTTTAACAAAATTACCTAGCTTATACACGATCGCGGCGTTTGGAAGTATCGACTGACCAGAAGTTTTGCTGATGAATTTCAAAGTGTTTCCCTCGGCGCTTTTCTGTCGGTGGATAATCAGACGCCCACCCAAAGCAATAACTGGCGGTTCATTGTCTGTCTTCATCACATTGCATTTAGAAAGGCAGGAAACCGCGGTCTTATCTGTGGTCAGAGGTCTCCTAATGAAAGATTGATTGATGATAAGAGAGTCAAGCGCTGCAAGCACGCTATCAATTTGATTTGTCCACATGGATCCCAGGCTGACTGTAATACAGGGTACCCAATAAGAATATTGAGGCACTGATAGGCCATGAAAAGCCTACACTCAGTTTCTTCTTTATAAAATATTATAACATCTTATTTTTCAGCTGAGCAGGGACTGTGGGTTCTTATTTTTGGCTAAAGGTAAATGGTATAGTATGTCAATAAACTATAAAACGATTTGATAAAAAGGCAAGGCTGATTCACGGTACGGAAACGACTATATTTATTAATCCAATAGTTCGCCTTTCTTCTTCAGGGTCTTACGGATAAGACCCTGGAGAAGAAAGGCTGTGCCTCCGAAATATTGGATTAACAAAATTAGTCGTTTCCGTACCGTGAATCAGCCTTGCTTTTTTATCAAATCATTTCGTTATTTTAAAAGCTGAAAACGTAAATATCCTTTACTACAGGATCCGGTGCTTCCATTTCGTTGCAGTGGTTCAGTTGCAAATACAATTACTTTTTTTTTTACTAATACAATAAATTATGTCTGTTTGAATGTAAACAATTTTAAATAAAACAGCTTAATCTCTACAAATTTTCTAATTGACTATACCGTGTTGTTTGCTATTCACGCAAATCAAGAAAAAAGCTTACTGTTGCAATAATAAAACTACGGTTTAGATGGTACTTTATGTATAGTTTATTTACATTTTGGTGGTTCAATTGGCACTATGCATTTACTCAGACCAAATTTTTACATTTTATTCTATTTGCATTTTTCTCAGTGTAAAAACCAGTTGACAAAGGAAACCTGCAGGTACACTCTTAGCATGTTTGTAAACTTTCCAGTGGCCAATATATATCAGCATCTACTAACTCTTTAACTTCCATGAGTGACTGCCAAAAAAATCACCGAAAAAAAAAAACAAATTGCATCTTGGAAAATATCGAAAAACAAATGGTACCATGTAAAAGTACTACCGGAGAGGTTTCAATTGAATGGTCACACCATAGGATTTCATCCACAGACTCAAAAGTTAGAACAAATGGTACCACGCAAAAGTACTGCTGAAGAGGTTTCATTTGAAAGGTCACACCACAGGATTTCCTTGACACACTCAAAAGTTAGAACTACACTACATGTCTCCATAATTGACTCTGTATGAAGAAGATCTACAATCAAGGACAAAAGTCACCGGCTTTGGACAAATGTTACAAAGTCCTCCTATGAACTACTACTTTAGTGTGACTGACCAATGAAGAACATGTTTTTCGTTTAAAGCCCATCTTACCAACCCCACCCCTCCCCCCGAGACAATGTTGAAATCCACATCATTTTTATTACACGGGCTCAACATTGGAAGGGGGGCGGGGGAGTAGGGGTAGGGAAACGGACACTTATCGTTTGCGCGTACCGTGTTTCTGTCGCGTGCGTAGGGAAACATCGTAAATGCAAATTCGTCCCAACCCTTTTGTCCTTGATTGTAGCTAGTCAAGTTCGTTGGCAGAATGTTTGGGAAATGGAATCATACTTCCCATATTTTAAGCTGAAATTTGCTTTCAACAAGAGATCCTCTCTTGCTTTCGACGTTTCTTTTTAGGAGTTAGCCGTTTCTGAGAAAACCTTAGCGTTGGACTTCAGTTTGTTTTGTTCCCAAAATGACATTTCGTCTGGAAAGGAGTATTTTCCAGCAGTAGCCGAACGCAAAACGCAGAATATAGTAAGCATATATCTACAATATTCAGTGAGCGCAGCGCGGAGCGATGTTTTTTTCATTGCAGGCCTAAGCGCTCCTCTTCAATATTTAGGGCACCAGAAAGTGTAAATACAGCCTTCCCCGGAACCCGACAGCTTTCTCGCAGGCTAGCATAAAATGCGGTTACATTACATTGTTGTACGTTTTGGCGGATGTCCGTGACATAAACAAGACAAGAGGATCTCTCTTACCTTCGTGGGAGTTAGATTTCGAAAACCTTAGCATTAATTTAGTGCCCAAAATAGTCTGCGACAGGTGTATTAAAACGTCGAACACGGCGAAAGCCGAACGCCGCAGAAGTATATAAAATATTTGCATCTGTAATATTTACGCCTACCTATTATAGAACACTGCATTTTTTAAAACTAAGCGCTGATTGTCAAGGCGGTTATAATTAGTTGATGTTCAGTATTGTTTTGGCTGTCACTTGGCCGTTTCGGACCATTTTTATCCCGGGGAGGGGGATTGCCATATAAAATTCATGGGCTGATCGTTGAAAATTTCGAAAGCAATCCCTAAAAGGCTCTAGAAATCCGTTTTGATGGTGTAGCTCACATTAATTTTTACCACTAAGAGGTAGTGATTCTTTCTTAAAGTTTTTCCTGTCAGCATATTTGTTATAGCTTAAATGCCCTAAAAGGTTTCAGAATAGCTCTGACCGTGGTCATTTTCGATTTTAACATCGTTATATACAGCTATTTCAGTTAACGTTGTCGGATGAAAAAAGAGAAAAGCCAAGACCGCAAGGTAGTATGGGATGTTCATGCAATGGCTATGAACCCCAACACATACTAGGCACTTTAAGCGACAGTTGCGTTTAAGCGACAGTTGCGTTTAAACTCACTGATGAAGAGGCAGCAGCCTCGAAACGTCTGAGAAACTAATTTTTAGCGCTACATTTGAAAACATTTTTTAGTCTACATTCACGATAACGCGCTACACAGATTTATGCGCATGTTATGTGCATCTTTTGATTACTTTAAGCAACCACGACCGTGACGTCAGCGAGAACGGTACAAAACAACAGGTTTAATGAGCGAAAACAATGCCTCTGCGCGTGCGTTTTACATTTTGGTACATTTCTTTGCCGTTCCCTGCAAAACAACAACGTCAAATGATCAAATTATAGGTTTTGTGGAGAACGGTGAACCCACAACCGTTACGGTTAATTTTACTTTCTCCGTTTGAACGGGAAAGCCATCCCTTCAAATTCAGCTCCTGGACAATGCAGTCATATTAGACAAACTAAACAAATTGGAACAACTGCAAAGTAGTTTAAAATAGCGTGAATCCTTTTTTCAATTGACGTTTTCCTTGGTCGTGGCTTTGAGCTTTCATCTGACAACGTTAATTGAAATGGCTGTATACAATGGTACCGAACTACGAATCCTAACGACTACTTATGTAATGTCTCTATTTTTATCACACAGTGCGCTTACCCCTTGGTTAGAACAATAAGGGAACTCGGCATAATCAAGGCCGGGATGTTTCCGTTTTTGCAGAGCACACTTATAGAAACAGGAAAACGAGAATGGAGCTTGCCTCTGTTACACAGATGGAGCTTTCCTCTGTTACACAGCACGCTTACTGTTACAGTTCGAGGGATATTCACGTGATGTTTTCCTAGCGTAGCACGATTATAGAACAAGATCCGGAACAAAGAACACGGTATTCATGTGATATTTCCTTTCTCATGCAGCTCCAAGTTATAGATCGAGGAATTAACGACCTTTCATGCCGACAGCCACTTTTAGAACAAGGAATCAGTTCATGTGATCTTTGTTTTTTCACGTGCAGCTCACTTCAAAGAATTAATATAGGTAGTCAGTTTCACGGCAGCCATGTTGGTGATCAAAACAATAACATCAGCTTTAACATTTCCCGCATCCGGCTTTGGGAATTAACCTTTTCACTCCCAGAGTCAATTATGGAGACATGTAATGTAGTTATTACTTTTGAGTCTTTTGACGAAATCCTATGGTGTGACCATTCAAATGAAACCTCTTCAGCAGTACTTTTGCATGGTACCATTTGTTCTAACTTTTGAGTCTGTGGACGAAATCCTATGGTGTGACCATTCAAATGAAACCTCTTCAGCTGTTCTTTCGCATGTTGCCATTTGTGTTTTAAAAATTTGGGATGTTTTTTGAATTTTGATGTTGGCACTCTTGAGAGTTAAAGGGTTAAACTCTATTTTTATGCCTATTTTTTGTATGTGACCACGGCTGCGCGAAAACCGCCAATCCATGACCTTTCTTTTTTGGGCTGAACGTTATAAATAAAATGAAGTTATAAACCTTCTCTTTTGTTTGTTTACCAGTACGCTTTTAGAACGAGGAGTCGTGTGATCCATGATTCTTTATCATGTGATTTTTTTCCCGTCCAGCTCACTTACAGATCTACACTTACAGATCACTTGTAACAGATCTACGACCTTTTCTTTTTTGGCAAAACGCTAATAGAACGAGGAAGTTAAACGTTTATAAATATTTTCTTTCTTGCACAGCTCGCTTTTAGAACCGAGGAATATTCGTGTGATCAGTTCGGTTTCTAGAATACGTACCATGCTCTTTCAGGCTTTATTAAATATAAACATAATTAAAAAAATACTAACGTTTTACCCACTGCGAAATATGAAATATAAATCATACATTAGTCTCAACACATGTGAATATATCAATTTTATCTTCAGTATAAATGAAGGTATCAGTGAAAATGTGTACACGTTTGTTGCTACTTTTACACCAATTAAATCGGCTGAACGAACTAAAAAGTGTTCGTATGAAATATCTTCCCATGAAATGTTCGAACATCTTCGGAATCTTCGGGAATTTTTTCGAAAATGATCGGTAACGTTTGTACTGACAGCAGTCTTCAGACAATACCAATACTCGGATAACGGCTTTTCCGAAGTCTTGGAAAATGTGCGCTCAGTACTAGCGAGATATTACAGTTGAACGCTCGAAGATAAATCTATTACGTTGTATCTCTAAGCAGTGTCTAAGATTTATGTGTGATTATTAATTTGTTTTTCACTATCTACTTTTATAGAACAACAAGGGATGTGCTCCTGAGAACAAGACTGTATAAAAACTCTGCTTTCTTTCGTAGCACACTCGAACTGATTCAAGCATGCAATCATTTATTTCTTGCACAGCAGGATGAAAATCGGTTACTGTATAGAGCGCTTTTCGTATGACCTTGAAATGATAACGCGTAACACAACCAAAACAACTAACGAACTCAGGAAAGAAGCATGTGATTGGTTTAGCGAACGAAGCCTTTTGCCTTTTGGGGGCCGATTACATGGCGAATTTCAGCCCGGGCTGAGATTTCAGCCTGGTCAACCGGGCTGAAATTTCGTTGTGATAACATGACAAATTTCAGCCCGGGCTGAGATTTCAGCCCGGTTGCCAAGTTTAAAATTGCGCGGGAAGATTGATAACGAGAATCAAAATGGCGTCGAAGATTCGACTGCGCATTCTCAAATTCACTTTTCAGCCCGGGCTGAAATTCTGATGCGATTACATGGCGAATTTCAGCCCGTTTGGCCTGGCTGAAACTCATCCCGGGCTGAAACTTTGTTCATGTAATCGCTAACTTCATTTTAAGAGGATTTATTTCGGAAGCCGGGCTGAAATCTCAGCCCGGGCTGAAATTCGCCATGTAATCGGCCCCTTAGTTGGTTTTGCAAACACACAAGGAGAAACGAAATGAGTGAAGTGCTTACAGAACACTAAGAGCTGAGCAGGATATGATGTGAATTTTCGAAGAGAGAATAAACCATTAAGATTTTTTAGCGAGTTTTCTAAGACACATGCGATAAACCCAATTTTTTTCAAGATGCAACTGATCCATTTCCATCCTAGCCCAGGGACGGATTCAGGATTTTTCAAAGGGGGGTGGATACGTCCTTAGGCTCCTATTTTCGTAACAATGAGATGTAATCAGATTGATTCTCTTGTTTTCTTTAATATTTTTTGCATTTTTCTATACACCTTATTCCAAAATGGCGGCCAATTTATTATTCTTTTATATGCATTTTAATTAGCCCTCTTGGCCTCGTCAGCATGTTCAAAATACAAAGGAATTTTCAAGTGAAAATGAGGCCAAGAGGGCTAATTGAAATGCATATAAAAGAATAATAAATTGGCCGCCATTTTGGAATAAGGTGTATTTTTAACTCTCTAAAGAGGAGGGAGGGGGGGGGGGGGGGCGTGTGGCTAGCCACCCAATCCACCCCCCCCCCTGTAGCCGCTCCTGCTTGCCATCTGCAGCCTTTGTTTTCACTGATATAAAGAATGATGTCGTTTGGCTTTTTAAAGTTAACACTAAAAACGGCGAGAGCCTCCGTCTTTAATCAATAACAACTCGAAGTTACAATAAGTGAAACATAGCAAGCTACATTTCCTGATCTTCGCCAAGACAAAAAAGTTTAATGTTCTCTTTTCCAAATGATTACAAGTTGCACCCTAGCTGCAAGTTACATTTCGTACTACATGACTTAGAGAACGATTTCTTGTTCTCAGTCAGCTTATTAAATTTATTTGAACTGTTTTGTTCACTACCAAAGCTCATGATCATCGCTGCCTGCCGAGTTCCCTGCGTCCAGCAAGTTAGGTCAGCTTGTTTCACTCACATGTGTATCGAACCTGTTGGATAATTATTTTGTCAATCAAGCCCCGGTTGTTCAAAAGGTGGATAGCGCTATCCATCGTATAAATCACTATCCAGTGGATAAGTATTAACAAAATCCCTCGTGTTATCCGCTGGATAGTGATTTATCCGTTGGATAGCGCTGTCCACCGGATAAATCACTATCCAGTGGATAAGTGTTAACAAAATCCTACGTGTTATCCGCTGGATAGTGATTTATCGGGTGTCAGTAAAACGCGGGGTCGGGGCCGGGGTCGGGGTGGGATTAGGTCTAGGATAAAGTATGGGATTAGGCATAGTGTTAGGATTAGGTAAAGGGATTATATTTAATCCCATACCTAATCCTAGACCTAATCCCACCCCGACCCCGGCCCCGACCCCGCGTTTTACTGCCACCCTGATTTATCCGGCCGGTGTGAATAGCGCTATCCACCTTTTCGGAACAACCGGGGCAAGTGTAATATAGCGACTTCTTGATATTTTTTCATTTTTTTGTTTACTACAAAGTTGTACAACAACAAAAAGAACAACTTTATTAAAAAAAAAAAGAAACAATACTAACAATATTTGCCACCCGCAAAGCCAGATAAAAGAGTTATTCGAGGCGAAGCCAAATTAAATCCTTTCGAGTAATTCGCAATTCGGTGTTCAATATAACAAAACGGAAGTTTTTCTGCAGGGCCAGTATGAATGTTAATTATTAAGTTGAGTTGATATATGTGCGATAAAGTTGCTAATTTCGACACGATGTAGTCATGATCAGTATTTGGTGGACTTCAATATAATTCGTTGGCTTTCTGAAGAATTTCAGAAAGTAATTTTTATTTCACTAGCGCATTTGATCGATCATTGCGTGCACTTTAACCACGGTCAAACGAGAGAAATTTGCAAAGGTTAAGCAAAGTACTTAAAAGTTAAGGTTGTCATTTTCACTGTTTATAGTTTAACATATATATTGCCAATAGACCGTTAATTTACCAAAAGTTTTGAAAGTTTCTAAAAAGGTTCTACGCGTTTAAAAACTGTGAACAGCAGAATTGTCGGCGCCTTTCGATCAGGGGCAAAGAGTTTTGGTCAGTTTTCAACGGAAAAAAAGCTCATCATTTCGAGAAAAATTAAAAGATAGTAACGTCAACTATAACTTTTATACATCCTTGCCCATATTTCCATTTAATATGAAATAAAATCCCACTAAACAAAACGAAAAACTCCTCGGATGTTTGACCGCGGTGGAGCGTGCACTTTTTACTTACCAACCTCGCCCCAGGGCCTTCTCGGTTTTAAAAATGGCGGGCGGACGTAGAAACCCCCTCAGGACGAGGCTGTCAAAATCCTCCAAGAGATGATGTACTGTTTTAGTTTGGAACAACGACTTCAGATTGCCAGCAAACAAACACGTTGTACAATAATTTTCCGCCTCAAATGGCGATTTTTAACAGAATTTATTTTTTTGAATTTTTCTTTTAAATAAAAAGATATTTGGCCGAAGAAAGTATCCAGTGATTTTTGTTATACCGTAACCTATCTAACTTTAAAATATGAAAGAAATCGAATTTTATCACTTGCCGCGATATGTTTGATTTTTATTTACAGACAGGCGCTCTTAAGTTTTGAACGTCTAGTAGCTAGATTTATACTAAAACAATTAGATCAGTATTCGCTCTTGATACGATTTCTATCGCGTGATAGTTGATTCGGGCGAACTATTACCCGTCACGCGGTAGAAATCTCGAGCTTATAATCTAATTTTTAAATATGTATCACTAGGTTTTTTTGTATAATATAACAGCCCTATCAAAATGTTCTGGTAGTCGGATATTTTGCCGCCTATAGGTGATTATTTGCTGCTTAGATTACACTAATTTTCACCAGGACCATACTATGTATGTGTTAGCATTCAATAAGCTTCGGACTGTTAATTTGGATAATTCTTAATGAAATGCTTGAATTATGACATATTCAAGTTAAATGGCCTTCACTGGATTCTCTATGAATGTGACTTTTGAAACGGTATTGCATGATAATAATTGTTGGTTATTTTAGAATTATTTACATCACATCGTCAAATTGACAATCAATGGAATATTGTCGTCACACTCAGGTTAATGTAAAATACTTGTTGAAAAATTGCTCAAAAACCATCCTGCTACATGTAAATGGCTATCAAAAGATATTGAAATTCCTCAGTAAATCAGAGAAAATGTGATTCTATGACACTGAGTTCAAGCTGAGTCAAACCGTGAGATATGCAACATGGTTCTAAACTTGGATGTTAATCAACTTAGAAGACTGCGGATAAAATCCTTAGTCTGAGTTCCCACTCAACTGAACGCTACTGAACAGTTAGCCTGAGCAAAGACGTGCATCTACTGTGTGTTGGCTGCGGGGGGAGGGGGAGGGGTGGGGGGTACTCCCTTATATAAGCTATATAGGTATGTGCAGCCCTAAAGGGCATGGTTTTCAAGCCGTTTTGGTTTGAAATAGGGTATAGATTTTGACAATTTTGGTCTGAAATAGGGTATAGTTTGTGCACTCTGGTCTGGAATTGGGTATGATTTTTAGAAGAAGCTACTTTTTCAGGCATCCTTTGAGAAATGCGGTTTGATTAACATCGGGATTTAAAAAAAGCCCTTCTCAAACGTTTCCGCAAACAGAAGCACTACCAGGTCTGAAATAGGGTATCGAACTTTGGGTCAGGTCTGAAATAAAGTAGGGAAAATCGCATATTTTGGTCTGAATAGGGTAAGGGTTTTAAAAAGCGTGCCGCACATCCCACCCAAACTTTCAGGGAGTACCCCTCCCCCCCCCCCCCCCCGACTACTGAGTAGGGCGTTCTATTGCCACTGTTCGCTTTTCACTCTTTCAGCAAGTGGAGTAGGTATTGACTAGTTCTTTACTCATCACTTTACTATATTAATTGGCACTGTTTGCTTTTCACTCTTTCAGCAAGTGAAGTAGGTATTGACTAGTTCTTTACTCATCACTTTACTATATTAATTGGCACTGTTTGCTTTTCACTCTTTCAGCAAGTGAAGTAGGTATTGACTAGTTCTTTACTCATCACTTTACTATATTAATTGGCACTGTTTGCTTCTCACTCTTTCAGCAAGTGAAGTAGGTATTGACTAGTTCTTGTTTCATGGTAATGCCGTTTCAGGTGTGAATCTCAGCTCACTTCCAACTGGAAAATTTAAGAACATGAGATCGTTGTCATTGTTATTTGAAGAGGCCTTTGCTGTGCCTCGCCTCATGTTTCCTGTTTCAGGTTTCTGTTTACAAAAGTCAGAGAGCTTTAGAACTCTGAGCATCTGTAAGAGAGAAAAGAGAAGGAAAATTAAAACACAGCTACATGTATTCACCTTCAACTATCTTTCTCGTACCCGGCCCAGTGACACAAGGCTCAAGCTCTGATTAAAAAGTTTTAATTACAACAGACAATAATTTTAAATAATTGTTGAAATATGGGGGATAATTGGCATGGTCCCCACTTGCGACGCAAGCATAAGCAGAAGCATAAGAAGCTTATGCGCTTGTGAGGATGGCCGTGACATGAGGATAAGCATAAGAATATCAAAATAAGCATATAAGCACAAGCATAAGAAGAACGCAAGGTTTGATATTCTTATGCTTATACTTATTGTCACGGCTATCCTCACTAGCGCATAAGCTTCTTATGCTTATGCCAATGATTAAGTAATATGCTTGCATCGCAAGTGAGGACCGGGCTTACTTTTGAGTTTGTTGACGAAATCCTATGGCGTGACCATTCAAATGAAACCTCTTCAGCAGTACTTTTGCATGGAACAATTTTTTCTAACTTTTGAGTCTGTTGATGAAATCCTATGATGTGACCATTCAAATGAAACCTCCTCGGCAGTACTTTTGTATGGTACCATTTGTTTTTCATTATTTTACAAAGTGAAATTTGGTTTGATTTTTGGTAGTCTTGGGAGTTAAAGGGTTAAAGTAAATAGTTCTTGTAACGTACCATATAGACTGCTATGACTCCTCCCAATACGAATCCCGCTGAGACATCAGCCCATGAGTGCCTATGCTCTCTTACTCTGTTTAGACCAAAGAACAGTGACACCATGATACATCCGCTTTGAATGAATGGCTTCAGGAAGAATCCTTTACCTTTGGACATGAATAATGTTTCAAAGTAAAGCTGTAAAAAGGGAGAAAGTAATATTTAAAGTCACATCGAGAACAGTTTAATATATATATATAGAGATGTGTAACTCTATAATGGTCTCTATTCAGAAGTACTTTTCTGCGATTATTCTAATTTTTGTGTCTGTGGATGAAATCCTTAAGTGTGCATGACCATTCACAAGCTACTGAACAGTACTTTTCTCTGGTACTGTTTATTTTGTTTTGAAAGGTTGTTCTAACGTTTGAGTCTGTGGATAAAATTCTAAAGTGTATGGTAAGTATCATATCACATTCATGCGGTGCTCAAGTTTAATCTTCATTAATTATCAAAATGAAACTTTTTTCTGTTTTTAAAAAACCAGTGGTAACTATGGATAACAGATCTCCTGGGTGTACATGTAGGAACAATACGAGACGATAAAAGGGAATTAAAAAGCAAAACAAATTCATCTACGGGAAGATAAAAGGGAATTAAAAAGCAAAACAAATTCAGCTACTTACTGCTAAGAACAGCATGCCATACATCATACCAGATGAATGCCCAGAAGGAAATGATCTCCTACAAAAGAGTTATTTAATAAATGAATGTCAGCCAAAAAAGCTTCTGACAATAAGTATCTGAATATTTCATCTAATAAGCCCTAGGTACAGGGGTAGAAGAAGCCCTGCCCCCCATTTCTCCATCTATCCTGTTTGTGTCTCAATCCGTTCACTCTCAGAGTCAGCTATCAGCTTTTGTGTAGTTCTAATTTTTGAATCTGTGGACGAAAGACTGCCCTGTTTGCCCTTCCCATCATCCCCAGTGCACTTATTAATTTCAATAGTTGTTTTCAAAATTTTATCAAAATTATCATTTTTTTTAATTTTTCATCTCGCCTTATTATTCCCACAACGTATGCTGCCTTAGTGATTTTGTAGCACGAACATAATTTTCCATTGCTTTCCATGACCTACAATTAAATTCAATGACTTTCCAGGCCTGGAAATTAAATTATACAATTCCATGACTTTCCAGGTTTTTCCATGACCGTACGAACCCTGTGATATAGTTTGTTTTGAATTTTATCACAAGTTGTTCTGGTATTGGGGAATCTTGTTTTTGTGTGTGTCACGTGCCAAATGTTACCTTCTAAGACTAATTTTCACCGAATGTTATTGTAAGAAAAAATATTATCATACATTAGTAGAGGTTTGATTGTAATAATGTACAGAAACTGCTCTTTCGAGTTATTTATCCAGGGTACATGTCTTGAGACTACTGATCTAGACTTACCTGGCTTTTTCAATTGCAGCTTCGTCAGTCCCAGTGCAGACATAGTTAGTTATGTAACCATCGCTGCAGTTAATCAGGCTCATGTTGGGTTTACACACTGCGATAAAGTAGGGTCGCAGTTCACCAACATATATTTTTATAAACAGTGTAAACAGTAGGTTGACCAAAGCGCCATACAGGAACACATAGACTATTTTACACACCCTGTAGAGAGAGAGAAAAATAGGTCCGGAGTTGCAAGGCTGTACTCTAAGTAAAATAATAGGGGGCCTTAAGCGTCCCAACTACAGTCGAATCTCCTGTAACCGAACACCCAAAATACAAAGCATGGACTTAAAGGTAAAACAAAATACATTTTTCGATGGGAATTTATGTTGATATCAATCTGTGATTGACTCAGTTTTTCTTTGTGTTCTCGTTAGTTTCGAAGAATTGTTTATAAAACGTGCTCAAATTTAGTTGTATTGATTTCTTAAATTTCAAAGACAGTTCGGCCTCGATGCGCTATGTACGCATTTTGCTTTTAAACAAATCTCACTTGAACTCATACGTAGCAACCATGACGCAGTGAGAAAGGCGAGAGAGGCTCATTTAATACATAAGGAAAAGTTACGGTATATCCTCTAGGAATAAATAGACGTGACTAAGCACATTGACATACGACACCTAGTCTACTACACCAATAACAATCTATTGTTTTTATTTTCATAATTTCAAACTCTATTTGTAAAGAACTTTTAGTTTTATCTTCATTTTTCTGTTAGTCCCTGAAGAAGGTTTGTTTCAAACCGAAATATTGGGCAAATTTGTTTGAATATATATATTTCGTTTTATTCTTTTGTTTACTCTTTCATCGCCTTGCCGAAAGGATCAGTTTGCTGTTTTCTGATTTTTTATTAAAACATACGTCAATGAAAATCTGCCAAATGAATTGTTGAGTGGGCTTAGTCTAGATTTTGCTTTTGGAATGCCATGAATGTCCAGTGTCCTGACCACAAATCTGTGCCGCAATGAATTACTAACTAAAGATACAATAGAAACCCAGTAATACGACCACAGACAGGACGAAAAAATTTAAATTGGTCAAATTAACAATTAACAAGGTTGTATTATTGGGTTCAAAGACAAATTACAAGACAAATCCTCTTTTAAATTAACATACCACAAAACCAGACCAATCAGTGAGAAAAATGCCAATTGAATTAAAAAAAAATGAAAACATAATTGTTTTGTAAAAATGTTTCATTGTTTAACTATTTGCTTTTTCAATTATTTCATTAGGGATTTCAAGTGCCGGTGGGATGAAAGCAGTAAATTCATTATCAGAAATTAAATAATCCTTGGAGCTACTTGACATTGGCATATTAGGATAATGCTACAACAGGGGACACGTTTGCCATTTAAGTTTTCAAAGGCCACTGAAAACCTGGGAGACCCGCAAATAACAGATACGTATTTATTACAATATATTATCTTATGATTGAAAAGGTTAAATTTTAGTAAATAAAAAGCAAAGGACCGCGAACTTAACGAAAATGCTGCTGGTGTACGTAGGATCTGGAGAAGATCTAGAGACAAATCAAACTACTAAGCAAGGTTGATATGTTCTAAAGAACATGACTCAGGCCGCAAATTATATAAAACTTGCTTTGTATTACCTTTGGAATAATGGTTTCTTGGTGTAAGGGCCGCACAGCAAGTTTTCATCATCATCTTTGTTATATTGCTCTCTTCCGAGATCACCTTTGCAGCAATAATGCCTTCCCACTTCACAAACGACGATCTGAAAATTAATAGGAAATACTGCAGAGCGGCCACTTCTCATAAGGAACTAGCTCTCCATAATATTAAATTTCTATTTTGTGACTGTCAAATCATTAAAAGGATCTCTTGTCCATGACTTCAATTTTGTTGTCAATTGAAATCGCTTTATTTGAGAATCATTGAGCAACACTTATCTACAATACCAATTGAATTTCTTTTTTCAGTCAATCACTTTATATATTATTTGAAAGCTCTCATGAGAAACGCTTATCCACAATACCAAATTTCTTTTTTCATTCAAATCACTATTAACCAAAACCACATACACAATTCTACCAAATTTAAAATTTCCCACGATACTGAATTACATTCGAAGCTCTGAGCGGACAATCTGTTATAAGCGGACAGTTCCACTTGCGGCCGCCTTGACAAAAAAGGGCCCTGTTTGAATTCTACTCACCGCCGCCGCCGCCGCCGCCGCCGCCGCCGCCGCCGCCTTATGAGAATCATTCCGGACCCGAAGCTGACCAGCCAGCTCAAGTTACGGTCAATTATTCAGCTTCCCAATGGTGTCTTCTCACGACAGCTTTGATAGTATTACGTTTTTCTTTTAAATTAATATTAAATCAGCCCAATTCTTGTGACATGTAGCCCCTTAAAATATCAAATTTCGTTTTTTCCAATTAATCCACTATATTTAATTTGAGAATTTAAAAGCAACCTGACCTCTCCTAGGAGACTATCACTCACTAAAGAGAGGCCCAACTTGGGTTTGTTAGCTAGAAACAGTGTTGTTTATGACTTCAGAGTAACACAAAAGAAATTTTAACCCTTTCACTCCCAGAGTCCATTATGGAGACATGTAGTGTAGTTCAAACTTTTGAGTCTGTGGACGAAATCCTATGGTGTGACCATTCAAATGAAACCTCTCCAGCAGTACTTTTGCATGGTACCATTTGTTCTAACTTTTGAATCTGTGGACCTCTTCTGCAGTACCGCTTTTGCATGGTACCATTTTGTTATTTACTATAATTTTTGTTATTTAATATATTTTACACAAAAATGAAGTTTCTTGAAAAAATTTTTTTTGAGGTTATGGATGTTAGGGATGTTTTCAGATTTACTCTTGTGTCCAGGTTATGGAGAGAATCTAATATTTTACAGATTACAATCAAAATTGGAAGGAAGTGGTTTTTAATGCTTTACTAATATACATCACTGTAAATAACTAGAAATTTATTTATGACTTGCAAGAGCTCAGGTTGGAATTTTTACTATTCACTTAAAAGGTTTATAAACATTTTTTGGGTAAAAGTATTGTAAAAGAAAGGAATTTTAATTACAGTCAATAGGTTTTGCAAAAAAATATTATTACTGCAAAATCTATAAAAATATGTTAGATAAAAATTAAGACTTGTATTTGGGTAATGGTAAAAATTCTATTATGTCGCTATGGATTGTACTGGACCTTAATCACAAGACTGGAAAAATTTAGCCAATTTAGGGATTTTAAAATTATGTAAAAGCATGTTTTTTTTTATAACTACTCACAAATTTTACTGAACGTTTGTTCAGGAAGTGATAATAAAAGTCATGTTCAAAATCATTTACAAATGCTAAAATTGCTAGAAATATGTGATCGCTAAATCTTTTTTTGGGAATTATTACTAAATTTATTTGTTGCTTTAAATAGCCAATTGAAACCTCGGGTGCATAACTTCACCACCGATAGAAGATGTGAACAATGCACGTGTCTTGCGATACGTTTCTTGGGAGTTTCGCTTGCGCTAGTGAATGTTTAACCTTAAAGTGATCACTTTTTCATTTAATTTTCTTTTCTATGTTTCGGATACAGAGGAATAATATATATAGATAGGCTGAGCCTAACAGCGTCGCCATCTGAACAGAAAGCCGATGATAAACTTAACTGAGGTGAAAGGTCGGAAGCACAAGAATTAAGATTGACGACCGGGCTATTTTTCAATTTTAGCCGATTTTAGCAATTGTCAAAATCAGAATTACACGACCGTCTGCACAGCACATAAAAGTTCACAAAAACAACTTTTTCTCCGTCAAGAATAACTCAGTGCGACTACTTTCCGAATAAAATAACCTGTTGCTTATCAAAAAATGCCCGAGAAACTGGTGATTTGGAAATCAAAATTCAGCAAAAAAATAGACAAACATATTTGCATAAGGCCACGCGAGTGAAGTTAGAACTATAAAATCCAAAGTCTTGTTTTGTTACTCATGCGCGAAGCGGCATGAGGTAAGGTTTCGGCTCCGTTTTTCTTGTTTTTATTTTTTGTGTCACGATATGCGCGCATATTTTAAATTGTACACTTCCGGTTCTAATCTTTGCCTTTTACACTTCCTGTTTGGTGACTTCCGGCTACTCTCACTACCGGTAAAAGAGCGTTACTTAAGTGTCACGACAGCATCTCCTACAACCCTACGTACATTACTATGTTCACGTTTGGTATATATTAGACTTTAAAGAATCACTGGCTTCATTGTGGTACAGCCTTCATTTACAAAACATTCAATAGTTAACAACGTGGTTTGCAGGAACGATGACTGAATGAAAGGAGTAACTCTTCTCCATGTCGGATATCTTCTTGTCATGTTTAAAATATATCACAAAACTTTCTTACGCATGCGCATGAGTAAAGGCTGCTTGGAGCCTCTTGTTTACATTAAATCGCTTTTCAACCTATGTAATGAATGAACAAACACATAAAAATGGACAACACAATTTTCTTTCCAAAAATTTTATTCAAATCTTCTTAAGTACTAGTTTCTGTTTAAAAGCAAAACGCGAACCATTTGTAGCGCATCGAGGCCGAGCTGTCTTCGATGAAAGAAATCATGAAACGACTGAATTTGAGCACGTTTTATAAACAACTTTGCAAAACTAACAAGACAGATATCAATCACAGATTGATATCAATATAAATTCCCATCGAAAAATGTACTTTGTTTTACCTTTAAGAAATTCTTTACATCTCCGCTTCTTCAGTGAGAACAATCAGACACACGAAAATATATCCAATTTTTATTCCTCTGTATCCGAAACATAGAAAGGAAAATTAAATAAAAAAAGTGATCGCTTTAAGGTTATTTTGGCCCGAAAAACATTCACTAGCACAAGTGAAACTCGCAAGAAACGTATCGCAAGACACGAGCATTGTTCACATCTTCTGTCGGCGATGAGGTTTTACACCAGAAGTTTAATCTTTCAGTTGGCTGTTCTGTTCCTTCAACTTTACGAAATAAAAATTCATGAAAGGCAAACAACCGAAAGAAGTGAAATTAATTGGGATTCAGCTACCACACTTATATTTCTTCCTTCGCTGTCCCGTGTTCACTTTTTATTAAACAAACGCTGTTTTCGTCTAAATCTTCTTCATATTCGATCGTTTAAACATGTTTAGCGGGTTTCCCGGTTCTGAAGGTATCGTAGAATTCGTCGCGAGAGTGCCAAACACTTTCACAGTGTCTTCTTGGGTTTCCTTTTACGGATATTGAATATGAAACTGTTAGACTGGATGCAACAGAGGAAACATAACTCGCAGTTTGTCACGTTCTCCTCGGCCTCGTCAAACAACAAGCCCATTCCCGTTCCCAGAGTTGTGGCCGCGCATTAGAGCCCGATTGCAAATCTATGTATCACCAAACTGCATTTTTATTCTTGACCGCTAAGCCCAAGTGATAAACATTTTCTTCGCATTTTTGAAGCCCATTTACAACGATCTATACAATACAATACAATACAATACAATACAATACAATACAATACAATACAATTTTATTTTACTCATAACAATAGATATGTATATATTTTACAAAAACACTCTAAACAAAATATAAAATATAAATTAACATTAGAGTCTGGAGGCTAAATTAAACAAAGACTTTTCAAGTTAGCCTCCAGCCATTTTATTTTAAGACAGGAATAAAGGCTATTAAAGGAAATCAAAGAAAGAGTATTGAAGTTAACTTAATAATTTTATGAAAATAGGAAGAAATTTGAAACAAATTAAACAGAGCATCTAGCAGCGCCGTAGGTAATTTCATGACTGTTTCCGCACCACTGCCAAAGCGCTGTTTGCCGATGTAAAGGCGATATATTTTTTAAGCCAATTTGCAGCCATCCAATAGCGCGTATCGTGATTTTGTGAATTTTAAAGAGCGCTGCCAAGTCGCTGTTTATCGCTGCTGAACGGCTTCACAGCGCTGCGCGAAACCGAACCAATTTTTGCAACTGCCGCAGCCCAGCTCTTCTGAAGCTCTTTTGCAGCGCTTCTTGAAGTCATTCTACAGTGCTGTAGCAGCGCTCCTCATTTCGTACGGGCTATACGTCATTCATCTTTGTACTTATATAATTGTGACCAGAAAAAATATAATTAACTCTAATTAGTCAGGAAACACTATGGCCATTTTTTCTTTTTCTCTGTTGAAAACTTGGGCTTTAGAGTTTTAAAAACACGAATAAAACTCGAATTGAAATGAAAGGCATATCACACACACACACACCACCCGGGACACACCATTACCCACCCTTTACGGTATAAGCTTGATAGTTCTCGAAGGATCGTTATTAAAAGGCGCACTGAGAAACATATGTTAAATGAAGCTATTTTAAATCGATAAAAACATCAATACTTACCACAAAGACTGGGACAATGACTGAAACTAAAATTACCGCCCAATTTGGAAGAGTTTCCACCTCTACGAGTGGGTATCTGATACTTTCATCGTTGCAAAAGAAGCCGCGGCGATACGGAGGTATCACCAGACCGAGAAGCGCGTTTATAAGACCAACAATCAACAGACACGCTAAATCAGCGACTTGAAAAAGCTTGGTCGAAGGCATTTTGACTTGTGATCGATCCTAGGGCGTCTTGATTGTTGTTCCTAATACGCTAACATTAGAAGTAATCATAGATTAGTGGAGTGCGTTCGAAACTTCCGATCGCGAAACAAAAAAAAAAAAAAATCGTGGGAACGAGAATGACGTCATTTAAAATGGCATAATAAACAGCACCACAGGAAAGTACTGCTCAATAGCTTTCATTTGAATGGTCACACTTTAGGATTTCATTTTCAGACTCAAAACTTAGAACCACCTTGTATAGCATAATAAACAGCACCACAGGAAAGTACTGCTCAGTAGCTTTCATTTGCATGGTCACACTTTAGGATTTCATCCACAGACTCAAAAGTGAGAACGTGCTTGTACAGCATAATAAACAGCACCACAGGAAAGTACTGCTCAATAGCTTTCATTTGCATGGTCACACTTTAGGATTTCATCCCCAGACTCAAACGTGAGAACCACCTTGTGCACATTGGTATAATAAACAGTACCAAAGGAAAGTTCTGCTCAGCAGCTTTCATTTGAATGATCACACTTTAGGATCAGTTCTCCACAGACTCAAACTGTTAGAACCACCTTGTGTAGCATAATTAACAGGAAAGTATTGCTCAGTAGCTTTCCGCATTTGAATGGTTCGGCTTAATTAGGGTCGTTATCCACAGGGTCAGAAGTTAGAACCACCTCAGTGTACAGAATAATCAACAGCACAATACGCACAGGAAAGAACTGCTCAATAGATCATTTGAGTGACACCATTCTAGTTTAATTCACACGACTCGGTTAGCACTACAGGAAAGAACTGCTTTTTTACTCACTAACGCAACAAAAATGTGATTCTGTCGGCTAGACGAAATATAAAATATACATGGAAAAATATTAAAACTGTTACTTGTTGCTAATACAAACTCAAAACGTGTTTTAAACACCCGTTTAAGGGCGGATAAACCAATGCGTGAAAAAAGCCAGCGGAATCGTACAAGGGCGTCCTTGTCGACCACCTAACCACGAAAACTACTTTGCTGAAAAATCGAAGGGAAATCTGAAAATATACCTTGTTATGTAAAGCATGAACAAAAACACGTATCTTGTGTTGACGTAATATTCAGGGTGACTTTTCAAGTGGAACACTTAGTTGCTATCAAAATAAAACTAAATACTAATACTAGCTCTTGTATTAATACCTCAGTTGATTTAAATTCCTTTAGGCTTAAGCCTGGTTTCCATATAATCGCAACGATCGTTACGATCGACGATCGCTGCGATTCTTGCGACCTTTGCGAGGTCTTGCGTTCTATTCTCTTTCACTACGTTCAGTCGAATAGAATACATGTCTACGACATGCTAAATAAGCACAACTAAATCGGGAGAGGCCGACCAGCCGTACAAGCTTTATTTGATTTCATACAATTTTTCATTTTACTATAAGTATCATAAACACTGCGTAAAACAATAACACCATAATTTACACACAGAGTTAATTCTCTGATTCCTTGTTTGTATCACTAGTGCTACGTGGCTTAACACTTATTTATTTATTTATTTATTTATTTTTTATTTTATTGGTAAATATAGTAGCTAAAGCGACTACACCCCGGACGCAAAAAAACGGACGATGCCCGGAAACATGTTCTCCAACCCAAGTGCGTGTTAGTCGAATAACTTCCCTGGAGGTTAAGGAAGAGCTACATAAAGATTTAAAATGATTTATTGATTGATTGACTGATTGATTGCTTGAAAATATAATGGTAGCGGGGGGCGGGTGGGAAGTGAGCTTGTAACTGGTGGCGTCAATGAATGAACCTCGTGGAAACGAGCAATATATCTAACTCCAATTCCAACATTGCCATACTGCAATGTCAAGAAATACGAATCATATGGAAACCAAAACGTTGCGATCGTAGAGATAGAAATTTTTCTATCTCTGCGATCGCAATCGCAACGATCGCAGCGGTTGGTTTCCATATGATCGCAAGGGTCGCAAGAATCGCAGCGATCGTTGATCGTAACGATCGCTGCGATCGTTGCGATTATATGGAAACCAGGCTATATGGAAACCAAAACGTTGCGATCGTTGCGAAAAATCCATGCAAAAATCGAGGAAAACAAAAGAAAACCGCTCCGGTGGGACACGCTTTTTGTGGAATGTTTTAGTTTTTATGTCATTAAGTGATCTATTTGACAAATAGATTCCATTCGGCCGTGCGTCTGTTCAGTTAAGCCTGGTTCCATATAATCGCAACGATCGCAGCGATCGTTACGATCGACGATCGCTGAGAACTCAGGTTTCCATACGATCGCAGCGATCGCAAGGAAACGTCGAGTAGGCCTGGATCCGATAAACTTTAAGTGCATTATGGGATACAAGGCTTTGGGGTGCAATGCTTTTTGGGACATTTTGGATCGCAAGGATCGCAAGAGTGGTTTCCATATAAAAACCTCTCGATCGCAATGATCGCAAGGATCGCAGAGATAGAAATTTTTCTATCTCTGTGATCGCAATCGCAAGGATCGTAACGATCGCAAGGATCGCAACGTTGTGGTTTCCATATGGTCGCAAGGGTCGCACACCACTTTTTTCTGCGATCGCTGCGATCGTTGCGATTATATGGAAACCAGGCTTTATAGATCACAGATGACGTCTACGGCTGTGATACCTGATGTGGTAAGAACAAAAAAGTGGCACACCAGCCGCAGGCGAGTGTGTTACTGATGTTCTTACCACATTTTGACGTCTTCTGTAATCTATAACTGAACAGACACACGGCAAAATGGAATCTATTTGTTTTATACAATGAACAGAAAAGTAAAAAGAGTAAAATTACGAACTTGCCTCGTAGCGCTCGACTGTTCGAAGATTGGTTCCAGTTTAAGTATTTTTGAAGTCGCAAAGAACACTTTTCGTCTTGGTTTCTTCTTTATCTTGCTCGTAAACAGCTCCTACTAAACATTGTTCGAGCCTTTCACTTGCTCAATCCAGAATAATCTCGCAATAATCTCGACGTCAACCGTGCGTCTGTACTCTGATAGATCATAGGCAACGACCAATCACAGAGCACGTAGTATTCAGTTAACTGAACAGACACACGGCCAAATGGAAAATATTTGTTAATTAGAACACGAAATGGATTTTCGAAGAGATAATCAACCTTAATCTGAATTTTAGCGAGTTTTTCAAGACACTAGGCAATAAAATTAAATAAAACATGGTACAGAGTAACGAATCCCTGTCCAAGTTAGGAAGTTAGTACCTAATGAACCGTTCGCTTTTGCTAAATTAAAAGATCCTATATTGCTCAAAACGAAACATTAAATCGCTGACAAGAACCACACCAGCTCTTGCATAGTTTAGTTAATCAGGGGAGGGTTTTAATTGAGTGTCGAATGCACTGCTACGCTTTGTGATTGGCTAAAGAATCTCACGTCACTCTCACTTTCAACCAATCAGAAGTGAAATCAAAACCAATCACGACTTACTCGCACGCGTTTTCCCGCGCTTGGCGCCGGCTGCATGTATTTGCTTCGAGTTCTGATTGGTTCATTGGCGGATTGTCTGCATCTGCTGTGATTGGCCCGAGTAATTACTTTGATTTTGGTTTTAACAGAGACTCAGTTGCCGGAAAACTGCTTTATATTCTGCTATTGCTTATTCTGGCAATTGTTCCAAATTACTGAATTAGAAGGTATAGTTTCCGGAGCTACTTTTGAACGAAGGTCAGATCAGTAAGTGCTTTCACCCTCAGCCGAAGAAACACTTGAGGTTTCCTCTTCCGTATACGCAAACAGAAACGAAATTGGACAATCTAATATTGACTTTGAGAACTGACTTCTAATGTATCTTTTGTCATGTTTGTTGCATAGCATTTTATATTTAGCGAAGTTAAGTTTTGTTCTCTATACATTTGTTAGGGAGAATAAATAAACGTCCTAAAACGTCCCTATGTTACGATAATTTGATTGTCCAAAAAAAGAAACTCACCCAATAATTGCAACTATAAATAAACTATCTGCAATGCAGACATACGTGCACGTATTTTGAGATATTTGTTGATAATAATGCACTTATAGTATCTAGGCCTATAACCCTTAAACAGCTATTTTCAGAATCAACTCTACGCACATTGAATAGTTAAACGGTGAAATATTTCTTGTTTTGAATGTCGCGTTATTGCCTGGTTAAAGAGATTTGAATTTACAAAATGCTAAATCAGATGACGTCAACCCTGGAACATTAATCATACAACTACTTGTTTACACCTCCAAGTAATATTTTTTACGAATCAATTGACTATCCACAGTTTAGTTTTAGTATTTATCAAATTAATTATCCTCAAGCTGTAAACTGCGCATTGTAAATTGGCGTAGAAATAATGGCAATTATCGTTCGTCTGTCACGTGAACTTTTCGCTTCAAAGAGAATAGGAAAAGACGGAAGGGATTTGGGGCACAAACCTTTGTGTTTGCATGAAATTTTCCAAATACTTAAAGCAAGACTGTGCCGCATTTCTGAAACAAATTTTCACTCTTTGTAAACTGTTTTAAAGTGTCTATAACCCTTAAATACATTTTGAAAATTCAAGATCTTGCCAGCAAGATTTTGAAAATTCAAGATCTTGCCAGCAAGATTTTGAAAATTCAAGATCTTGCCAGCAAGATTTTGAAAATTCAAGATCTTGCCGGCAATATCTTGGACATTCAAGATCTTGCCAGCAAGATTTTGAAAATTCAAGATCTTGGCAGCAAGATTTTGAAAATTCAAGATCTGGCCGGCAAGATTTTGAAAATTCAAGATCTTGCTAGCAAGATTTTGAAAATTCAAGATCTTGCCAGCAAGATTTTGAAAATTCAAGATCTGGCCGGCAACATTTTGAAAATTCAAGATCTTGCCAGCAAGATTTTGAAAATTCAAGATCTTGCCGGCAAGATTTTGAAAATTCAAGATCTTGCTAGCAAGATTTTGAAAATTCAAGATCTGGCCGGCAAGATTTTGAAAATTCAAGATCTTGAAAATTCAAGATCTTGCCAGCAAGATTTTGAAAATTCAAGATCTTGCCAGCAGGATTTTGAAAATTCAAGATCTTGCCAGCAAGATTTTGAAAATTCAAGATCTGGCCGGCAAGATTTTGAAAATTCAAGATCTTGCTAGCAAGATTTTGAAAATTCAAGATCTGGCCGGCAAGATTTTGAAAATTCAAGATCTTGCCAGCAAGATTTTGGGGACCGGTCATTATTTACTGGGGGGGGAGGGCCACTAAACTGAGAAAAAGTTTGGCCAAGAAGTTGTGGCCCACCCCCATAAAGGGTTTAAAAAAAATTGACCCTCCAAAAACTCAAATAAAAAAATTGTGACCCTCCCCAACGGCGAAACAGTAAAACAGAGGATTATAAATAACTCTCAGCTTTTCCTATAGTCAGATATTAACCATGTTTAAAAGAATCAATAATAAAGATATCGTCCTTTCCATGTCCTGCATGTTCTACCAGATTTGGTAGTACACAGAATGTCACCAGCTGATACCATGTTTGTCCAGGTAAAGATCAAGAGAGGAGACGTTCAATTTTCGAAGCTGTCCAATTGTAGTCATTGTACGTTTTGCTTCTTTCTTCTTTTTGAAGCCTTTTCCTTGATTCTTCACGTTTTTTTTTCTTGAACTTCAGATCTTCAAAATGGTAGACATAATTCTTGACAAGATGATCTTTTACTATGTATTCTTTGCTGAATCTCTGAATGGCACTTGGTTCATTTAGTAATCTCTATTAAACATTGCATAGTTTTATAAAAGCTGCAATTATCTCTGAAAATTCGGATCAACATATCACCGGTCCATGAAAATATGACCCGAGGCTTGCAATAAAAACACTGCTGGGCCCAGCAAAAATAAAACTAATTGAAAGAAACCATT